>CM064521.1:57543065-57645353 GCA_032716605.1 Paralithodes platypus | reverse complement strand
GTACATTTTTCGATAGCAAAAATTCTCCGGCGAAGCCGGATTTCTCCATATAATGCTGGCTCGCTACCGCTCGCCAGGAAGAAATCGACACCTGGATGGGGATAAACGTCTTAAAACAGTAGCCTGAATGGGGCCGACTGGATACAAGCCAGAAAAAAAAAGAAAAGGAGAGAAAGATAAAAAAAAAACAGGTGACCCCCTTAAGTACGTCGGTTCATTGTCGGCTGGGTTTTAACCCCTTCTATACCGGCGACGTGTTATTAATTTGATGCTAGCTATATTTAGACGTGTTTATGCAGTACACGGAGTATCTGTGGAGGTAAAAGAGGCTAAGTAAGATATGTGAAGCCTGTTAATTACTGCAGGTTTTTAAAACTTAATAAAATCGTATAATAGTAGCCAGATTAAAGTTAAAAGGACGCAATTACTTGATAGTGTTACCCCTAAATCACTTTCTGGTTTATGCAAATTATTATATCTATTCCATGACTACTATTATGATTCATTTAGCAAGATAGTTATCAACACGTATTCGCAAAAATGTCATTACTATTTTCTGTAATCACTTCATATTTAACACATTTTGATCTGAAAGTGAGACTCAAATTTAAGCTTCTGATATACATATTTTCTTGTCACGCTGAATATTGTCACTGCTCGGTTGCCTTGGGTTTCGCCAATACTAAATATTTGAATAAGCTCTGCGATTTGCATGAGCATTTCATATATTTGCATGTGCATATCATATTCATATATTTGCATGTGCATATCATATTCATAATGTATACATGTGCATATCATATTCATATATTTGCATGTGCATATCATATTCATATATTTGCATGTGCATACATATCATATATTGCATGTGCAGATCATATTCATATATTTGCATGTGCATATCATATTCATATATTTGCATGTGCATATCATTCATATATTGCATGTGCATATCATATTCATATATTTGCATGTGCATATCATATTCATATATTTGCATGTGCATATCATATTCATATATTTGCATGTGCATATCATATTCATATATTTGCATGTGCATATCATATTCATATATTTGCATGTGCATATCATATTCATATATTTGCATGTGCATATCATATTCATATATTTGCATGTGCATATCATATTCATATATTTGCATGTGCATATCATATTCATATATTTGCATGTGCATATCATATTCATATATTTGCATGTGCATATCATATTCATAATGTATACATGTCATTAGAATACTTGATTCACGCTTATATGTTTTTCACTGATCAATTTTCATGTCAAATTTTATTTTATTTATACTGTTATTTTGTATCATTCTCATGATCACAAATTTTCGTTCAGGCTTGCCAATGATGCAATTCCAACAATATTGATAATAATACAAGTCACACCTTCATACAGATGTCACCAACCCTGTACAACAGAATATATTAACCCCTTCTGTACCGGCGACGTTTTTTACAGATTGTGTGCAGTTTTGGAAGGATCTGTAGTAGGGATAAGGAATAAGGGAGATAGTTCGAAGCCTGTTAACTGCTGGGGGCCCTTATTAAACTAAATATAGTCACCCAATAGTAGCCCGAATCAAGTTAAGGCCAGATTTCCACTTGAGCTATTTTTTTCTTGACTCCTTTCTCCCTCATGTTTAGCCCCATTGTTTTTCTAATTTTAAGACGTTTGCCCCATTATTTTGACGATTTTAAGAACTTTCAACCCATTTCTGTTAATTTTAAGACCTTTCGTGCCATTTAGGTGTCGATTTTATCCTGGCGAGCGATAGCGAGCCTGTAATTTAAGAGGAATCGGCTTTCAGCCGGGAAATTTTTCTACCGAAAAATGTACAAATTTATCTTGTAAGGGGCTCAAGGGGGTGTAATCTTAAGCTTGAAGGATATCTAGGGACCAAACTAAAAACCTCACCTTAAAAGAACGGCACCGGTACAGTCGCGCTAATAAGTCATGTCCCAGCTGTCATTACGTTTGACTTGCTGTACGCTGTATTAATGTCTGTCAGATGTTGAATAGGGTGGGTAACTGTAGGAACATGGTTGTATATTTCACTCGATATGAAGAAATGAAGCTTAGATATTGCTGATACCAATTATTGATCAAAACATACTTGGTGCCGAGTCATCACTTATTAGCGCGACTGTACATAAGGGGTTAATAAAGTGGCCCTCAGAGAGACACACAACCCGAGTAATCTGAGCATTTGCTACCTAGGTTACTAAACACGGCAAAGTATTCATATTTTTTCACCAAACAACTTTACTTCTAAACTCAATTAATGAAATCAACAAATACATGTGGCACTCCACGGACTCGAACCTAGGATACTCACACCGAAATTCCGCGCACTTATGCATTACGCTATCAAGAAGAGAGCTTATCCCTTCCAATACGCTGACGCCAGGTTTTCATTTTATAAACAACAGACGAATTGCTTCATTTTAAGAAAGGCTCTGTGTGAGATGCCAAGTTGGTTCTCACTTGATTCCTAGAGGTCCTTCCTAAGCTGAATACAATGATCTAGTGTCAGCAATAATTATCCTGCAGTGTTTCCCTAGAGGGTGAAGTACTGGCATTAATTACCATTTCATTAGTCGAGATTCTTCATAAGTTGAATACAATCTTGTAACGTCAGCAAAAAAAAAAAAAAATAATAATAATAATTATAATGGTAAGTATATAAACACAAAATAATAAATTAATACCAAAAGGACGCCTGTAATTCTTCATAAAGGGAAAAGTCCAGATATTCGACCCCACTTGGTTCCTAGAGGTCCGTCTTAAGATGAATAAAATTGTCTAATGTCATCTAATGTCTTAACCCCTTCTGAACCGGGGCCGTTCTTTTAACTTTATTCTGGCTATTATTAGACGATTGTATTCAGCTTAAAAAGCGCATCCAGCAATAAACAGGCTTCGAACTATCTCACTGAACCCGTGGTGATGGGCTGGTCTATCAGAGTGAGAACTGAGCGATCTCTGCCATACCCATAGCTTACTCTGACTGTTCCTTTAACTTATATATTTTCTAGATCTCAAGTGACGGCGTCTCTTCCGTGGATTGACCTCCCAATCTACCAAGATTGGAAGCCAAAGCGTCACATTTTTCCCTTGCCCCTCAACTTTCTCTTCATAATTGCTGAGGCACCCAGGGCCCTGGGTGGGGCTTTGGTTTCCCGGGCGTTTCCGCACCCTCCTCAGCTCCCCGCCATAGAGTGGCTTCGGTCACCCAGGCTTTATTGTGGTCGGCGGGGAGGGTTCCGTGGGGGCACTCGATTATGGCCTTGGAATTGCTCGGGGCCTTGGGGCTGTTCGGCCAGGCAGCTTGGGGAACAACAACAACAACAACCCTTTCGACTACCACAGATCCTTCTTAAACTGCACTAAATATAGCTACAATTAAATTATATAATACGTCGCCGGTACCATAGGGTTAAGGGGAGATTTCCACTTGAGGGATTTTTTTCTCGACTCCTTTCTCCCTCATGTTTAGCCCCATTGCTTTTCTAATTTTAAGACGTTCGCCCCATTATTTTGACGATTTTAAGAACCTTCGACCCATTTCTGTCAATTTTAAGACCTTTCGTGCCATTTAGGTGTTGATTTTATCCTGGCGAGCAATAGCGAGCCTGTAATTTAAGAGGAACCGGCTTTCAGCCGGGAAATTTTTCTACCGAATAATGTACAAATTTGTCTTGAAAGGGGCTCAAAGGGGTGTAATCTTAAGCTTGATGGATATCTAGGGACCAAACTAAAAACCTCCCCTTAAGACGACTAAAATCGTCTAATGTCAGCACCAGTAAGATTAAAAACTGACTCCAGTAGTTCCTCCCGGAGTAGAAGGTGCAGGTGGTGTGATTGTCAATTAAGACGAGCCAGCTGAGTCAGGAGGGCTTAAGGGGGATGGTTCAATTTTGTATCGATGCTTTTCATTTATTAATTATTTTTCTAGTTTCCTCCCTAGACCTCCACCAAGTTTAGAAAAACACCCCCTTTTAAGATAAATTTGTACATTTTTCGGTAGAAAAATGTCCCGGCCGAAGGCCGATTCCTCTTAACATTTCAGGCTTGCTATCGCTCGCTAGGAAATAATCGACACCTAAATGGCACGAAAGGTCTTAAAATTGACAACGAAATGGGGCAAAAAGTATTAACATCGCCAAACTAATGGGCCGAACGTATTATAATCTCAAAACAAATGGGGCTTAACACGAGGGAGAAAGGGGACCAGAAAAACGACCCATCTCCCCTTAACCTCAACAGTCCATCAGCCTCACCTTAAGGGGAGATTTCCACTTGAGGGACTTTTTTCTTGACCCCTTTCTCCCTCATGTTTAGCCCCATTGCTTTTGAAATTTTAAGACGTTCGCCCGATTAGTTGGATTATTTTATGAACTTTCGCCCCATTTGTCAATTATAAGACCTTTCGTTCCATTTAGCTGTCGATTTTTTCCTGGCGAGCGATAGCGAGCCTGTAATTTAAAAGGAATCTGCCTTTGGCCTGGACATTTTTCAACCGAAAAATGTACACATTTATCTTGAAAGGGGGTCTAGGGGGTGTAATTTTAAGATTGATGGAATTATAGGGAACAAACTAAATACCTCCCCTTAAGACGAGCCAGCTGAGTCAGGGTGTGTGTACGGTGGCGTTAATAAGTCATGTACCAGCTGTCATTACGTTTGCCTCGCTCTGTGCTGTATTAACCACTTATGCCTATGTACCGGCGACGTCTTTGTATGTGATTTCAGCCACATTTAGACAATTTTATGAAGCTTAGGAAAGCTATATGGAAGCTAGAAGTCTTAATTGAGATAGTCTGTAGCCTTTTAATGGGTAGACGTACTTCCTAAGCTGAACAAAATCGTATAATAGTCGTCAGAATGCAATGGGAAGTATATTACCGGTACAGAAGGGGTTAATGTCTGTCAGATGTTGAATAGGGTGGATAAGTGTAGGATCATGTTTGTATATCTCACTCGAAACGAATAAATCAAGTTTATATATTGCTGGTACCAATTACTGATGAAAATATACTTGGCGCCGAGACATCACTTATTAGACCGACTGTACGAATCTGTTACTGGGTGTGATATAGCTGCGGGAGGCAAGTGTTTAAGTTGCTTGATGAGGGTGGTTTCTTCTGCACTACATTCTCGAGATGTTTTCCTGTTTGTTTAATGGAGATGGATATGTATTGGTATTTGCATTACTCTTGTATTTCTTCAAGTGTTCAGTCTTCTTCTGCTTTTTGCTTTTTTTAAGAGGGTTTTATATATATTTTACCGGTATATTTTCATGTTTCTATTAATGCTTTATGGACTTGGAAAAAGCGTATGATCGTGTGGACCGTGAAGCAATGTGGAAGGTGATAAGGATTTATGAAATAGGAGGAAATTTGTTAGAAGCAGTTAAGAGTTTTTATGAAGGGAGCAGAGCATGTGTGAGAGTAGGAAATGGTGAGTTGAGTGAATGGTTTGAGGTAAAGGTAGGTTTGCGACAGGGTTGTGTAATGTCACCATGGCTGTTTAATATGTTATGGCTACCCCCAAAATGGGGATTGGGCCTGAGCATATAGATAGATAGATAGATTAATGCTTTATCTACAGCTACGACAACATTTTACCGGTATATTTTCATGTTTCTATTAATGCTTTATCTACAGCTACGACAACATTTTTATTTTCTCATTTACGTTACATATAGGTAAAACATTGGTGTTAAATTAAACTGATTTACTTTAATAGCAAAACACAGACCCAAACACATTATACGTGAGCAAGCAGTATCTTGAGAAGATTTGAGCACATTTTTGTATTATTTTATGAATGAAAAAATACCTTAAATTTAGACGAGCTTAGCTTCTCCAAAAGTGTGTATATATATATATATATATATATATATATATTATATTAACACTTGATATAGGTAATTATACCTAATGTCTTACTTATATATATACACACACACACACACACACACACACACACGCGCGCGCACAGCCCGTAGCCTAGTAGGTAGAGCTCTCGTCTCACACACGAGGGGTCGGGGGTTCAATCCCCGGCCGGGCGGAGACAAATTGGGCTTGTCTCCTTTCATGTGTTAGCCTCAGTTCACCTAGCTGTAAATAGGTACCTGGAATAAGTGGACGACGTTGTGACGTCCAATCTGGGGTTGGCAAAAATGGTACAAGGCGAGATGGGTATCATATGGTTCACCTAAGCTGATGGCTACCTAAGCCTTCGGGCGAGACGGTACCGTCTATAGTGAGAATGGTACCATACAGATCCACCCTAAGCCTTCGTTTCCGATGTCGCCAATTGGCTAAAATACAGACTACACACACATCCACAGCCATTCCAACAGTACATAAAACACTTAACATGCATTTCACGCAATACATTCCCAGTTAAGGAGGCGCGATAATAATGAGCTTTAGTTCGCAGTGCGTGGATTCCCCTTGACGAACAAGTAACTGAGTAACACACACACACACCGGTGCTTGGGTACGGGCTTGTAGAGGTATGTACAATAATATTCCGGTAATATCAAAAACATAATTGAAGTAGTAGATCTCTAACTTGGTATTATAGAAAGAATATAAAATAAATACCAAACCGGAAAATTGTATTGACCACTTCTATAAATGCAGACGCTATACAAGTATATACAGTATAACATTCCGGCTAATATTAAACAATTATATGCACATTACGAACGACCCATAACAATCAAACGGGTACACACTATCTCAATTATCCATTTGACTTGGCCAGGTCATTTCTAAATTGACTACAATCTCTCGATGAACCAACAAGAAACTGGATGCATATATTTGTATTATTTGTTCATTCATGCATTACCAAAGTATAAAACAATATCTTACTACATGCAAATATCAAAGAGAGAGAGAGAGAGAGAGTGTGTGTGCAAATATTGTTATTAGTTCTATCTACTTCTTGCTACTTGTAGACTATTACTACTACTACTACTACAGGTACTACTACTACTACTACTACTACAGGTACTACTACTACTACTACTATTAATAATACAAATAATAATAGTTTGCAAAAATACACACAAATAATAATAGCCTATATATTCCCAAGAAGTGACCGCCCGACACCAAGATAAAGATATAACATGATAAAAGTAAAGAACAATGCAAGACAAATAACAGGAAGAAACTGAACAAAACCTCAAGTCCATTATTACCATTTTTTGCCCACATAATGTCCATAAGAAAAAAACAATTTCAACTATTTCTTAAGACGCCAAATATTCCTTGATATTTGTATCTATTACATCTATCTATCAATCTTTATATATATATATATATATATATATACAGTATATATACTGTATATATATAGTGTACAAAAGTCAAAATTAATACAAAATTCATATGTACAGTCGTGGACATTAATGGCGATACATATATTTTCGAAGCTGTTTCGAGCTGAACTGAATCTTCTTATAAATTCTTGACCTTATATCTAATTTTCGGAGGTTAATTTAACCAGTTCGAGGCTTCAATATGTACCAGAATTAATGTCCGTGACTGTACGCCTGCAAGTGCTAAAGCCTCTGATTACGAACCGAAAGATATAATTTTTCAGATACAACATGCTGAACAAATTACGTAGCTTCTGTCATAAATTACAAGAAAATACAGAAATGGAGAGAGAGAGAGAGAGAGAGAGAGAGAGAGAGAGAGAGAGAGAGAGAGAGAGAGAGAGAGAGAGAGAGAGAGAGAGAGAGAGAGAGAGAGAGAGAGTCTGAGTCTGGTTTCTGTTTTACAACCCTCTGCTTACCGTAAAACAAAGAAAAAAACACTAATGGTTAAGTGGGGTAGAGCCTGAGGGAAGGAGGGGGAGGGGGGGGGAGGAGGGAGGGGGAAGAAGATAAGAGAGAAATAGAGGAGGGAGGGGGAGAGGAATAGAGCAAAATAAAGGGGGGAGGGGGAGAAGAGATAAATAGAGAGGGGAGGGGGAGGAATATAGAGAAAGAGTGGGAGGAGGGGGGAGGAATATAGAGAAAGAGTGGGAGGAGGGGGGAAGGAATAGAGAGAAAGAGTGGGAGGAGGGGTAAAGGAATAGAGAGAAAGAGTGGGGGGAGAGGGGGGAAGGATACAGAGAAAGAGTGGGGGGAGAGGGGGGAAGGAATACAGAGAAAGAGTGGGGGGAGAGGGAGAAAGGAATAGAGAGAAAGAGTGGGAGGAGGGGTAAAGGAATATAGAGAAAGAGTGGGAGGAGGGGGGAAGGAATAGACAGAAAGAGTGGGAGGAGGGGAAGGAATATAGAGAAAGAGAGGGAGGAGGGGGGAAGGAATATAGAGAAAGAGTGGGAGGAGGGGGTAAGGAATATAGAGAAAGAGTGGGAGGAGGGGGGAGGGAATAGATAGAGAGAGAGGGAGGAGGGGGAAGGAATATAGAGAAAGAGTGGGAGGAGGGGGGAAGGAATATAGAGAAAGAGTGGGAGGAGGGGGAAAGGAATATAGAGAAAGAGTGGGAGGAGGGGGAAAGGAATAGACAGAAAGAGTGGGAGGAGGGGGAAGGAATATAGAGAAAGAGTGGGAGGAGGGGGGAAGGAATATAGAGAAAGAGTGGGAGGAGGGGGAAAGGAATAGAGAGAAAGAATGGGAGGAGGGGGGAAAGGAATAGACAGAAAGAGTGGGAGGAGGGGGAAGGAATATAGAGAAAGAGTGGGAGGAGGGGGAAAGGAATAGAGAGAAAGAGTGGGGGGGAGGGGGAAAGGAATAGACAGAAAGAGTGGAGGGAGGGGGAAAGGAATAACGATAAAGAGTGGGAGGAGGGGGCGAGGAATAGAGAGAAAGAGTGGGAGGAGGGGGGAAGGAATAGACAGAAAGAGTGGGAGGAGGGGGGAAGGAATAGAGAGAAAGAGTGGGAGGAGAGGGAAGGAATAGAGAGAAAGAGGGGGAGGAGGGGGGAAGGGAATAGACAGAAAGAGTGGGAGGAGGGGGGAAGGAATAGACAGAAAGAGTGGGAGGAGGGGGAAAGGAATAGACAGAAAGAGTGGGAGGAGGGGAAGGAATATAGAGAAAGAGTGGGAGGAGGGGAAAGGAATAGAGAGAAAGAGTGGGGGGAGGGGGGAAGAATGGAGAGAAAGAGTGGGAGGAGGGGGGAAAGGAATAGACAGAAAGAGTGGGAGGAGGGGGAAGGAATAGAGAAAGAGTGGGAGGAGGGGGAAAGGAATAGAGAGAAAGAGTGGGAGGAGGGGGGAAGGAATGGAGAGAAAGAGTGGGAGGAGGGGGAAAGGAATAGACAGAAAGAGTGGGAGGAGGGGGAAGGAATATAGAGAAAGAGTGGGAGGAGGGGGAAGGAATATAGAGAAAGAGCGGGAGGAGGGGGGAAGGAATAGAGAGAAAGGGTGGGAGGAGGGGGAAAGGAATAGACACAAAGAGTGGGCGGAGGGGGAAGGAATATAGAGAAAGAGTGGGAGGAGGGGGAAGGAATATAGAGAAAGAGTGGGGGGAGGGGGGAAGGAATGGAGAGAAAGAGGGAGGAGGGGAAAGGAATAGACAGAAAGAGTGGGAGGAGGGGGGAAGGAAATAGAGAGAAAGAGTGGGGAGGGGGGAAGGAATAGACAGAAGAGTGGGAGGAGGGGGGAAGGAATAGAGAGAAAGAGTGGGAGGAGGGGGGAAGGAATAGAGAGAAAGAGTGGGAGGAGGGGGGAAGGAATAGACAGAAAGAGTGGGAGGAGAGGGGAAGGAATAGACAGAAAGAGGGAGGAGAGGGGGGAAGGAATAGACAGAAAGAGTGGGAGAGAGAGGGAAGGAATAGACAGAAGGAGTGGGAGGAGAGGGGAAAGAGGAAACAGAAGGAGTGGGAGGAGAGGGGAAAGAGGAAACAGAAGGAGTGGGAGGAGAGGGGGGAAGGAATAGACAGAAAGAGTGGGAGGAGAGAGGGGAAGGAATAGACAGAAAGAGTGGGAGGAGGGGGGAAGGAATAGACAGAAAGAGTGGGAGGAGAGGGGAAAGAGGAAACAGAAGGAGTGGGAGGAGAGAGGGGAAGGAATAGACAGAAAGAGTGGGAGGAGAGGGGGGAAGGAATAGACAGAAAGAGTGGGAGGAGAGGGGGGAAGGAATAGTGGTAGGGGGGGAGGAGGGGGAAAGGAATAGTGCTGGGGGGGGGGAGGGAGGAAGAGAGAGAAAGAGTGGGGGGAAGGGGGAAAGGAATAATGGTAGGAGGGGAAAGGAAAAGAGAAGGAGTGGAGGGAAATTTGAAAGGAACAGAGAATGTGTGGGAGGAAGTGGGAAAGGAGTAGAGGAATAGTGGTGGGTGGGGGAGGGGAGGGGAGGGGGGGGGGGGGGGAGGAATAGAGAACGAGTGGGGGAAGGGGGGGTGTATTCCGTAAATATGTTAGCTCAATACTCGTACTGGAAAACCCAGCCTAAGCCGTCCGCCTAGATAAGCCCGGTCCGTGATTTATGGGCGGGGGTAAGTGGGTGGTCTCGTGAATTAGTGAAGGTAAGTATAGGTGATTGTTGGCCAGGTAGGCTGTCTTAGGGGGAGCTGGTTAACAGAGAGAGTAGAGTTAAATTACTTCCCTTCGTTATTTACCCTTCAGTGCAAGCCCCAACATTCTGGGGAGCGATGTAGCAGAAGGGGAGCATGTTTGTGAGTGTAGATTAGTTATAGTCGGTTTCTTTTCAACTGAAGGTAAATTGCAAAGTTCCCTTCAAGATTTCTCAGTTATTATGAAGATTTTGTAGTGAAATGTGGTGCTAATTATATCAACTTGGTCTTAATATGATGCAGAGACATGGTAGTTTCATATTTTCCCATTAAATTTCGAAAAATTAGCTGCTAAGTGATTCAATTTATCTTCAGTTGAAAAGAAACAGTATAGTTAAAATAGGACTTCAGAGGCTATCAATATTATTAGGATAGGTTAGGTCATGCTAGGTTAGTACAGTAGATTGGCCCTGATTGGGTTGTCCCTGGTTGAGATGTAATGGTAAACTGGTTGAGTTGCCTGGGAACCAACATGAACAGATATGGCATAGAAAAGGCCTTTCGTCTCACTCACATAGAAAAAATGAAATAAAATAATGGTCTCTCTCTCTCTATATATAATATATATATATATATATATATATATATATATATATATATATATATATATATATATATATATATATATATAATATATATATATATATATATATTCTGGCATATACCCACTTGAGAGTGGGCAGGTGGGTAAGTTTGGGTGGGTATAAAGCCGTATATAAGGAGAGTAAACAATCTAGTGGGTGGGTGAGATGTAGAAAAGGGTGTATGTATAGGTATAATTATGTAGATAGGTATGTAAATAGGTATATGTACCGGTACAGTGGGGCTCACAAGTACTGTTGTGTGTGTGTGAGGATGTATCTTTGTTTGTTGATGTGTATATGTGTGTTTGCGAGTGTGTATGTGTTTTGCGTGCTACGTGCGTGTGTGTGTGTGTTTGTCGTTTAAGTGTATGTTTGTGCCGAAGTGAATATAAATATATATGTGTGCTTATGTGTAACCTAAGAGTATGCATGAATGTGTGTGCAACTTATGTGTGTATGTCATACATGTATAGCCTAAGTGTGTGTGTGTGTGTGTGTGTGTGTGTGTGTGTGTGTGTGTGTGTGTGTGTGTGTGTGTGTGTGTGTGTGTGTGTGGTCGGGCAATGTGTAAAGTCACCATTGTTTACGAAAGTCCACGCCTCCCCTCCCTCTTCTTTCTCTGACACACACACACACACACACACACACAATTGTACCCACTACTGTTTTTAGGTCTGGCATTTTTTCTTGTCCCAATATAGGTGATGCCTGACAAACATACATACTGTATAAGCATGTCTACCAACTAATGTATGTTTTACTAGTATAGGGCTAAATAACATGATATGTTTACTAGTATAGGGCTAAATAACATGATATATTTAAAGATCACAAACACAAAATATAGCACAAACTCAAACAAACAGACATGTTTATACCCTAAAGCTTGGGGAGGTAGGGAATTTATGAATTGTAAACTATATTGACTATCAATATATATATATATATATATATACCGGTATATATATATATATATATATATATATATTTCTAGTCTCTCAGTGGGGATCGAACCATCGAACCATGGGGGGTTCGATCCCCACTGAGAGACTAGAAACATTTAGTGGCTCACGTGTATTTGTGATATATTCTCAATATTCGTAACTCTCATGCTTTGTGGGTTAGAATTAAATGAAATCAATTTCTACCCGAGTTGCGTCGGGACACTCAAAATTCCGTGTATGGTATTCTGGAAATATGGATCCTACAACTAGGTTTGAATTGAAATATATTCGCCTAGTGGGTTTCCCTTCTCCCTAACATAAATAGGATAGAAGGCTGAGTGTCTTTTAGACTGCCGTGGTGTAATTGATTAAAGCGTCGGCTATCATCCTGATGGTCGATGGTTCGATCCCCACTGAGAGACTAGAAACATTTAGTGGCTCACGTGTATTTGTGATATATTCTCAATATATATATATATATATATACGGTATATATATAGTCATAGACTACAGTAGATCTGGACTGGACACGAAATTGAAACTTTGCAGTAAGGGACCCAAAATCGGAGAACGAATCCACAAGTTCGAACCTCGAAACCGCGAAAATATCACATTTTCGCTATTTCGAGGTTCGAACTTGGGGGTTTATTCTCCGATTTTGGGTCCCTTACTGCAAAATTCCATTTTCGTTCCAGTCCAGATCTACTATAGTCTATGATATATTATATATTAAAACAAAACGTAGAGATTCTTGAAAATTTGACAGACATAAGGATTGATAAAGGCTATTATAGCTACCATATCACACCGACCTCCAATTATGGTATTTCGTCAAGAGAGAGAAGAAAAAAAAAATAGAAGAGGCCCGATAGAAGAAAATAGAAGAGGCCCGATAGCAGAAAATAGAAGAGGCCCGATAGAAGAAAATAGAAGAGGCCCGATAGAAGAAAAGCATAGAAAATGAAATTGCGAAAGTGTTTGACAAGCTTAAGGGGGGGCCACCTGCCTGTTCTCTCTTTCCCTGGCTTGTATCCATTCGGCCCCATTCAGCCAAATGTTTCAAGACGCTTATCCCCATCCAGGTGTCGATATCTCCTGGCGAGCGATAGCGAGCCAGTATTATATGGAAAAATACGGCTTCGCCGGAGACATTTTTCTATCGAAAAATTTACAAATTTAGCTTGCTGTCAAAACAAATATATATATATATATATATATATATATATATATATATATATATATATGCTGGCTCGCTACCGCTCGCCAGGAAAATATTGACACCTGGATGGGGATAAACGTCTTAAAACAGTAAGCTGAATGGGGCCAAATGGATACAAGCCAAAGAGAGAGGGAAAGAAAGAGAAAAAAAGCGAGGTGGGCTCCCTTAAGGCTCGGAATAGCAGAGGGGTTATTGTCGATCGAGTATAGCTTTAAAAAATAGCGAACGGAAAAAATATGTCGCGAAACTGTTAAGGGGACCCACCTCGCCTTTTTGTTCTATTGCTCTTCCTCTCTTCTTGGCTTGTATCCATTCGGCCCCATTCAGCCAACTGTTTTAAGACGTTTACCCCCATCCAGCATATATATATTTTTGTTTTGACAGCGAGCTAAATTTGTACATTTTTCGATAGAAACATTTCTCCATACAATGCTGGCTCGTTATCGCTCGCCAGGAAGAAATCGACACCTGGATGGGGATAAAAGCCTTAAAACAGTTGGCTGAATGGGGCCGAATGGATACAAGCCAGAGAAAGAGAAAACAAGCAGGTGACCCCCCTTAAACAAATGAACTCAGCCGAGTGGTGGAATTATTGTCTCTATAAAATCTAAAAGCTGGAGAAAAAAAAAATACTTAGCGAAACTGTGATGAGTTAAATCTGTGTGTATCGATAAATATAGCGTCTGTAAATTGTATATTGCAAAACAAATGTATAGCAATAATACTTAAGAGAACTGTTAGACTGAGCGGGGAAAATGTTATCTAGCAGTAGGAATAAATAAGTTCTTTAACATCAATATCAAATACAAACCCCAATGTACTTGAATAAACTAATGAAAGCATATGGCCCTCCCGGGATTCGAACTCGGGACACCACACCCACAACAAATAACATAGCGAAATTGTTTGACAAGTTAGCGCTCAGATGTATGTTGGAAATAATGCATACACAATCAAAATAACAGAATGAAAACTTCCACAAATATCAAACAAAACTGTTTGACAAGTTAGCACTCGGATTAATGATGAGAATAACGCGTACGGTCGAGGTTAATAAGTGTTGTCAGATATTTCACAAAGTTTCGGACACTGACTAATACTCTGAGAGACAAGCACTTTTCCCAGTAACTATAAAGATACCAATAACACTATTTGATCGTAAACCACTGGAATCTATGACAACACTAAATACCCCCGATTGTACATATTCAAACTAACAAAACAAGAAGTTCCACAAACACAGCGAAACTATTTGACAAGTTAGCACTCGGGTAAGCGATGAAATAATGCGTGGATAATCAAAATAACAGAACGAAAACATCAACGAATGCATAGCGAAACTTTGACAAGCTAGCACTAAGATCTATATATATCTATCTATATACTCAGGCCCAATCAATATCTATCTATCTATATACTCAGGCCCAATCAATATCTATCTATCTATATACTCAGGCCCAATCACTCTATCTATATACTCAGGCCCAATCAATATCTATCTATCTATATACTCAGGCCCAATCAATATCTATCTATCTATATACTCAGGCCCAATCAATATCTATCTATATACTCAGGTCCCAATCAATATCTATCTATCTATATACTCAGGCCCAACCAATATCTATCTATCTATATACTCAGGCCCAATCAATATCTATCTATCTATATACTCAGGCCCAATCAATATCTATCTATCTATATACTCAGGCCCAATCAATATCTATCTATCTATATACTCAGGCCCAATCAATATCTATCTATCTATATACTCAGGCCCAATCAATATCTATCTATCTATATACTCAGGCCCAATCAATATCTATCTATCTATATACTCAGGCTCAATCAATATCTATCTATCTATATACTCAGGCCCAATCAATATCTATCTATCTATATACTCAGGCCCAATCAATATCTATCTATCTATATACTCAGGCCCAATCAATATCTATCTATCTATATACTCAGGCCCAATCAATATCTATCTATCTATATACTCAGGCTCAATCAATATCTATCTATCTATATACTCAGGCCCAATCAATATCTATCTATCTATATACTCAGGCCCAATCAATATCTATCTATCTATATACTCAGGCCCAATCAATATCTATCTATCTATATACTCAGGCCCAATCAATATCTATCTATCTATATACTCAGGCCCAATCAATATCTATCTATCTATATACTCAGGCCCAATCAATATCTATCTATCTATATACTCAGGCCCAATCAATATCTATCTATCTATATACTCAGGCTCAATCATATCTATCTATCTATATACTCAGGCCCAATCAATATCTATCTATCTATATACTCAGGCCCAATCAATATCTATCTATCTATATACTCAGGCCCAATCAATATCTATCTATCTATATACTCAGGCCCAATCAATATCTATCTATCTATATACTCAGGCTCAATCAATATCTATCTATCTATATACTCAGGCCCAATCAATCTATCTATCTATCTATCTATATACTCAGGCCCAATCAATATCTATCTATCTATATACTCAGGCCCAATCAATATCTATCTATCTATATACTCAGGCCCAATCAATATCTATCTATCTATATACTCAGGCCCAATCAATATCTATCTATCTATATACTCAGGCTCAATCAATATCTATCTATCTATATACTCAGGCCCCAATCAATATCTATCTATCTATATACTCAGGCTCAATCAATATCTATCTATCTATATACTCAGGCCCAATCAATATCTATCTATCTATATACTCAGGCCCAATCAATATCTATCTATCTATATACTCAGGCCCAATCAATATCTATCTATCTATATACTCAGGCCCAATCAATATCTATCTATCTATATACTCAGGCCCAATCAATATCTATCTATCTATATACTCAGGCTCAATCAATATCTATCTATCTATATACTCAGGCCCAATCAATATCTATCTATCTATATACTCAGGCCCAATCAATATCTATCTATCTATATACTCAGGCCCAATCAATATCTATCTATCTATATACTCAGGCCCAATCCCCACTTTTCCTTTGTATTTATTTTTTATTTATTTTTTTTATTTTTTTTTTGGGGGGGCCCGACTCAAGACAGAGCAAGAATTAACACACATCTATCGACGAAAATAACGCAGACACAATCAAAATAACAGAACGAAAACATCCACGAATACATGGCGAAACTGGTTGACAATTTAGCACTCCGATAAACGACGAAAATAATACGAACACAATAAATAAAAGACCGAACAAAGCAAAAAACCCACGAATACATAGCGAAATTGTTTGGCCTATTCCGACAGACCGTTTTTCTGGACCCCCTTCTCCCTCATGTTTAGCCCCACCAGTTTTGAGATTTTAAGACGTTGGTTCCATTAGCTTGGGGATTTTATGACCTTTCACCCCATTTCTTTGTCAATATTAGGACCCTTCGTGCCATTTAGGTGTCGATTCTTTCCTGGCGAGCGATAGCGAGCCTGTAATTTTAGGAGGAATCGGCCTTTGGCCGGGACATATTTCTACCGAAAAATGTACAAATCTATCTTGTCTATGGGGTGTTTTTCTAAGTTTGATGGAGGTCTAGGGAGGAAACTAAAAAAAGATATGAATACATGAATTAACAGACCAAACAACCAGCCACTGTCCCCTTAACACCGCGGCGGAAATACTGTCCAAAAAGTGTCTATCAAAAGAGAGATATATAAATAATATTGACATTGACAGATTCGCTGGGGAGGAACGGTCATTTACCCCCTCTCTCTCCTCCCCCCCCCCCCCTCCCCCCTCCCCCCACTCGACTGTATTCACACAATTGAGTCGCCAGGCACACGTACTCAATTGGTAAAAATGGATATGACAAATAGATAATATAATAAAAGCAGGCAACTTTCCTGGATTACGCTCACACACACACACACTCTCTCACACACACACACACACACACACACACACACACACACACACACACACACACACACACACTCAAAATTTGCTGACGATACAAAAATTGCAAATAGCGTACTCTCAAAAGAACAAGTTGACGATATGCAACACAATCTAGATAAATTGTCATGTTGGGCCCAAATTTGGCAAATGAGTTTCAATGCGGATAAATGTAAAGTACTACATGTCGGATACCTAAATGAGAAAGCAAACTATTCGATGAATGGCACTCAGCTTAAGAATGTAAACAGAGAAACCGATCTGGGAGTAACAATATCGAGTAACCTAAAACCGAGTCAACAATGTTCAGAAGTTGTTAAGAAGGCAAACAAAATAATTGGCTTTATAGGCAGGTCATTTGAGCATAAATCTAAAGAAGTTATCCTAACCCTTTACAATTCCTTAGTCCGCCCTCTTCTGGAATACTGCGTTCAATCCTGGTGCCCTTATTACCAAAAAGATATAAACAAGCTAGAACGAGTTCAACGTAGAGTTACCAAAATGATACCTAGCCTAAAGAACAAACCATACGAAGAGCGTCTTAGAGAATTAAATCTATTTCCTTTAACCCAGCGCAGATTAAGAGGCGGCTTAATTCAAGTGTTCAAAATCATCAAAGGCATCGACAATATGAACTGTAGTAAGTACTTCACTATCGACCAATCTAATTACACGCGGGGAAACGGTTGCAAAATTATTGGTAAATCTTTTAACTCGCACGAATCTAAGAATTTCTTCTTCAATCGAGTTGTCAACTTGTGGAATGGGCTTCCCCGAGACGTTATAGACTGCAGCACCGTTGATTCATTTAAATTCCGCCTAGACAAATATCTCGCATCAAACCCGCGACTGACTGCGTTTGTAAATGAATAACTTTATCCTCCCCTCAGTTACTAACCCATATGTCCCCTACTAACTTCCTAGTCCTGCCACGTTAGTGGCAGGGCAGTAGTTCCCTTTCCAATGTTCCCTTACCCACTCTAAACCACTGTTTGGACACTTGATCCTCAGTGTTTTGGAGGACAAGCAACCTAGAAGGGTCACTAGACCTGTTGTAGCTTGATTTCCTTTGTACTCCTTTGTACACACACACAGGGTACACTACACACACACACACACACACACACACACATACATACACACACACACACACGTTCAAACACACACACACACACACACACGTTCAAACACACACACACACACGTTCAAACACACACACACACAGGGTACACTACACACTACACACACACACGTTCAAACACTCAAACACACACACACACACGTTCAAACACTCAAACACACACACACACAGGGTAGACTACACACACACAATTTTGAGCAGTTTAAGAAGGATGAGCCGTAGTCAGAAGAGTCAAGTGAGATCGTTCAAAGGTTATTAATTGCTGGAGGCCCTATTTAAACTGAATACAATCGCTTAATAGTAGCTAGAATAAAGTTAAAGGGGCGGTAAACAATAAACAAAGTACAAACGACCAAACACACAAAATAACCTAACATTTCGTCACCAATTTAAAGTAGCAGAAGACACAAGTCCAACCACCCAAACACACGCTCTAACCTATCATTCTCTTCACTAATCTTAAAGCAACATAACCAACCAAACACACTATAAAACACTATTCTCGTCACCAATGTAAAGTAACAATAATCAAAGTACAACACACTAACACATACCGGTATTCTAACCTTTCATTCCGGTCACCAATTTAAGGGGGGTGACCTGTTTTTGTTCTGTTCTTTTCTATCTTTCTCTGGCTTGTATCCATTTGGCCCCATTCAGCCTACTGTTTTAAGGCGTTTATCCCCATCCAGGTGTCAATTTTTTACTGGTGAGCGGTAGCGAGCCAGCATATTTTTTATTTTTGTTTGACAGCAGGCTAAATTTTTAAATTTTTCGATAGACAAATTTCTCCGGCGAAGCCGGACTTCTTCATATAATGCTGGCTCGCTATCGCTCGCCAGGAAGAAATCGACACCTAGATGGGGATAAACGTCTTAAAACAGTTGGCTGAATGGGGCCGAATGGATACAAGCCAGAGAATGAGAGAAAAGGACAGAAATAACAAAAAGCAGGTCACCCCCCTTAAAGTACCAATAAACAAAGAACAACCAACCAATTATTACCGTACCATGCTCGTCATCTCGTACCGCCAAGTCTCTTTCTTACCTGTCAAAGAAAAGAAAAGACACACGGTAAGAACAGAATCTATGCAACAATCATCAATAACTGGTTTTCAATATGTTTGCGTCAATTCAGATATTACAAGCCTGGTGTAATGGTTAGTGTTTAAAAATCTGTGTGTGACAACCCAGGTTCGAATCCCTGTGGATCACATACAGTATATGCTTTCATTAATTTCATTGTTGGTGTTTGGTGTTGTGGTGAAATTAATAAAATATAGATTAACAATGAGATGTACAAAGTTGTCTCTATTAAGGGAAGTTTTTTTGTTCTGTGCCACCTTCTGCCCAATGTGCCATATGATGGATCGCATCCTAAATTGATAAACTTCTTCCTTGGCGCATATCCTACCTGCCCACCAAATTTCGTGAAAATCGGTTCATAGCACATATCCTATCTATCCACCCAATATCAAGAAAATCTCCGGATCGCCTCCTACATTGAATAACACCTAAATGGCACGAAAGGTCTTAAAATTGACAACGAAAATAAGGGCGAAAGGTGTTCAAATAGCCAAACTAATGGGCCGAACGTCTAAAATCTCAAAACAAATGGGGCTAAACGTGAGGGAAAAGGGGGTCCCGAAAAACGACCCCCCCCCCCCCCTTTAAAACGTTCCTCCTTTTACTGACATTCCTATGGGTTCACTCTACACCCATCCTCACATAATAATTCTCCTTAGTCCTACCCTTTCCCTTCCCCCTTCCCTTACCTTCAGTACCTGCCTGCCTACCTGCCTATACTCGATTTCTTCTAACTTGGCGGAAATTTGACTCGCTTCGCAGCTCATTTCTCGATAACTAATGAAAAAATACGAAACTACTACGTCTCTGCATCGTATTATTGCCAGGTTTTCGTAATTAATAACACACTAAGCCATAAACACCTTATAGCTGAGTAATTGGGATGGGAACAAGTCAATTTCTAGCCAGCTTAAAAAAAATCGATTATAGTTACTTGCCTACCTACCCACCTTCCAACATGCCTACCTCCTTCGTACTGTACTTACCTACCTATCTCCCTCCCTACCTAACTACTCACCCACCTCCCTACATACCTATCAGTCCTCAACCTACTTACCTGCCTACCTAATCACTCACTTACCTACATACCTACCTACCTCCCTACTTACCCATCTCCCTACATAACGTACCTCCCAGTCTACTTACCAGTCCCAACCTACTTCCCTGTCTACCTAATCACTCACTTACCTATATACCTATCTCCCTCCCTACCTACCTACTCCCCCACCTACCTACATAGCGTACCTCCATGTCTACCCACCAGTCCTCAACCTACTTAACTGCCTATTTAATAACTCACTTACCTACATATCTCCCTCCCAACCTAAAATACCTACTCACCCACCTCCCTACATACCTACCAGTCCTCAACCTACTTACCTGCCTACCTAATCACTCACTTACCTACATACCTACTCACTTACCTACCTACTAGAACCAACCGATCTACCTGCCTACCTAATAACTTACTTACCTACATACCTATCGTCATACTTACCCACTAATAACCAACCTACCTCCCTGTGTACCCAATCTCTTACTTAACTACCTTTTTACCTATCCACTTAACTACCTTTTAACCTACCTACTTAACTACCTTTGAACCTATCCATTAACTACCTTTTTATCTACCCACTTAACTACCTGTGTACCTACCCACTTAACTACCTTTTTACCTACCCACTTAACTACCTTTGAACCTACCCCCTTAACTACCTTTTTACCTACCCACTTAACTACCTTTGAACCTACCTACTTAACTACCTTTGAACCTACCCACTTAACTACCTTTGAACCTACCCACTTAACTACCTTTGAACCTACCCACTTAACTACCTTTGAACCTACCCACTTAACTACCTTTGAACCTACCCACTTAACTACCTTTTTACCTACCCACTTAACTACCTTTGAACCTACCTACTTAACTACCTTTGAACCTACCCACTTAACTACCTTTGAACCTACCCACTTAACTACCTTTTTACCTACCCACGTATACCTACCTGCCTACCCAATCACTTACTTAAGTACCTTTTAACCTATCCACTTGATTACATTTTTACCTACCCACGTACCTACCTACTAATACTATCCTACCTAAACACCTCCCTCCCTGTCAACCTACAAGTATCCATCTACCCACCTATCTCCCATCTACCTAACCACCTGCCTACCCACTTACTAACACCCCTCCCCCTCCTAACCTTCTCCCACCTGTCTACCTACTTCCAAACCCCCCCTATCCCCCTCCTTACCTTACCTTACCTCCCCTTACCTCCCCTCCCCTCCCCCCCCCCCCACCCTCCCACTCCCTTATCTAACCCCTTTCCCTCCCTAGGTAACCACAAATGTCCCTTTCTTTTACCGACTCGCCCTTTCTCTTCCCTTCTTCCTTTTTATTACTCTCCCTTCTTCTTTTCCTGACAACAATATCGTTCTCCACCCTTCAATGTGTTTTGTGTTGGTGGTGTAATGGTTTAGATGCTTATGTTTTGAGTGTGGTGTCCCAAGTTCGAATCCCGGGAGGACCATATGCATTCATTAGTTTATTAAAGTGCATTGGGGTTTGTAATTGATGATTAATGTTTAGAACGGGGTGTTACTTAACCTTAATAACTATCTTTCTCCACCTTTTAATATATCCTTCCTTTCCTTTTATTTGTATTTACTATCATTCCCTTTGAAGATCGTGACGCATTTATTCTGGCTCTCATTAGACAATTTTATACAACTTACGAAAGATCTGTGGGATTTAAAAGGGTGCAGCCTATCTCAATAAACCCTCTAACTTCCACACACACCCTTCCTAGTCTGAATAAAATCGTCTAATAACCGCCAGAAAACAAAACAGACACATCTTCTGAGGGTAAATATATCCTTCCTCTCCTAACTATATCTATTCTCCACCTATTATAACTTTCCTTCTGTAGTGATGTACAGTTGACCGCACATAATCCGTTCCTCAATATCCCAGTAACATCTTCATTCGGCAGCGCAACCCCCCCCCCCCCCTGGAAGGTAGGAGTGAGGGAAATCCTTCTTTTTTAAGGGGATTTTTTTTTTTTTAATTTGTTCCGTAAACCCTTATCAAGCTACCGGTATTGAAAAAGCAAAATCCACGTTAGAGATAAATGTGTAATTTTTCGGTAGAATATGGCAGATTCCTCCTAAACGGCTCGGTGTCGATCACCAGGATAAAATCGACACCTACTGTAAATGGCATGAAAGGTCTTGAAATTGACATAGAAAAAGGGTGAAAGGTCTAAAAATGGCCAAACTAATGGGTCAAACGTCTTTAAATCTCAAAACCAATGGGGCTAAACATGAGAGAAGGGGTCCAGAAAACAACCCTAACTCCTCTTTTGTCCTACAGCTCCCACTAACACCATTATCCTTAAAAAGCCATTGTGTATACCTTTTCTTCTTCTATTATCACCCTTCATTAGGCCATTGTGTATACCCCCATAATCTTCTAGTATTACCCTTTATTAGGCCATTGTGTATACCTCTATTCTGTTATTATTATCCTTAATTAGGCCATTGTGTATACCGCTTTTATTTTATTATTATCCTTTATTAGGCCATTGTGTATACCTCTTTTCTTCTATTATTACTCTTTATTAGTCCATTGTGTATACCTCTTTTCTTCTATTATTATCCTTTATTAGTCCATTGTGTATACCCCTTTCTTCTTCTATTATTACCCTTCATTAGTCCATTGTGTATACCCCTTTCTTCTTCTATTATTACCCTTCATTAGTCCATTGTGTATACCCCTTTCCCTTCTCCCTCCCTCTCCTATTATTACCATTTATTATACCAGTACCTATTATGTCACTATTTCTACACACCCTTTTCTTTTGCCCTCCCTCAAGCTTTATTTTTGTATTTACTGTTTTTGTTTTACCCGTTCTCTCGACGTCTCACTCCCCCATGTCCTCCTCTCTGATCTCTCTATATAAACACTGACTTACCTGTCCTCCTATTACCTGCCCATAGTTTGAGTCACAGCAGCATTTTTCCGGCATCTTTTCCTGGCATATCTGGTCTCGCAGCTTCCGATTTCAGGTTTTATTGATCAAATTTCAGTCACTTACTGTATAATGATCTAACGCCCACCGATACCGCCCACCGCCGCCGATACCGATGACTATACTGTAGTCCATTCATTGTAAGTAGGACAGAAATGGTAGTATAGGTTGTTAAGTGGCAACATTCCGATATTCAATAATTGTTAATTATGCTAGACCAAAATTGACCCTCCCCCCCTCCCCCCCGAAAAAAAAACGAAAAAGCGTTCGTGTGACACTGTCTTTACTCTTGTTTTACCTACACCCCTCCACACTTGGTTTAATGTGCTTCCCTTAACGACCACCATTCCCTATCCTCACTAGTCCAACACCCCAATCCAATCCACCCCTTCTCCTCCCCCTCACCCTTTTATCCTTCCACCTCCTCCTTTTACTCTCCTACCCCCCCCCCCTCCCCCCCTCCATAGCCGTACACCAGACACCCATCTACTCTTATCTAAAATCGCACATTAAAGTCTACAGGAGACGACTTTAAACCGGGTAGGGCGGGCACCCCGGAGAAACCCAGGTACGCGGCCCATCCAACGCAGGTACTAACTAACATTAACTCCAAATACATAAATATATACATAAAAACAAATACATAAGTAACGTTAAGTGCGCAGTCTACATAATATAAACATACATTAATCAATAGATCTATAAGGTAGCAAAATATAAAATAGATAACATGAACAAAATAAATAACAAATACAAAGATACAAAGATAACATGAACACAATAAATAACAAATACAAAGATAACATGAACAAAATAAATAACAAATACAAAGATACAAAGATAACGTGAACAAAATAAATAACAAATACAAAGATAACATGAACAAAATAAATAACAAATACAAAGATACAAAGATAACGTGAACAAAATAAATAACAAATACAAAGATAACATGAACAAAATAAATAACAAATACAAAGATACAAGCGCATAAATGCCGTATTTAAATATACATTACATACAAAAATATATTGACGCAACATAAGATATATAATATTCATACCTAAATAAATAAATTAATATGAAGAACAATTTTGAAGAAAAAACTGTTTTAAATATATTAACTAATTAACCTCAGAGATATTATTTAATTAGTAAATTATATAATTATCGAACTGAGAAACAAAAATGACAAAAAGTCCATACAATACATAGGACCTATTATACTCTTACATTTAAAAACACAATTCACACGCTTGGAGTTTTATAAAATTGATAATAAACTATTAATAACAAGTGCGGAAAAAAAAAATAAGAAAATCGTAAAAAAAAACCGAATCGAGCTTTCCCGATAATTCAAGACGACACTTTGTTGAACTGTTCCCACCAATTGAGCGAGATTAAAATAGATTGTTATGGGTTCAAACGTCCCTGATTTCCCTGTTCCCACGAGATGACAGAGTTCGTGGCGTTCAGATTAGTCACGCTCATCCTCGGATATCTTCTCTATGTATTTATTTATTATTGTATTTTTGAGTTTCCTCGGTAGACCTCCATCAAGCTTCGTAAAACACCCCCTAGACCTCCTTTCAAGATAAATTTGTAAATTTTTTCGGTAGAAAAATTTCCCGGCCAAAGGCCGGTTCCTTCTAAAAATTAGAGGCTCGCTTTCGCTCGCCAGGAACAAATCGACACCTAAAGGGCACGAAAGGTTTTAATATTGACAAACAAAATAAGGCGAAAGGTCTCAAAATCGCCAAACTAACGGAACGAACGTCTTAAAACCTAAAAACTAATATGCTAAACATGAGGGAGAAGGGGGTCCAGAAAAATGCGAGTAGTACCCCCTTAAACCTTTCAATAACATGTCCTTTACGGCGGTTAGCAGGTTAGGACCCTTTTTTATCATTATTGTTTCATTAATCGACATAGATTACGTGTACAGTCGCGCTAATAAGTGATGTCTCGTAACCAAGTATGTTTTGATCAATAATTGGTATCAGCAATATATAAGCTTCATTTCTTCATATCGAGTGAAATATACAACCATGTTCCTACACTTACCCACCCTATTCAACATCTGACGGACATTAATACAGCACAGAGCAAGCCAAACATAAGGACAGCTGGGCATTGACTTATTAGCGCGACCGTACCCGATACAATGAATCACTTGAGCAATAATAAAAACAATACATTAATATATATATATATATATATATATATATATATATATATATATATATATATATATATATATATATATATAATATAACCAATAAATACCGTATAGGCTATAGCCTACACTTACATGTTAAGGGGGGATGGCCAGGTTTTCTGCACCACTTTCTCCCTCATGTTTAGCCCCATTAGTTTTCAGATGTTAAGATGTTTGCCCCATTAGTTAGTCAATTTTAAGACCTTTCGCCCCATTTCTTCGTCAATATTTAGACTTTTCGTGTTATTTAGGTGTCGATTTTTTCCCTGGGTAACGATAGAGAGCCTGTCATGTAGGAAGAACCGGTCTTCGGCCCGGAAATTTTTCTACCGAAAATATACAAATTAATCTAGAAGGGGGATCTAATGGATTTTTGTTTTGTTTTTATTATTTATTTGATGGAGGTCTAGGGAGGAAACTAGAAAAATAACGAATACATGCAAAAATCGCCCGAAATGTGAACCATCTCCCCTTAAGTAAGTAGGTAGGGGAAGAATAGAAAGATGACAACAAATTGTTATCGAAGGGTAGGGGGGGGGGGGGGGGGATGTACAAAGACAAATTAAATCAATGCTATTTCAAGTTACGCTCATTTATATACATTAATTACTGGATGCGCACTATTTTTTTACTGAAGGGGGTAGTACTCGCTCTTTCTGGACCCCCTTCTCCCTCATGTTTAGCATATTAGTTTTGAGGGCTTAAGACGTTCGTTCTGTTAGTTTGGCGATTTTGAGACATTTCGCCTCATTTTGTTGTTCAATATGAAGACCTTTCGTGGCCTTTAGGTAGGCCTATCTATTTGTTTCCTGGCGAGCAATAGCGAGCCTCTAATTTTAGAAGGAACCGGCCTTTGGCCGGAACATTTCTACCGAAAAATGTACAAAATTATCTTGCCAGGGGGTCTGAATATATATATATATATATATATATATATATATATATAGAGAGAGAGAGAGAGAGAGAGAGAGAGAGAGAGTGTGAGAGATTAAAAAAACAAGCAATACCCCCTTAATATATCTCTATTAAAATATTTAGTTTACAAAATATGATCAGATAAATTAACTGTTTTATAATTTAAGTGTTGCGGCGGTGGTGAACAACTTAACAAATCTACAGGTCAGAGTTTAATCCCGATCAAAGAAACCTGGACCCCAACCAATTTAATTGGCCTCCCTTAAGGGGGGTCACCTGCTTTTCCTCTCTCCGTTTCTCTCTTTCTCTGACTTGTATCCATTCGGCCCCATTCAGTCTACTGCTTTAAAACGTTTACCCTCATCCCGACATCGATTTTTCCTGACGAGCGATAGCGAGCCATCAAACAATGTATGGAGAAATCCGGCTTCGCTGGACAAATTTTGCTATCGAACAATGCACAAGTTTAGCCTGCTGTTAATTTTTTTATTTTAAAGATATGCTGGCTTGCTACCGCTCGCCAGGAAAATATCGACACCTGGATGGGGACAAACGTCTTAAAACAGTAGGGTGAATGGGGAAGAATGGATACCACCCATAGAGAGAGAGAGAGAGACACACAAAACAACGAGGTGAGGATCATTAACATGGCTAATACAATTGTCTATGTTATGTGAGTAGGTATTTGAGCTTACCACGAGCTTGACAGGACTAGGAAACGGGTATTTTCTCTCTCTCTCTCTCTCTCTCTCTACACTTCCTGCTCCCCACCCAATCCTGTGACTAGCTTCTCTTTCCCTTCTCATTTCGGTTTTCCCCTCCACATCCTCGTCACTCCCTCCCTCCCCCCTACTCTCTCTCTCTCTCTATATATATATATATATCTTCCTGCTTCCCTCCATATCTCCCTCCCTCCCTTCCTCATTGACCCATATTCTTTCCCTCCCTCCACTTGCCTAAGGCTGGTGTCATATGAGCACTCTAGCGGCAACTATCCTCACACTCACGGTATCGGAGTCACACATAGCCTATAATATTAATACTAACATCAAGTCTAGTATCTGAAAGTTAAACCTGCAATATGGTGCTAGTTTCGTATCATATCATATTGACAACTCATAATTATGTAGTCTAGGAATATATACAAAATATCTCAACGGTTGGGTGGGAAAGGGATCTGCCTTGTGTGAACCAATCGACTTTCTGCAGACTCCCGTTTTCTTATGTGCTTAGGAATATATAATCCCGTATCGGAGTCCAGGCACCTATCCAATACACTGCTATTGGTGGCTTCACACGAGGACACACACGAGACCTCCAGCAAACTTTTAAAAACATCCATTAGATCCCCCTTCAAGATTAACTTGTACATTTTTCGGTAGAAAAATGTACCTCCTTTTATTACCCAGCAAATCCAGCTAATGTAACACAATATTCAATATATATTATTACCCATTTTCATATTCTTGGCCCTCTGAGGATCGATGACGCACTTTTTGTTTTGTTTTCTGGCTATTACTTGACGATTTTATTCAGATTAGGAAGGGTATATGGAAGTCAGAGGGTTGATCGAGATAGTATTTACCCTTTTAATACCTCCAGATCCTTCCTAAGCTGCATAAAATCGTCTAATGATAGCCAAAATAAAACTGCTAAAACGCATCAGAGCTTCAAGGGGTTAACATAGCTTTCCTTACCTTCCACCGTCCCTCAGTTATGGTGACTTGACTCCTTCACCTAACTTTCCCTCGCTCTGCCACCATTCTCTCCCTGGGCCCCTTCTTAAATTACCTCCTATCTTAATTATCCTTCTCTCTCTTGCCCTCAAAAGCATCTTCTCTCCTCTGTCTCCTCCTTTCTTAATAATCTTTCTCTCTCTCTTTATCTCCCTGGGCCCCTTCTTAAATTACCTCCTTTCTTAATTATCCTTCTCTCTCTTGCCCTCAACAGCATCTTCTCTCCTCTGTCTCCTCCATTTACGTTTCTACTACGAGTTGTCTTGTTCGTTGTTCCTTCTTTTTGTGAACTTTTTGTCCTTTCTTCCTGCTTTCTCCATCCTAGGAAATCTTTTACAGATAGATTTGCGTTTAATGTATCTACGAAGTCTTTTACAGATACATTTGCGTTTAATGTATCTAAGAAGTCTTTTACAGATACATTTGCGTTTAATGTATCTACGAAGTCTTTTACAGATACATTTGCGTTTAATGCATCTACGAAGTCTTTTACAGATACATTTGCGTTTAATGTATCTACGAAGTCTTTTACAGATAGATTTGCGTTTAATGTATCTAAGAAGTCTTTTACAGATACATTTGCGTTTAATGTATCTACGAAGTCTTTTACAGATACATTTGCGTTTAATGTATCTAAGAAGTCTTTTACAGATACATTTGCGTTTAATGTATCTACGAAGTCTTTTACAGATACATTTGCGTTTAATGTATCTACGAAGTCTTTTACAGATACATTTGCGTTTAATGCATCTACGAAGTCTTTTACAGATACATTTGCGTTTAATGCATCTACGAAGTCTTTTACAGATACATTTGCGTTTAATGCATCTACGAAGTCTTTTACAGATACATTTGCGTTTAATGCATCTACGAAGTCTTTTACAGATAGATTTGCGTTTAATGCATCTACTAAGTCTTTTACATATACATTTGCGTTTAATGTTCAAATGGCCCTTTCATCTATTGTGTCAACTCTTTCTCTTGGTAATAGAGTATCCGTCAGCGTTCATGACTACATAATCACTCATCCACAGTGTAAAACTTAGGCTATTATTTTGTTTATGTATTTATTTATTTGAGGTAGACCGAACGTGAGGTGGAAGGATGGTGTGAGGAAGTATATGAACGAAGGCGGTGCTGGTTGGGGGGAGGGACGTCGACTGACTGGGGACAGAGGTGCATGGGGGCGGTTCGTTCGTGGCCACCCCTTCGGGGATCACGGCATCGGGCAATAGATAGATTTATTTATTTATATATATGTTATACCTCGAACCACCTCTCACTGGAATACACTTACAAAGGTGTAGCTTCTCATCCCTATTTAAACGACTATTAGCAAATAATTATTACCATATGTTCATAATTAGAGAAGATCAATTAGGTGTATGGATTTGCGCATACTGTATGTTTGTATTGCCTTCTATATTAGGTTATGTAAAAAACAAGAAAACAAAAAACAAAAAAAATCTTCCTTCATTTTTCGTCGCCCATTCCTTCCTTCTCAGTTCTATGGTGAGCATTAATATATCCTTTCGTTTTTTCTCCCTTCTTTAATATACATTCTTCTTCCTACCTTCGTTCGCTTTCATCTGTTCCTTTCCCTCCTACCTTCGTTCGCTTTCATCTGTTCCTTTCCCTCCTTCCTTCGTTCGCTTTCATCTGTTCCTTTCCCTCCTACCTTCGTTCGCTTTCATCTGTTCCTTTCCCTCCTACCTTCGTTCGCTTTCATCTGTTCCTTTCCCTCCTTCCTTCGCCCTACCCCTGTCAGTGTTCTTGTGCCCTTTCTTCCTTCCTCCCGACACTTCATCTCGACTCCCTGACCACACTTCCTTTACCTCGCTTTCCTTCCTCCTTCCTCCTTCTCTCTTACAGTCTGCTTCACTTCTATCTCTTTATTCCCTGTCTATGGGTTTCTTTATCTTCTTACTTTAACCCTTTCAGTACCAGCGACGTGTTATATTATAGTCCTAGCAATATTTCGTCGATATTATGCAGCTTAGGAAGGATCTGTTGCAGTCAAAAGTGTTGGTTGATATATATTGAAGCCTTATTATTGCTACAGATCCTTCTTAAGCTGAATAACATCGTATAATAGTTGCCAGCATATGATACAAAGGACGTCTCTGGTATTGAACGGGTTAAGTATCAATGCCATATGAGAAAGGTTGTTTAAAGTATTCCCATGTTATACCATATAGGCCTAGTATATCGATGCTTACTTTTCATCTCGAGGCATTTTGTCCATCATTAAGTTGTTATAATATGCAAAATAAATATATATACAGTATTGTCATATACGGTACGTACTGTGTGTGTGTGTGTGTGTGTGTGTGTGTGTGTGTGTGTGTGTGTGTGTGTGTGTGTGTGTGTGTGTGTGTGTGTGTGTGTGTGTGTGTAAGTGGTATGTGCGTGTGTGTGTGTGTGTAAGTGGCATGTGCGTGTGTAAGTGGTATGTGCGTGTGTGTGTGTGTAAGTGGTATGGGTATGTGTGTGTGTGTAAGTGGTATGTGCGTGCGTGTGTGTGTGTGTAAGTGGTATGTGTGTGTGTGTGTGTGTGTGTGTGTAAGTGGTATGTGCTTGTATATATGTGTGTGTGTGTGTGTGCGTGTAAGTGGTATGTGCGTGTATGTGTGAAGTGACAAGAAAGGCCCTGGAGTCTGTTAACGTGGGAACTAACTTCACTAATTACCGAACACGACTATAACCTAAACTCTCAACTGGGCTCACTAAAACACCTATTATAACCTTCCACATAAACACAAACATATACCACATAATTATACCCATGCAAAATAAGTAACACCCCGTTCTTAACATTAATCAATTGAAAACCCCAATGTACTTAATTAAACTAATGAAAGAAAATGGTCTTCCCGGGATTCGAACTCGGTACACCACACCCAGAATATAAGCATATAAACCATTACACCACCAACACAGGATCTCTCTCTCTCTCTCTCTCTCTCTCTCTCTCTCTCTCTCTCTCTCTCTCTCTCTCTCTCTCTCTCTCTCTCTCTCCTCCCTCACTCTCTCACTTTCACACTCTCCCTCAAAATCACACACACTCTCTCTTCATTCCCCCTCCCCCACTTTCACACTCTCCCTCAATTTCACACACACACTCACTCTCTCTCTCTCTCTATCCATCCCCACTCCCCACATCTCTCACTTTCACACACACACACACACACACTCTCAGGTTAAGTACACATACGTAAATACTCTCGGCTACGTTACACAGTCACAACCAGACAAACACACCACTGGTCCTCAAATTCAGTTAGGCTACCCTCCTTCCTCCTATTATTCTCTTCCCTGATATCTCTCTTAATTTGCTATATTATCTTTGTGCTCACTTTATCTTTACAACTTCATCCCCTCCCACCCAATAATACATTTAAAATATATAGTAACATACAAATACCAAATAAAAATACAATAATATTTAGCTAAATTTTGCGTAGAGTAATTTGGGAGGATTTGCCGTTGGTAAATTCAGTGATCAATATTCTGATTCTTCTGCGACAAGTCCATTATTTAAGGGGAGGTTTCTAGTTTGTTTCCTACTTCTCCAGCAATCTTAAAATTTCACCCACTTCAAGATATATTTGTACATTTTTCGGTAGAAAAATGTCCCGGCCGAAGGCCGATTACTCTTAAATTACAGGCTCGCTATCGCTCGCCAGGATAAAATCGACACCTAAATGGCACGAAAGGTCTTAAAATTGACAGAATGGGGCGGAAATTCTTAAAAATCACCAAACTAATGGGGCAAACGTCTTAAAATCTCAAAAGCAATGGGGCTAAACATGAGGGAGAAAGGGGTCAAGAAAAAGTCCCTCAAGTGGATATCTCCCCTTAATTACCATGTCTAAGTATACACCATTTGTGTTTCAAGAAAAGGAAAGCAGGCACTTATTGAGTACCGGTACATCATTAAGCGGGTAACAAATTATGCGGATAATGGCTTTACGGTGCTATCTAAACACTGAGTCCCCCCTCCCCTTCAACGCTTTTCGACCTCTGCATTCCTTTTCCTGTTTCAAACCAACGCTCCTCTGTATTTCCCCCACTTTATGACCCCCTACTCTAAGCTACGTCCCCTCTCTACACTTTTCATTAAAATAGGAAAAGTAGAATGTAGATACGAGGTGCCGTTGTAATGGCTTATCCCTCAATACCTTCACCTGACCTGACTCCCCACCAGTGTCAAACGAAAGCCAAGTCCTTTCTTTTTAGTCTTTCTTATTTTGTATGTGAAATTAAAAACTGTGGATTATATTTCAAATTATGTCTTTGGAAGTGATAAAATGGCCAAAACAATGCTAGTTCATGTTAATTTTATTGCATTCCTCCTTATATTCATTCAAGTCTTCAAACAAAATTGCTCCGGTTTGACACCCTGTATAAATTAAAATAAATTTTAATAATAATAAATTTAAATTAAATACCCACCCCACAAGTAACTTCTCCCCCACCAACTTCTATACTCCCACACACTCTCACCCAACACTCCCACCCACTTCTATACTCCCACACACTCCCACCCATTCTCACCCAACACTCCCACCCACTTTTACACTCCCATACACTCTCATCCAACACACAAAGCGTTCCTCTATTTCCCTTACCCTGAATTCTTAAATCAGTACCCTATCTAAGCCTCCTCCACCCCATACATAGCCAATCCCCTCACATATGTTTAACTTCTCACCCCAACACATTTCCCCCACCTCAAAGACCAACCCGCCCAATGTTCCTCTATTTCCCTCACCCTGTGATCCCCAACCGTAAACTTCCCCCACCACACCCGAAATTTCACCCCCAGTAACCCCCCAACCTCACACATGCCCTCCCCACCCTTAGCTTCCCCCAATACATCCGTAACTTTACACCACCCCCAACCTCAAACATACTCTCCCAAACCCTTAGTCCCTTAATTCCAGGGCAGTAGTTCCCTTCCCAATTTTCCCTTACCCAATCGAAATCACTGTTTGGACACTTAATCCTCAGTGTTTTGGAGGACAAGCAGCCTAGACGGGGTCACTAGACCTGTTGTTCCTTGATTTCCTTTGTACTCCCCTATCCCACACCCCAAACACACTCCCCCCCCCCCCCCTCCCTCCCTTAGTCCCCCCCCGACACATACCCCCGTAATAGCACCCCCATCACCCCCTCCCCCCCCACACACACACTCTCTCTCCCCCAGCACACAAAGCAGCACCTCAGCCAGCAAGGTCCTCTCAGTCTGATGTGTCTGTGTGTTCTCTGTGAGTCATGGGCACACACACACAGCCTCACCAGGACCGCTCACAGGGGCATGATGAGATGGGAAGGATGTGAGAGAGAGAGAGAGAGAGAGAGAGAGAGAGAGAGAGAGAGAGAGAGAGAGAGAGAGAGAGAGAGAGAGAGAGAGAGAGAGAGAGAGAGAGAGAGGGGGGGGGGGGGTAAGAGATGTCTAAGAGATGGATTACAGATGAGGAGTTACGTTATAAGGGAAAACAAATAGGCTAATGACCAAGGACAATCATCATCATTAAACACCACCATTTCTACCAACACCATCACCACTGTCACCATCGTCACCATTATCCTATATTATCACCATCATCAATATTGCACCCATGCACCTCTGTCCCCAGTCAGTCGACGCCCCTCCCCCCAACCAGCACCGCCTTCGTTCATGTAGTTCCTCACTCCATCCTTCCACCTCATATTCGGTCTACCTCTCCCCCTCTGTCCCTCCACCTCGCTCTCGTACACCCTCTTAGTCATTCTCTCGCTTTCCATGGAACGTATGGAAAGCGAGAGAATGACTAAGAGGGTGTACGAGAGCGAGGTGGAGGGACAGAGGGGGAGAGGTAGACCGAATATGAGGTGGAAGGATGGAGTGAGGAACCACATGAACGAAGGCGGTGTTGGTTGGGGGGGAGGGGCGTCGACTGACTGGGGACAGAGGTGCATGGGGGCGGTTCGTTCGTGGCCACCCCTTCGGGGATCACGGCGTCAGGCAATAGATAGATAGATAGATAGATCAATATTGCTATCCTCATCATCGTCACCACAATCATCACCATTATTACCACCATCATAACCATCACCATTAGTTCATTACCTCGACCACCAACACTATGATCATCACTATCATCATCGTCACCATCACTAATATCATCATTAGTTCACTTTCACCACCACCAATACTATAATCATTACCATCATCATTATTTGTACATTACCCCTACCAATATCACCATAGCGATCAACAATACCCCGGTAATCATCACTATAACGATCAGCACCACCATCAACACTATAATCATCACCAACATCATCACCACCATCATCACAACCACCAACACCATCACAACCACCAACACCATCACAACCACCAACACCATCACCACCACCATCATAACCACCACCACCACCACCACCATCATCACCACCACCACCACCATCATCACAACCATCACCACCACCCCTCCAATTGTTTTCCTGGCCCTGTGCTTCAGTCCAGTGGAGGGTCACGAGCGGTCCTTCTTCAGCTCTCTCTCCTCTCTTCCTCCTTGCTCTCCTTTCTCTTATTAAGGGGGCAAACCTATTTTTTTTTTTTTCGCTCACTCTTTCTCTCTTTCTCTTTCTCCCTCTCTCTCTCTCTCTCTCTCTGGGTTGTATTCACTCGGCCCCATTCAGCCTACTGTTTTAAGACGTTTATCCCCATCCAGGTGTCGATTTTTTCCGCGAGCCAGCATATGTTTTATGTTTTTGTCATCAGGTTAAATTTGTATATTTGTCGATAGAATAATGTCTCCGGCGAAGCCAGATTTCTCCATACAATGCTGGCTCACTAGCGCTCGCCAGGAATAAATCGACACCTGGATAGGGATAAAACTTCTAAAACACAGTAGGCTGAATGGGGCCGAATGGATACAAGCATGAGAAAGAGAGAAACATAGAAGGTCACCCCCTTTAACTTCCTGTTTGCTGTTTCTCATGTTTGGTCTACTCCAATTGACCACATGCGAGTTTCAGTCTATAAGGAAGTTGGAGCTGTAGACAACGATATTTAACAGAATTTACAGGTAAAATACGGTCGTAGTACATAATTATATAAATACATAAAACCCAATTCAACATACCATTTATCCATCAGAAACTTACATTATTATTGTATTTCGATGTTCATGGCTCTAACTACCTTATAGCCAGAAACTCGCAAGTCGGCAATTGCTCTCCTCTTCTTCCTTCTCCAGAGCTCTCTCTCTCCTCTCTTCCTCCTTGCTCTCCTTTCTCTTATATTCTCTTTTTCCTTCTTCTCATTCTTGGTCTACTCCTTCATAAAAAAAATCTCACAATTTTGCCAATGTACAAAAAATAAAATAAATAAATAAATAAATTAATTAATTAATAAATAAAAATATAAATAAATAAATAAATAAATAAAATAAACACACACACACACACACACACACACATATACAGTATATATATACCGGTATATATATATCGTCTTCTCTTGCGGGCTCAACTACTCCCTGCTCTATTTACCTTTTTCCCTACTTCAACCTTCCTATTCTCTGCATTAAGGGGGGATGGGCGTATTATCTGCATTAAGGGGGGATGGGCGTATTATCTGCATTAAGGGGGGGATGGGCGTAATTCTCTGCATTAAGGGGGGATGGGCGTATTCTCTGCATTAAGGGGGGATGGGCGTATTCTCTGCATTAAGGGGGGATGGGCGTATTCTCTGCATTAAGGGGGGATGGGCGTATTCTCTGCATTAAGGGGGGATGGGCGTATTCTCTGCATTAAGGGGGGATGGGCGTATTCTCTGCATTAAGAGGGGATGGGCGTATTCTCGACTTAAGGGGGGATGGGCGTATTCTCGACTTAAGGGGGGATGGGCGTATTCTCGACTTAAGGGGGGATGGGCGTATTCTCTGCATTAAGGGGGATGGGCGTATTCTCTGCATTAAGGGGGGATGGGCGTATTCTCTGCATTAAGGGGGGATGGGCGTATTCTCTGCATTAAGGGGGGGATGGGCGTATTCTCTGCATTAAGGGGGGATGGGCGTATTCTCTGCATTAAGGGGGGATGGGCGTATTCTCTGCATTAAGGGGGGATGGGCGTATTCTCTGCATTAAGGCTGGATGGGCGTATTCTCTGCATTAAGGGGGGATGGGTCGTATTCTCTGCATTATGGGGGGATGGGCGTATTATCTACATTAAGGGGGGATGGGGCGTATTCTCTGCATTAAGGGGGGATGGGCGTATTATCTGCATTAAGGGGGGATGGGCGTATTCTCTGCATTAAGGGGGGATGGGCGTATTCTCTGCATTAAGGGGGGATGGGCGTATTATCTGCATTAAGGGGGGATGGGCGTATTCTCTGCATTAAGGGGGGATGGGCGTATTCTCTGCATTAAGGGGGGATGGGCGTATTATCTGCATTAAGGGGGGATGGGCGTATTCTCTGCATTAAGGGGGGATGGGCGTATTCATTTGCACATTTATTTATCGTTTTGTTATTTTGTTAGTTACCTCCATCAAGCTTGAAGAAACATCCTCCCAAGACCCTCCTTCAAGATAAATGTGTACATTTTTTCGATACAAAAATGTCCCGGCCGAAGGCCGGTTTCTCTTAAATAACAGGCTCGCTATCGCTCGCCAGGAAAAAATCGACACCTAAATGACACGAAGTCTGAATATTAACAAAATGGGGCGAAAGGACTTAAAATCGCTAAACTAATGGGCCGAACGTCTTATAATCTGAAAACCCATCTCCCCTTAAGGCTCCTCAAGTCTCATCTGGCCTCATTAATTCCCAACCCTGTCCTCTGCTATCCCATTCTTCCTTCTCCATCTTCGTTCCCATCCTCTTTTCTCTTCCTTGTCCCTTTTCTATCCCATTCTTCCTTCTCTATTCTCGTTCCCATCCTCTCCCTTCTTTCATTTGTCCCCTTTTCCTTTGCTATCCCATTCTTCCTCCTCTCCTCTCCCTCTCTTCATCCTTTCCCTTCTTCCATGTCCATACCATTCTCACTTCCTTGAACCCCCTCCCCCCCCCCGCCCTCTTCGATCTTTTCGCTACCCCTCTCCCCATCGTTCCATGGTTTGCCCCCCCCCTCCCCCTCCATGGTTTGCCCCCCTCCCCCTCCATGGTTTGCCCCCCCCCCCCCTCCCCCTCCATGTTCTTCTTCCTCATTCTTCCCCTCCTTTTCCCATTACCCCCCCCCCCCCCTCCCTTGTCTCCCATTTTCTTTCTCCTCCTCTACCAGTCACTGCCTCTTCATTCTTGTACTTCCTTGTTCCCTCCCTCCTCCAGTTTCTCTCCCCCCCCCCCCTCCCATCCACCTCTCTTCCTACCCTCCTTGTCCCCTCCCTCCTCCAGTTCCTCTCTCTCCCCCCCCCCTCCCCTCCACCTCTCTTCCTACCCCTCCTTGTCCTCCTTCCTTGTTCCCTCCCTCCTCCAGTTCCTCTCTCCCCCCCCCCTCCCCTCCACCTCTCTTCCTACCCCTCCTTGTCCTCCTTCCTTGTTCCCTCCCTCCTCCAGTTTCTCTCCCCCCCCCCCAATCCACCTCTCCTACTCCCTCTTCTGGTCCCCTTCATCCTCCCCCCCCCCTCATCTCCTTCCTTGTCCCCTTCCTCCTCCCCCCCCCCTCCTCTCCTGGCCCTCCTCCACTCCCTCTCCTCTTCTCCTTGCTCTCCTTATTTTTTCCCTCCCCCGTTCTCTGGGTATTGACGTTGGCTGACCAAAGAGTCCTTCAGGGATCCCTCAAGTGATCCTCAGCCATGATCCTGACTTCTGTAGTTGGGGTCCTCTCAAGTTTCCAGTTTTTACATGCTCTTTTTTTTCTCTCTCTTCTCAATCGCCTTCCTTCTGGCGCTTGGCTGATACAGTGATTAGGTCCACCTGTTGACACCGGGACTGTACCTGTGGGGGGACTGGAGGAGGGAGAAGACGAGGAGGGGGGAGAGAAACTGGAGGAGGGAGGGGACAAGGAGTAGGAGGAGGAGAGGAGAGGGGGGGGGAGGAAGAAGGAGGACAAGGAGAGGGAGGGGGAGAGGAGGGGCCGCGGGGACAACAGGGACCACACGCCAGACGCAGCCACTCATTTGCTGCCCTTCAATGCACTGCTAATATTCGGCGTGTACAGTAATATGGAACGCATTTACGTAACAAAGCCGATACGCATATGTGAAATAATCGCTTTGTGGAAGAACATGTAGAACACTTATTCCATGCATTTTCAACGCTTATATGATGCAAATTAAAATGTGATATATAATAAATGCCTAGGGGACAAACTGAATTACATGACATAAAAGAAAAGAAGAAAAAAAAGAAAAAACAAATCTCAATATTAATGAAACACACCATCAAAACAACCCCCCAAGACGTAGGACAAGAAAGTGTTAATATTGTGGTAGATTCATCAGCGTTAAAGTCATCCATTCACATACCGGTAACTTTATTTTATGTACGAAACTACAATACTCGGTGATACTAAACAGCTTCCAAATAGAAGATAACCAGACCAGACCAGATGGCTGGAGTAAAATAGGAAAGAAGAGTAATTGGACAGAGGAAGAACAAGCCGAGAAGTGAGAAGTACAGTAGAAGACTGAAAGTTCTCGGGCTCAACCAAGTTGCTGAAGATAAAAGGAGAGACTCTTGGATATATAACGGAAGTACCGGTACTGAATCATAACGGTAGTTTCCCCCTTTTATCTGTAATATATATATATATATAATTATATATACATATATATACATATATATATATATATATATATACATATATATACATATATATATATATATATATATATACTGCATATACTTAAAATCGCGGGCTTGAAATGGGAAAAGGGTACTGTCCATAATAATATACCATTATCAAATAGGTATATTGGTAGTAATACACCGGCTTAATAAATATGTATATCAAATTATATCACTATAATCTTGCATCCTTAATACCTCTATAATCTTGCATCCTTAATACCTCTATAACCTTGCATCCTTAATACCTCTATAATCTTGCATCCTTAATACCTCTATAATCTTGCATCCTTAATACCTCTATAATCTTGCATCCTTAATACCTCTATAATCTTGCAACCTTAATACCTCTATAACCTTGCATCCTTAATACCTCTATAATCTTGCATCCTTAATACCTCTATAATCTTGCATCCTTAATACCTCTATAATCTTGCATCCTTAATACCTCTATAACCTTGCATCCTTAATACCTCTATAATCTTGCATCCTTAATACCTCTATAATCTTGCATCCTTAATACCTCTATAATCTTGCATCCTTAATACCTCTATAATACCTTGCTATGTTTAATAATTATATAACGGGGAAGCGGAAACGCAACAAAGATCGTTGCCAGCATTACTGTACATAATACATAATACATTATAATTCCACAATCTTATTTGCAATGACAGACAATTTTCTGTAATAAGTTATTATTATATGCTACACAATTGAATAGTTTCCTGCCACGTGTATTCAGGTAAAAGTTGACCGAGTAAAGGATATTCAGCCTACGGTACGTCAACCAACTAAACATAATACGGCATACATCAATCAGTTACACCGTATTAAGGGCAGACGCTCATTTGTATGGTCCCCTTTCTCCCTTGTGTTTAGTTCCATTAGTTTTGAGATTTTTAGACGTTCGGCCCATTTGTTTGGCGATTTTAAGACCTTTCGTCCCATTTCGTTATAAATTTTAAGATCTATCGTGCCATTTAGGTGTCGATTTTTTCCTGGCGAGCGAAAGCGAGCCTGTAATTGTAAGAGGAACCGGCCTTTGGCCGGAACATTTCGCTATCGAAAAATTTACAAGTTAATCTTGATGGGGGGGGGGGGTCTATTGGATGTTTGTCTAAGTTTGAGGGATGTCTAGCGAGGAAACTAAGAATTTATGAATTAATGAATTTATAGGCCAAAAAAGCAGCCAGTGTCCCCTTAATAATGTAATAGACTGACAATCAAAGCCGGTGGACTCACAATAGACTATCACGCATTCGCAATTCACAACTTCCGAGAGATACATTTGGCGAGACAATAACAAATAATATCTACACCGAGCAATATTCATAATGATATATATTACGGAGAACGGCTCAATTCCCCGCCGCTGGTTAAATGTTCAATCTCTGTCCTACATGAATGAACTCAAATGTAGGTATTGCGAACGTATAACTAGCGATGTAAAAGGTCAGTCGTCTTGCCCTCCGTTTAACCCCTTCATTTCATCAGCTTCTGCTTACCATTAAGGGGAGATGGGTCGTTTTTCTGGTCCCCCTTCTTCCTCATGTTTAGCCCCATTAGTTTTCAGATTTTAAGACGTTCAGCCCATAAGTTTGGCGATTTTTAGACCTTTCACCCCATTTCTTTGTAAAAATTAAGACTTCGTGTCATTTAGGTGTCGATTTTTTCTTGGCGAGCCTGTAATTTAAGAGGAATCGAAAAATTTACAAATTTATCTCGAATGAGGGTCTTGGACGGATGTATTTTTAAACTTGATGGAGGTCTAGGGAGGAAAGTAAAACAAATCATAAACATATACATAAATGAGGAAATATATACGCCCCCCCCCCCCCCCCCCTTCTTTACCGGAGACGTCCTTTTACCTTTATTCGGGCTACTATTAGACGATTTTATTCTGTTTTTAAAGGGCCTCCAGCAGTTAAAAGGCTTCGAACATTCTCACTATACCATTTTTACTACCACAGATCCTTCTTAAACTGCAAAATATCGTCTTAATATAGCAAAAACCAAACCTCAAAGACGTCACCCGGTACAGAAGGGGTTAAACGATTTTCGTAAGTTTAGAATCTACCACTAGAACTCAAAGGGGTAAATACGATGTCACTAAACCTTCTTAAGTAATATAGGTCCCTGTTAAACTGCATAAAATCATATACTTTTAGCCAGAGTCAAAGGTAAAAAGACGTCATGGTGCTGAAGGGGTTAAAGCCATTCCAAGCTTTCATGGTTTCATATCTACGAGCCAAGACTATGCTACGAGCAGACCTAACCTAACAATTTTGTCCTTTCGCAGCGCAATTAATGAACGAATAACTTGACAAATGACGTTACCTTTAGAAATACGAATGTTAACTATACTGAAAAATAAAGTCATAATGAAGGTACAATCGGCCTAATAAGTGATGTCTCGGCACCAAGTATATTTTGATTAATAATTGGTAACAGTAATATCTAAACATGATTTCTTCATTTGGAGTAGATATACAACCATGTTCCGACACTTAGCCACCCTATTCAACATCTGACAGACATCAATACAGCACAGAGCGAGCCAAACGTAATGACAGGTGAGGAGTAACTTACAATTTTATAGCGCTACCGTACAGTATATAAAATCATTGTGTACCGGTATATAGATAATGATTTACCTCTCCATCCTTATATCAAATGGGGTTTATTACTACCAATACACCTTTAAGGGGGCCCACCTCGCTTTTTTTCTCTTTCTCTCCCTCTCTCTTTGGCTTGTATCCATTCGGCCCCATTCAGCCTACTGTTTAAGACGTTTACCCCCATCCAGGTGTCAATATTTTGCGGGCGAGCGGTAGCGAGACAGCCTATATATATATTTTTTTTTTGACAGCAAGCTAAATTTGTACATTTTTCGATAGAAAAATTTCTCCGGCGAAGCCGGATTTCTCCACACAATGTTGGCTCGCTATCGCTCTCCAGGAAGAAATCGACACCTGGATAGGGATAAACATCTTAAAACAGTTGGCTGAATGGGGCCGAATGGATACAAGCCAGGGAAAGAGAAAAAAGGAGAGAAAGATAAAACAAAAAAAAACGGTGACCCCCCCCCCCTTAATGGGTGTGTTATTGCCGACACTTTATTTACCCTTTTCGTACTTCCCAAAATGTGTACAATGTGGTTATCTATATATGCCAGTGTAAAATGTGTACAATGTGGTTATCTATATATGCCAGTGTAAAATGTGTACAATGTGGTTATCTATATATGCCAGTGTAAAATGTGTACAATGTGTATCTATATATGCCAGTGTAAAATGTGTACAATGTGGTTATCTATATATGCCAGTGTAAAATGTGTACAATGTGGTTATCTATATATGCCAGTGTAAAATGTGTACAATGTGGTTATCTATATATGCCAGTGTAAAATGTGTACAATGTGGTTATCTATATATGCCAGTGTAAAATGTGTACAATGTGGTTATCTATATATGCCAGTGTAAAATGTGTACAATGTGGTTATCTATATATGCCAGTGTAAAATGTGTACAATGTGGTTATCTATATATGCCAGTGTAAAATGTGTACAATGTGGTTATCTATATATGCCAGTGTAAAATGTGTACAATGTGGTTATCTATATATGCCAGTGTAAAATATATCGTTATCCACCCCACACACCCCTTATCTCTCATGCTTAGCCCCATTAATTTTGAAATTTTAAGACGTTCGCACCATTAGTTTGGCTATTTTTTAGGCTATTTGCGCCTAATTTCTTTATCAATTTAAAGACATTTTGTGTCATTTAGATGTCGATTATTTCCTGGGAAGCGATAGCGAGCCTGCAATTTAGGAGCAATCGGCCTTCGGACTGGGCAAATGTATCTGGAAGGTGAGTCTTTTTAAGCTTGATGGATATCTAGGGAACGAACAAAACACGAACCCTTTAGTAAACCAAATGAATAAATTAAATGTTAAGCACTATATTTACATACATTATTATTGTTTCATGATCCCCTTGACCAAATATATAACATCCTTTACGGTCCTGTAGCCCCTAAAGCCCTCTCTATCCCTGCCTATAGCCCCTAAAGCCCTCTCTATCCCTGCCTATCCTACCAGCAAGGCACATATTTCCAATATGTCCAACGTGTCACCAAATTCACTCCCATTGTACTTGATCTACTCCAGCCGAGTTCATATTAACCCTGCCTAACGTACTTCAACCTCTGTCCCTCCCTGCCAAGGTCCCTCATTCCCTGCCAAGCAATTCACGGTTTCCCTTCCTACTTCAGCCCAGTCCATTAAACTTCTTCCCACTTCAGCTAAGTCCCAAACACCCCCTGCCTAGCACACGTATACCTCTGCCCCCTCCCTGCCAAGGTCCCCCATCCCCTGCCCCTGCCCCTGCCCACTCGAAGCAGGGCTCTGACTCTTGGTACCCCCCACCCCCCCTCCTCTCCCTGCCTCTGGTATCGTGCGTGGGTTGCCTCCCCCCCTCCCCCCTCCCCCTCCCCACCTTGACGGTATCAAAGGGGCTCTCGTAATCGATGTAATAACGTGAATATTATGGGTTACGTTATTATGTCATTACGGTGTGTCTTAGCCCCGTAATGGTCAGTGAGGGAGACGGCCTGCCCTACTCACCTGCCGCTACACGAACAAAAAAATAATGAAAAGGGCTGATGGAATTCCTAATTTTAGCTATAACCTTTGAGAACACCGTATTATCAACCGGGTGTAATATGAATATACATTTTTTATATCGGCTTAAATGTCAACAGAGGGAAAGAAAATTGGTCTAGCTGCAGTACACCCGCACAGGCAAATCATATCTTTCTTGATACGATATACGATTCGGACAACTACCTTCCATCGGCAACTGGGTTATGTCGGCCCCCTTTCGTGCCATTTAGGTGCCGGGCATAGCGAGCCGGTAACATTCTCTCGGTACCAAAAATCCGAGGCAATAGCGAGGCATCACGTCAGCCCCACACAAACATCCGAGGCAATAAGACCCACTCACGAACACCTCACCACTACACCACGTAATGATCCCCGTCCACTCACGAAGACCCCCAGAGTGCTTTCTTCCGCGGCCTCAAGAGCCTTAACCCTTTCACTACCGAGGATGTATGTGGTTATATTTCAACTATATTTAGACGATTTTGTGCATTTTAAGAAGGATCTGTGATAGCAAAATGGGTTAGGTGAGATAGTTCGATGCCTGTTAGTTGCTGGAGGCCCTTTTGAAACTGAACATAATCGTCAAATAGTAGCCAGAATAAAGTCAAACGACGTCGCCAGTACAGAAAGGGTTAAGGGGGTAGTGTTTGTTTTTTGGGTCTAATTATGTATATATTTCTGTTTCTTTTAGTTTCCTCCCTAGATCACCATCAAGCTTAAAAAAAAACACCCCCTAGACCCCCTATCAAGATACATTTGTAAATTTTTCGCTATCGCTTGCCAGAAAAAAAATCTACACCTAAAGGGCACGAAAGGTCTTAATATTGACAAAGTATAGGGGTGAAAGGTCTCAAAATCGCCAAACTAACGAAACGAACGTCATAAAATTCTCAAAACAAATATGCTAAACATGAGGGAGAAAGGGGTCCAGATAAAGCGAGTAAGCACGGAGGACGCCGTAAGTAAGCGCAATAACGCTCCTCGTGTGTTTGTTTTTGTCTATTTATTTATCTATTAACCTATTTTTGAGTTTCCTCGCTTGACCTCCATCAGGTTTATACCAAACACCCCCTAGACCCCCTTATACCAAACACCCCCTAGACCCCCTTTCATGATATTTTTTTACATTTTAAGGTAGAAGAATGTCCCGGCCAAAAGCCGATTCCTCCAAATAATACAGGCTCGCTATCGCTCGCGAGGAAAAAAATGACACCTAAATGACACAAAAGGTCTTCATATTGACAACAAAATAGGGCAAAGCGTTTAAAATCGCCAAACTAATGGAATAAACGTCTTAAAAATCTCAAAGCGAATGGGGCTAAACATGATGGAGAAGGGGGTCCAGAAAAAGCGACTATCTTCCCCCCTTAACCCCTTCAGCACCATGACGTCTTTTCACCCTGGAATCTGGCTAACATTAGACGATTTTATGCAGTTTAAGAAGAACCTATGCTATTCGCAGGGTTTATGGATATCGTTTTTTTACCCCTATGAGTCCTAGAGATTAATTATGAACTAAAGAAAATCGTCTAATGTTAACCAAAATATGATGAAAATTACGTCATGGTGGTGAAGGGGTTAAGCATGGTCAGAAGTGCCTCCCCCCCCCCCCCCCATGTTATCGACCCCCATGTAGCATGTTGACAAAATACACAATTAGGGAAGCCTCGGCACTAGCATTACCCGCTTCGCCTCGTCGATGGCTGTTGCATGTAACTGGTAAAGCCGGTATCACACGAGCGCTTTTCCCCTCGACATTTATCTTCAACACTGCTCTGGTAGCGTATGAGGTACACATTAAAGATAATTCCGTCACCTAAATCAATGTATCATCAGCCTATTTTCCGATACCAGTGCAAAATATCCCATACATGTTGCTAGACAAATGTTGACTATCGAATGTTGAGGATAAAAGCTCTGGTGTGATACCCGCTTAAGAACTCGTTCGGGCCTCTTCCTATATTGCCCCGCACGCCAGGCACCCGTAAGGCACACTTTACCTTACTAAAACAAGGCGTAAATCGACACTCCCAATCTGGCACTCTTTGGCACCCTGTTGTCCGCGCGCCCGGGTTACGGCAGCCAGTTACGACGGTGATTTCTTAGGAATGCCACCACCACCGGGACTACTTGGGGCATACAGAAAATAGGAGCACAGTTCACGCTATATGCTTGTAAATAATGGTAAGTATGTAGAGAGAAGGATCCGCGGGTTATCGGATATTGCGACACGAGAGCTGAGAGTTGAAGAGGGGGGAGGGGGGGGTACTTTATGGGGGAGAGTAGTATTTGAATGGGAAGGGAGTGTAGTATTTGAATGGGAAAATGTGTTTAATTTGAATGGGAAGGGTGTGTAGTATTTGAATGGGAAAATGTGTTTAATTTGAATGGGAAGGGTGTGTAGTATTTGAATGGGAAAATGTGTTTAATTTGAATGGGAAGGGTGTGTAGTATTTGAATGGCCTGGGTAGAGAGTGTAGTATTTGAATTGGAAGGGAGTGTAGTATTTAAACGTAAAGAGTGTGTAGTATTTGAATAGGTAGAGTGTGTAGTATTTGAATGAGAAGAGTGTGTAGTATTTGAATGGGTAGAGTGTGTAGTACCGGTATTTGAATGAGAAGAGTGTGTAGTATTTGAATGGGAAGAGTGTGTAGTATTTGAATGAGAAGAGTGTGTAGTATTTGAATGAGAAGAGTGTGTAGTATTTGAATGAGAAGAGTGTGTAGTATTTGAATAAGAAGAGTGTGTAGTATTTGAATGAGAAGAGCGTGTAGTATTTGAATGGGAAAGAGTGTGTAGTATTTGAATGGGAAGAGTGTGTAGTATTTGAATGAGAAGAGTGTGTAGTATTTGAATAAGAAGAGTGTGTAGTATTTGAATAAGAAGAGTGTGTAGTATTTGAATGAGAAGAGTGTGTAGTATTTGAATGGGAAAGAGTGTGTAGTATTTGAATGAGAAGAGTGTGTAGTATTTGAATGAGAAGAGTGTGTAGTATTTGAATGAGAAAGAGTGTGAATGGTTATATATATGTGTCGAGTTTGAATTGGAGTAGAATATAGAGATTACAAATAGAAATTTAGGTAAGCTATCATAGGTATAATTAATTGAAATAGGAAACTGGCATTGCAAGAATTATAAAATATATGGAATGTGTATTATTAATATGGATCACCTCAGGGCATCGAGTTTTGAGCACTATGAAATTTGACCACCATGTCACTTATTCCCAGTACCCACAAATCCCAGTACCCACAAATCCCAGTACCCAAAATTCTTGGTACAGTACGGTACCCAAAACTCCCGATACCCCAATTCATGGTACCAAAAATTCCTGATACCCAAAATTCCTGGTGCCCAAAGTTCCTGATATCCAAAATTCCTGATACCCATAATTCATGGTGCCCATAGAGAGGGAAGGGAGGGACACTGGAGGGGGGGAAGACATAAAGGAGGGTAGGGAGGGGGGGAAGAATAGGGAAGGGGTGAAGGAGGGAAGAAAGTAGAACGGGAAGAAGACCGGAGGGATGGAAGAGAAGGGAGAGAAACGAGAGGGAGGGAGGGAGAGGGAGGAAGTAAGGATAAAAGGAGAAAGGAGGGAGGAGGGAAAGAAAAGAGGGAAGGCAGAGCAAGGAAGAAGGAAGGGCACAAGGAAGAACCGAGAAACAAGGGACTGACAAGCAGGAAGAATGGATGGAAGAGGGAAAGAAGGTAGGATGGGAGGGAGTATGGGATAGCCAAGAAACAGAAGGAGGGAGGGAGAGGGGAGGGGGGCGGGAGGGAAGGAGAGAGAGGGAGGGAATGGAGGGAGTCGGGAGAGGGGAGAGCCGAGGAGGAAGGGAAGAAAGGAAGGGGAAAGGGAGAGAGGGAGGGAGGGAAGGGGAAAAGGCGGGAGGGAAGGGGATTGGGGATGAGAAAAAGAGAAGGAGGAAATGAGAGAGGGAGGGAATAGAAAAGGAGGAAGGGAAGGGGAAAGGGAGAGCATAGGAAGAGGAGCCAATGAGAGAGGGAGGGAAGAGGAGGGGAGTGACAGAAGGGGAAAGGAAGAGCAAATGAGGAGGAGGGAATGGGGGAGAGAGAAGGAGGAAGGAATGAGGGACGGCGGAGGAACAGGAGGACGGAATAAAGGGGAGGGAGGGAAGGATTAAGGGTTGGGGAGGAAGGGGGAGGAGCAGGAGGGAAGAAAGGGGAGGGAAGGAAGTGGGGGAAGGAGGGAGGGAAGGGGAGGGAGGGAGGGAAGGGTTAAAGGGAGGGGAGGGGAAGGGAAGGGGAGGGGAGGGGAGGGGAGGGGAGGGTTAAGGGAAGGGTAGGGGAAGGGAGGCACAGCACTTGCATGACCTAAGGCGACCCAGGACCCGCCCGTGTCGATATGAAAATACGTGTTACCTTGAGCACTCTTGACGACTTTTGAGACTTGTGCCGCAACCCAGGTGAGATACCGTGACTCCTGCTGGCTCACATAGATGGTACACACGCACACCTATATACATACACATCTACACTCACTCAGGTATATACTTACATTAGTTATACTGGCACAGGTGTACATACAGACACAAACACAATATATATAGGCTACTGTATATATATATATATATATATATATATATATATATATATATATATATATATATATATATATATATATATATATACTCGCATTTAGTCTACACACGATTAGTCACATAAGGCCTACTCATTCTAACCCAATATAACGCGAGTAGGTTATTAAAGGCGAAGAACACATAACCGGTACCGAACAAAGGCGAAGAACACATAACCGGTACCGAACAAATACCATGTGTACAAAGTGGACTACCGGTACCGAGCTTCTTATGATAAACAAATGTGTATATTAACACACATAAATGTTCATAGATATGGTACATAGAAACACTCATGGTTATACAGTACATATTCTGTATAATTATTATAATGCATGCAGCCACTGTTTTGGTAATCAATTAAACTTGATAGCGAGCGAACTTATTGCCATCTGTGTTCGTATGGTTCGTATGGTTCGTATGGCCAGAAAAATGTTGATTATCGAATGTTGACTATAAAAGCTCTCGTGTGATACCGGCATTAATCCTAGAATTTTAAAGGAGGCTTGGCTTATAAAACTTTCTCACAGCGACAGCCTAGCTACCCGTACCTAATTATTAAACAAATATTTACACAGGCCTATCTCTGTTTAACTTGGTGCCAGCCTCATTGTGTCTTATGTTAATGCTATCGATCTTCTAATTCCTCAACGTTAGACTACAAGACAATGATAATGCGGCAGCCAAGTGACAGAATGTGTGGGAATTGTGCATTTGTTGATGAAATTATCAAATTTGGCACACACAATCATAAAGGCAATATAACCAAAATTAGATAGAGAGGTATCATAGGTTTAGCCTATTTTGGCTTCAGCATCCCTTTCACAATTTCAGCGAAAGTGAGCCTGATTTTTTTTAAGAGGAACCGGCCTTTGGCCTTTACATTTTTCTACCGATAATTGTACACATTTTTCTTGAAAGGGGGTATAGGGGGTGTTTTGGTAAGCTTGATGGAAGTCTATCGAGGAAGCTCATATATAAAAGAATAAATGAATTAATAGACCAAGAAAACAGCCACTGTCCCCTTAACAATTTGCCAAAATAAAATTGCTGAAAAAAATAGTTGTACGAAACCGCTGAGACCACCGACATGAGGGAGGCGAACCATATTAAGGGGAGATGGTTGATTTTTCTGGCACCCCTTCTCCCTCATGTTTAACCTTATTAGTTTTGAGATTTGAAGATGTCCGCTCCTTCAGCTTGGCGATTTTAAGACCTTTAGTGACATTTAGGTGTCGATTTTTTTCATGGCGAGCGATAGCAAACCTGTAATATTTAGAGGAACCGTCCTTTGGCCGGAATTTTTTTCTACCGAAAAATGTACATATTTATCTCGAAGGGGGGTCTAGAGGGTGTACTTCTAATCTTAATGGAGGTCTAGCGAGGAAACTAATTATCAATAAATAAGTAGACCAATGAATAAACCCTATTTAAGTAGACCAATGAATAAACCCTATTTAAGTAGACCAATGAATAAACCCTATTTAAGTAGACCAATGAATAAACCCTATTTTAGTAGACCAATGAATAAACCCTATTTAAGTAGACCAATGAATAAACCCTATTTAAGTAGACCAATGAATAAACCCTATTTAAGTAGACCAATGAATAAACCCTATTTAAGTAGACCAATGAATAAACCCTATTTAAGTAGACCAATGAATAAACCCTATTTAAGTAGACCAATGAATAAACCCTATTTAAGTAGACCAATGAATAAACCCTATTTAAGTAGACCAATGAATAAACCCTATTTAAGTAGACCAATGAATAAACCCTATTTAAGTAGACCAATGAATAAACCCTATTTAAGTAGACCAATGAATAAACCCTATTCCCTTAAACCCTTGCCCCAACCTCCTCATATATTTACTCGGATTACTGTCAAACAATTAAAGTTAGTTGGATCTGCCTCAGGACTGGGATAGAGACGAGCTACAGGAGGTGAAACACAAAGTAATTACAGTGATAGGGTTTGGGGGGTTTGACTTTGTTACAAACTAGGCGTTAAGGGGAGATGGGCTGGTTTTTCTGGCCCCCTTCTCCCTCGTGTTTAATCCTATTGGTTTTTAGATTTTATGACGTTCGACTAAATAGTTTGGCGACTTCATGACATTACACCCCATTTGTTTGTCAATATTAAGACCTTTCGTGTCATTTAGGTGTAGATTTTTTCCTGGCGAGCGTTAGCAAGTCTGTAATTTTAAATGTAATCGGCCTTCGGCCAGGAAATGTTTCTACCTAAAAATGTACAAATTTATCTTGAAGGGGGTTCTATTTTTTTTTGTTTTTGTTACAGCTTGATGGAGGTCCAGGGAGGACACTAAAAAATGATAAAAAGATAAAATAATAAGCAAATAAATAGCCTATCCCTCCTTCTATCTATCTATCTATTGCCTGACGCCGTGATCCCCGAAGGGGTGGCCACGAACGAACCGCCCCCATGCACCTCTGTCCCCAGTCAGTCGACGCCCCTCTCCCCCAACCAGCACCGCCTTCGTTCATGTAGTTCCTCACTCCATCCTTCCACCTCATATTCGGTCTACCTCTCCCCCTCTGTCCCTCCACCTCGCTCTCGTACACCCTCTTAGTCATTCTCTCGCTTTCCATACGTTCCATATGGCCGAACCATCTCAAGTTGTTCCTTTTCACACTTTCCAGCACATCTACCTCCACACCACACCTCCTTCTTACTTCCTCATTAGTCTGTCTATCCCTCCATGTAACTCCGCACGCACTCCTTAATCCTTAACTTCTGGAAATCCTATTCTACAAATTTCCTGTAGGTTCAGATGGGATTCGAAACCGTCCAGTACTTTAGCTCCGCCCATCAGTCGTGCCAATGTACTGTACATGACACTCTACCTACCACACCATGATAATAGCATCTTCTTCCTTTATATAATATCCATCCTCTTTTCCCTCCCTAGTGCCCTTTCTTTCTCTCTCCTTCGTCCCTTCCTCTTCCTTATGTGACTCCCTTCTTCCCTTCTCTCATTTCCCTCCCTCTTTCATTCCTTTGCCTCCTTCCTCAGGTTTCCTCCCACGCTTCGTCATAACCTTCATCTCTTTCCTCCTTCTTTTTTCCATTCTTCCCTCTCCTTCCTTCTGATGTTGAGGAGGAGGTACCCACGCCAAGCCAACCATGTCCAGGCGAGAATTACACAGTACTGTACCTCATCCTCCTCAACACACACCCCCTCCCCTTCCCCCCAACCCGAATCATACCCCAGCCCCTCCTGCCCCAGTGTATTCCTAGACCTTCACATTCACCCCACTCAGTCTCTCCTCATCACCGTGTGCAGCAGACTGTTCGAAGGGGCGGCACGCAATGGTACGCCGTCCGAGTAAAATCTTTCAGTTACAAAAACAAACACTAGACATATACTACACAGTGCCATAAGCTAATCACCTTTAAGTATAGTTTCTAGTTCAAACGGCCATATTATTAAAGCTCGAAACTTTCATAAACGAAATAAGCAGAACAAAATAGTGACCTTTCTGAAATTGGGGACAAACTAATATATATAGCGCAAAAAATGGCAAAACAAGCCAAGATCTTCAATACTAATTAAACACAATATAATAATATCCCATAAGGCGTCAGACCAGATAGTGTTAAAACAAGACCAACAAAATAGCGCTTTACTAAATTACTCATCCACATCGTTTGGTGGAAGGGGGGGGGGGGGGGGGGGGGGGGTAATGGAGGGACGGTATGGGGGTGAAGGAGGGAGGGAATTGGGGAGGGGTGGTGGAAGGAGGGAATTGGGGAGGGGTGATGGAGGGAGGGAATTGGGGAGGGGTGATGGAAGGAGGGAATTGGGGAGGGGTGATGGAAGGAGGGAATTGGGGAGGGGTGATGGAAGGAGGGAATTGGGGGAGGGGTGATGGAGGGAGGGAATTGGGGAGGGGTGGTGATGGAAGGAGGGAATTGGGGAGGGGTGATGGAAGGAGGGAATTGGGGAGGGGTGATGGAAGGAGGAATTGGGGAGGGGTGATGGAGGGGGGGAATTGGGGGGGGGTGATGGAAGGAGGGAATTGGGGAGGGGTGATGGAAGGAGGGAATTGGGGAGGGGTGATGGAAGGAGGGAATTGGGGAGGGGTGATGGAGGGAGGGAATTGGGGAGGGGTGATGGAAGGAGGGAATTGGGGAGGGGTGATGGAAGGAGGGAATTGGAGGGGAGAGGGAATTGGGGAGGGGTGATGGAGGGAGGGAATTGGGGAGGGGTGATGGAAGGAGGGAATTGGGGAGGGGTGATGGAAGGAGGGAATTGGGGAGGGGTGATGGAGGGAGGGAATTGGGGAGGGGTGATGGAGGGAGGGTGAAGGAGGGTATGGGTGAAGGAAGGAGGGTACGGGAAGTAGGGGTGGGGGTGGGGGGGGGGATGATGGAGGGAGAGTATGGGGTTGATGGAGAGAGGCGTACAGTCACTTATATACATTCGTGGACCCCCTATGTTTATCCTTATGCAATTACAACTATCTGTATGGATCTTCGGATATAACTTGTTTTTCAATAAATCGTGTATATAGTTTTGTAGTTGATGTATAGAAAATCATGTTCCGTTCATAAATTCGTTTCTAAAGATATACTTCCATAATTATAAATAAATGAGGAACACGATTGTTTATGAGTGACTGTACGTAGCTTCCCTAAACTGCCCATTTTACTCATTAACACCACCGGGAAAACCAGCCTTAAATCCGCCGTCCACAAAGGTCAAAATACCCAAGAGAGGTCGAGGAGGGTAGAGAGAGGACTGGGCGTTGAGCGAAGCATCCGCCCGACCATTTATTATCAAGAGAGCGGGTTAACAGGAATATCTTACATTTATTAACATAGATGATGGCACAAGTACCCCCTGGCAAATTAGGAAGGCAGGGTGGAGGGAATAGAAAGCGAGGAACGTAAGTCCTGTACGTGTGTGTGTGTGTGTGTGTGTGTGTGTGTGTGTGTGTGTGTGTGTAGTTGGTCATAAATAATGTCTATACATTTTAGAAGCGATCTCGGGCGTAACTTTATTCACGTTATTATTTTTTTACATAATAGTTGCATTTCGAAGGTTCATTTAATCAGTTCGAAGCTTCAAAATAAATGTATCAGATTTAATGACATCGACTGCACAAGTAGATGGGACAATACTTTCTGATAAACTTAAAACAGTGAACATGGATTGAGGAAAAACACAGACTCGTGGTACATGGTACGATCGGGGGAATTAAGTGTTGTCATAGATTCCAGTGGTTTTCGCTCAACAAGTGTTATTGGTATCTTTATAGTTACTGGGAAAAGTGCTTATCCCTCAGAGTATTAGTCAGTGTCCGAAACTTTGTGAAATATCTGACACCACTTATTAACCTCGATTGTACAAGAGCGGGTTTCAAAATTTTGCAATTGCCTTAAAGAATCGTTTAACATAAATACATAACACTTATCATTGCAGGTGTGTGTATGTATGTGTGTGTGTGTGTGTGTCCTTCTATCCTACCCACCCACCCACCCAAACCTCCCTCTATCCCACCCACCCGCCCGCCCAAGCAAACATCCCTCTATCCCACCCACCCACCCGCCCAAGCAAACATCCCTCTATCCCACCCACCCTCCCAAGCAAACATCCCTCTATCCCACCCACCCACCCAAGCAAACATCCCTCTATCCCACCCACCCAAGCAAACATCCCTCTATCCCACCCACCCACCCGCCCAACCAAACATCCCTCTATCCCACCCACCCACCCAAGCAAACATCCCTCTATCCCACCCACCCTCCCAAGCAACAATCCCTCTATCCCACCCACCCACCCAAGCAAACATCCCTCTATCCCACCCACCAACCCACCCAAGCATCCTGCAATCCCACCCACCCACCCAAATATCCCGCAATCCCACCCACCCACCCTCCCAAGCAAACATCCCTCTATCCCACCCACCCGCCCGCCCAAGCAAACATCCCTCTATCCCACCCCCCCCAATCAAACATCCCTCTATCCCACCCACCCTCCCAAGCAAACATCCCACTATCCCACCCGCCCAAGCAAACTACCCTCTATACCACCCACCCAAGCAAACATCCCTCTATCCCACCCACCCTCCTAAGCAAACATCCCTCTATCCCACCCACCCACCCAAGCAAACATCCCTCTATCCCACCCACCAACCCACCCAAACATCCTGCAATCCCACCCACCCACCCAAATATCCCGCAATCCCCCCCCCCCCCCCAAATAACCCCCCATCCCACCCACCCACCCAAATATCCCGCAATCCCACCCACCCACCCAATTATCCCGCAATCCCACCCACCCAAACATCCCTCTATCCCACCCACCCAACCAAACCTCCCACTATCCCACCCATCCTACCATCCCGCCCACACCGCCCGTGATAGAGCGTTGTCAGTGGCCGTGAGTTGCACAAATATCCCGCGACAGGTTTTTTTAACAGTAAAATAATGGAAACGAGAAGCAGTGGGAATTCGGCAGCCAAGGCATGGGAGAAAGAACAAATTGAGTAAAAGGCTTGTGTTTCGTTCTGTGTTCTCCTGGACAAGAACATTGAAGGAACACTTATTATGGGTTTCAGAGGCCTTGTGACATCGTTTTTCGGGAATAACTTATTAACAAACAGTTGGATCAGCATGATATTTTGCCACAGTTTGTTTCACACCGTGCCCTAATTTTCGTTAATATTGTGCATTACCAAAAGCGGAGAATTACGCCACTTGTCCCTGTGTCATGATGTTAAAGTCACACCTGAATGACTAGGAAACGGACAAGGCTACCGTGGCGTACCTGTGGAACCACCAAACTATTATTGCTCCTCCATCAAACACGGTACTTAGCACCCACCATTCACCACTACTATCGCCTTTACATTCAACCTATGTAAAGAGGTGTGACCTATATGTCACACCTATCTGTCACTATCAAATATAAATATACTAAAACAAAAATATATATATATGTAAATACCTGTATATATATACCTGTATATATATATATATATATATATATATATATATATATATATATATACCTGTATATATATATATATATATATATTAGTTGGTAGTTAATTACCAACCTGTCTATATGACCAAAGGTGGCTGTTTCCGCGATTGCTTTCTATCGCCGCTCTTATTGTTTTCGGGAACCGGTTTTGTCGACTTGTCGCAAGGGAGGGGGGGGGGGGGGGGAGGGGAGGAGTGTATATATAGACAAAAAATATATACCCGGTAATGAGGCGGAACTCGGCGTAAACGTGTGAAAGGAGAGAGAGAGAGAGAGAGAGAGAGAGAGAGAGAGAGAGAGAGAGAGAGAGAGAGAGAGAGAGAGAGAGAGAGAGAGAGAGAGAGAGAGAACAAAATTGCTTAACATTTAAATATAAAGAGTCAAAATTCGTTTACTAATAACGCAAGTTTTAATATGACGACATTTGGACAAATAGGTGTTTCAGTGTACACGCATCGTTTATGTACGGGACCGGAAATACATAATTAAATAATCATTATACTAGAATCTTGTTATAATCGTTCTAAAAACAATAATAAATAAATAAACAAATAAATTAATAAATAAACAAATGAATAATAGGCAGCCAAATTATCCAATTACATCATCATACTTACAAACATGTATTTGCATAAAATGATGTACCGGTACCGTAAATCATATTGTGTACGCCACCGCAGGGATACTGATACCGGTACTGGTAGCCTATACTGGTATATACATTAATTATATATTACTGCTAATTCTTCAATAACGCAACAACAATGTGCTCCACATTAATTTGTATTGTTTCATACAGCATACGGTACGGTACCGTATAATGAATGCACATTAAAAACTAATATATCATTCACCGGTATACTTTCTCCTTACATGAGAATACAAACATTTATGGTACAGTCGGCCAAATAAGTCGTGTCGTATGTTGTATTAATGTCTGTCAGATGTTGAATATAGTGTGTAACGGTAGGAACATGTTTGTATATCTCACTCGAAACGATGAAGTAATGCTTAGATAATGCTCATACCAATTACTGATCAAAATATACTTGGTGCGGCGATATCACTTCTTTGGCCGACTGTACAAGGTCGCTACTGTCGGTCGAGGAGTTGTCATAATTGCTTAAGGGAGCCCACCTCGCTTTTTTTTTCTCTTTCTCTCCCTCGCTCTTCGGCTTGTATCCATTCGGCCCCATTCAGCCTACTGTTTTAAGGCGTTTACCCCCATCCAGGTGTCAATATTTTCCTGGCGAGCGGAAGCGAGCCAGCATATACAGTACATATATTTTGTTTTACAGCAAGCTAAATTTTTACATTTTTCGATAGAAACATTTCTCCATACAATGCTGGCTCGCTGTCGCTCGCCATGAATAAATCGACACCTGGGTGGGGATAAACGTCTTAAAACAGTTGGCTGAATGGGGCCGGAAACCCCCCAGATGCTGGATATTGATTTCGGTCGAAAAGACATAGAAGAGGCCATTTCCAACATGCCATCCCACTCGGCACCAGGCCCGGACTCATGGAATTCGATCCTAATGAAGAAATGTAAGGAAAACCTCTCAAAACCCCTGGCTATAATGTGGAGAAGGAGTCTAGACACTGGTGAAATACCAGATAGCTTGAAAAACGCAATAATTGACTCAATAGTCTGCTGCACCAATTCTCAAACAACAACGAAGGGCGGTGCGCTCTTCGGTGCCACTAGCAAGAGTGGCGAACTCCACATAGGTGAACATAGGTATGTGAACTGCATAAAGGAGGGAGTAAAGCACTACCAAAAAACTATCGCCCGGTAGCTCTAACCTCCCACATCATTAAAGTTTTCGAGCGAGTCCTGCGAAGCAAAATCTCAACATTCATGGAGGCAAATGAACTACACAACACCGGTCAACATGGGTTCAGAGCGGGAAGATCATGTCTCTCACAACTTTTGGAACACTATGACAAAATTCTTAAAGCGCTAGAAGAAAAGAAAAACGTGGATGTCATTTACACCGATTTTGCTAAGGCATTTGATAAATGTGACCATGGTATAATAGCCCACAAACTAAAAGCAAAAGGTATGACGGGGAAAATCGGACGGTGGATATACAATTTCCTCGTAAACCGAAAACAATCAGTAGCAGTAAACCAAGTCACATCTGAGCCTTCGGATGTCAAAAGCTCAGTGCCCCAAGGAACAGTACTAGCGCCCCTTCTGTTCCTCATACTAATTTGCGACACAGATACCAACACTAGACAAAGTACGGTGTCGTCTTTTGCTGATGACACAAAATTAAGCAAGATAGTAAACACACAAGAGGACACGCGCCGACTGCAGGAAGACATGAATGTAGTGTTCCAGTGGACCAGGGAAAACAACATGCAATTCAATGAAGACAAATTCCAATTAATACGGTACGGAGATAATAATGGTGTTAAAGAAATTACAAATTACTTAACAGAATCTAACTACATAATAGAACGGAAAGACAGTGTGAAAGACCTTGGGGTATTAATGTCTGAAAATATGGGTTTCAAAGTACATAACCAGGTCAAACTTGCGGCTGCGAAACGTCTAACGGGTTGGATTCTGCGTACATTTAACACACGCGGTGAATTACCTATGATAACGCTCTTCAAATATCTAGTGCTACCGCGGCTTGAATACTGTAGCGTATTAACATCCCCATACAAAGCATGTGAAATAAATGACTTAGAGAGTGTACAAAGAAATTTCACTTCGCATATAAGTTCGATAAAACAGCTACACTATTGGGAGCGTTTAAGAGCACTGAATCTGTACTCACTGGAACGTAGAAGAGAACGTTACCTAATAATATACACGTGGAAAATCGCAGAGGGTTTAGTACCAAACCTACATACTCCGATAGTCATGAAATTCAGTGATAGGAGAGACTGGGAATGCGAAATCCCCCGGATGAATAACAGGGGTGCTATGGGATCTCTGCGAGAGGGCTGGTTATCACACAGAGGCCCACGTCTCTTCAACAAACTCCCACGGCGAGTAAGCGACATAAGGGACGTCTCGTTAGACACCTTCAAGAGAGCCCTCGATGTAGAACTGCAAAAAGTGCCAGATGAGCCCATCCTCGCCAGGGAGCGAGCTGTCGCTTCAAACAGTCTACTGCACCAAATCACCACCCATAACGAGGGGCGTCGCGCTCCTTGGTGCCGCTAGAAGAGTGGCGAACACATCAAAAGGTATCAAAAGGTAAAGGAATGAATAAAAGCCAGAGAAAGAGAAAAAAGGAAAGAAAGATAATAAAAGCAGGTGACCCCCCTTAAATAACACCAAGACCCTAATGATATTAGGTATAATGTCATTATGATCATAATGTTTACACAACCCCATCCTATATATTATGGTGTATATAATGAAAGCACGTCATGCAATCAACAAATTAACCCGTTCAGTACCAGGGACGTCCTTTTCATCATATTCTGGCAACCATTAGGCGGTTTTATGTAGCTTAGGAAGGACCTGTAGCAATAATAAGGCTAGCAATCTCGACCAACCCTCTTAACTATCACATCCTTCCTAGGCTGCATACTATTGTCTAAGTGTAGCTAGAATAAAATACAACACACGTCGCTGGTACTCAAGGGGTTAACCATAATGATCATGCTTAGTTGACTTAGATACTACTTCTTCTTGACTGCAAATTTAATACGGTGCATTATTAAGGGGAGATGGGCCGTTTTTCTGGACCCCTTCTCCCTCGTGTTTAGCCCCATTTGTTTTGAGATTTTAAGACGTTCGACCCATTAGTTTGGCGATTTTAAGGGCTTTCGCCCCATTTCTTTGTCAATATTAAGACTTTTTTTGTCATTTAAGTGTCAATTTGTTTTCCTGGCGAGCGATAGCGAACCTGTAATTTAAGAGGAACCGGCCCTATCGAAAAATGTACAAATTTATCTTGAAGGATGGTCTTGGGGGTGTTTTTTAAAGCTTGAAGGTCTAGGGATGAACTAAAAAAAATAAAAATAATAAAGAAACTAAAATGAGCAAATAAATACGCCCATCCTCCCTTAATATGGTGCTTTATTAATACGGTAAATTATAGACGGAGTGCCAGGCTGTTCACCGACGCAACAATTGATTACCGGTAAGCGCGGATGATGCAATTATTGACCAGGTAAGTTCTCGGTAAAGTGACGCGGCATTGCTACATACAGAAAGTTCACAAATTAGGTCTACACACACATACACATGCATACACACGAACGCACAGACACACACACACACACAATCACGTACGCACGCACACACACACAATTACTCACGCACGCACGCACGCACGCACGCACACACACACACACACACGCACATACACACACACACACACACACACACACACAGACACGCGCGCACACACACACACTACAATATAATCACATCTTTAAATACCTATAAAACATTAAATTAGGATCGGTCAATATATAATGTAGGGCATTAATCAGTACCGGTAAATGAATCACTGAAGAGAGCAACACAATCTGACCTTTAGTAAGTGTCTAAGTCTAGCATTATACAAAACTCAGTATTTACTTTATAAATAGATTGAAATATACCACTTATGCACGGTAGTTAATATACCACTACCGGTATTTATAAATAGATTGAAATATACCACTTATACACGGTAGTTAATATACCACTACCGGTATTTATAAATAGATTGAAATATACCACTTATACACGGTAGTTAATATACCACTACCGGTATTTATAAATAGATTGAAATACACCACTTATACACGGTAGTTAATATACCACTACCGGTATTTAGTATCGTATGCACAAATCCAATCATTTAATATTTTTACAGCAATTAAATCAAGTTGTGAAGTGAAATTAGCAATTGTTCATACTTGTTCTCTCGTTGTCTATTCTAATGGCTTCATATTTCCATTTAAAGGGTAAACGTTTTGACGACTAACTTAGTAAATAATCAATGTGTAGCTAATGTTAAGGGGACCGACCTGCTGTTTATCTCTGTGTTTTATCCATTCAGCCCCATTCAGCCTACTGTTTTAAGACGTTTCTCCCCATTCAGGTATCGATGTTTTCCTGGAGAGCGGCGGCGAGCCATCATTTCATGTAGAAATCCGGCTTCGCCGATGAATATAAAACTTATCAGCTGTTTAAAACATAATCCAAATTATGCTGGCTCGATATCGCTCGATAGGTGTAAATCGACACTTGGATGAGGATAAACGTTAAAACAGTAGGCTGAATAGGGTCGAATGGCTACCGGTACTACCCAGAAGAAAAAAGCGGGTCGAATGGCTACCGGTACTACCCAGAAGAAAAAGTTGGTCGAATGGCTACCGGTACTACCCAGAAGAAAAAGCGGGTCGAATGGCTACCGGTACTACCCAGAAGAAAAGCGGGTCGAATGGCTACCGGTACTACCCAGAAGAAGAAAAAGTTGGTCGAATGGCTACCGGTACTACCCAGAAGAAGAAAAAGTTGGTCGAATGGCTACCGGTACTACCCAGAAGAAAAAGCGGGTCGAATGGCTACCGGTACTACCCAGAAGAAAAAAAGCGGGTCGGTCCCCTTAAGAAAACTGCTTTCTACTTACGGTATTTAAAGTACCGGTACCAGTACATATACGTAATGCAATAGTTAGGGATAAACAATATAATTATAGCTATTCCAATACCGCATATATTCGCTTCCTAAAACTAGATATATGTCATAGATAAAAAAATCATCACTTTCAAATGTTATACTTTTCAAAACGGTGAGGCGGTGAGCGGTCAACTCAACCAGTAGACCATTTCAACCAGTAGTTCTCAACCAATACGGTTAGATTAGGTTAGGTTAGGTTAGTACTATATTTTGGCACTGGTTTGGTTGGTCTGGGTTAATTTGGCATTGGTTGAGAGCTACTGGTTGAAATGGTCTACTGGTTGAGATGACATGGAACCCGGTGAGGCATTCCTGTTATTCTGGCTACAATTAGGCTCATACGCTGTTATTTAACTTAGGAAAGACGTCACCTGTGGGAATCAAAGGGTTAATTGAACAACGCGGTAATTATCTAATCCAATGGAGCAGCGTGTCAAACCGAGGCAATTACGTTTTAAGATTTGAAAGAATAGAGGGTGATTAGGCTACTAGATAATACACAAAATACAGCATTATTTTTGCCATTTATCAGTTTATAAAATTATGTAAACTAGGGCTCTGTCTTGAGTCGGCCACCCCCAATAAAACAATAAAAAAATGGGGTATGTGCCAGATAGATAGATAGATAGATAGATAGATAGATACCGGTAGATAGATAAAATATACAGGAATTTTCACTTTGTACATTCGCTAATAATGACTAAAAAGAAGGAACTCAATATTAGGACTGGTTTTGAGTCTCTGGATTGCTATATATAAAATAGCATAACTGTACTTACCGGCTATCATACTCTCATCTAGAAAATATTTGTGGACAAGCCTTATTAGATATTAAATATAGCTTTTACTAAGATGGAAATGCATCGAACAAGACCAGCAGATCTGTACAAACAACTGGCACCGGTATACTGTATATAATATATATTTCTTAAGGAAAGATGGGTCGTTTTTCTGGTCCCCTTTCTCCCTCATGTTTAGATCCATTAGTTTTGAAATTTTAAGACATTCGGCCCATTAGTTTGACGATTTCAACACCTTTCGCTCCATTTCTTTGTCAATTTTACGACCTATCGTGCCATTTAGGTGTCGATTTTTTCCCTGGCGAGCTAAACCGAGCCTGTAATTGTAAGAAGAATCGGCCTTCGGCCGGGACAGTTTTCTACCGAAATTACACAAATTTATCTTTGAAGGGGGGTTCTAGGGGGTGTTTTTCTAAGTTTGATGGAGGTCTAGCGAGGAAACTAAACAAAATATAAATGAATAAATTAATTAATAGAGCAACAAATCAGCCCCTGTCCCCTTAACACAGATGTACGGTACCGATAGTGGGTAAGGCCAGTAAGGTAGCGGTACTTCAAAGGTTAGTTTACCGGTAAGCCTAAATGCAATAAATATATAAAAACACTTAACTGAAATTGGACACCGTTAAAGGCATAATACTACAAACAATAACAATACAAATAATAAATATATAAATTAACAAGAAACCGACAAGTGTTATAATCTAGCATACAACTGTTAATAATCATAATTGACAGTTACTTAAATATATTAATTAGCAACTCGATATCGTTTAACCTAAGTGAAATACGATTCAGCCAATCTGAAAGGAGATGTGCTGATAACAAATAAGACAGCATTTGTGGACATGAATGGTGACCTTAACCCCTTCAGCACCATGACGCTTTTATACCTTAGAATGTGTCTAAATTACATTATTTTATGCAGCTTAAGAAGAACCTATGTTACTAAGAAGGGTTTATTGAGATCGTATTTACCCGTTTCAGTCGTATAGGTAGATTATACACCAGAGAAAATCGTCTAATGGTAACCAGACTATGATGAAAATGACGACATGAATGGTAATCAAAGCGATCATGAACAGAATCCAATCATTAATTCTTTAAACATGATTTACATTAAAAGGAGTTATTAAGTTAGTTCGAAGGTTAATATTTGGTCAGGATTAAGATCTTAGTGTGTACGACTACCTGCACAAGTATCTGGTACCGGTACACTACCATGATACAACTTGAGACGGTAAACATTGAATGATGCAAAACACTGACACGGGCCTATGCTTAAGGGGAGATCTCCACTCGAGGGATTTTTTTCTTGACCCCTTTCTCCCTCATGTTTAGCCCCATTGCTTTTGATATAATAAAACGTTTGGCCCATTAGTTTAGCAATTTTAAGAACTTTCACCCCATATTAAGACCTTTCGTGCAATTCAGGTGTCTATTTTATCCTGGCGAGCGATAGCGAGCCTGTAATTTAAGAGGAATCGGCTTTCAGCCGGGACATTTTTCTACCGAAAAATTTAAAAATTTATCTTGAAAGGGGCTCAAGGGGGTGTAATCTTAAGCTTGAAGGATATCTAGGGACCAAACTAAAAACCTCCCCTTAACACTATCTGGTCAGACGTCTTCGGGGTAATTATGATAGTTTGTTTAATTATTGAGGATTTGTCTTGGTTTTGCCATTTCGAGCAATATAGTATAGTTTTTCTCCTAGGGCCTAGGCTAACTGAAACGCCTTCCCAGACTTCTGTCATATTAAACAATGCCCACCCAGACCCCTACAAGCTAATTTGGTACATTTTTCGATAACAAAATACTATGGCTGAAGGCAAATTTCTTCCAAGTTACAGACTTGCTATCGCTCGCCCAGAAAACAAAATCGACACCTGAATGGGGTGAAGTGTCTTATCATCGACAACTAATGGGATGAAAAGTCATAACATCTTCAAACAAATGGAGCGAAACAGGGGTGAGGGGGGGGGGGGGAAAGGAGGTCCCAGACAGACCCCCCTACGACCAAATAGGGTTGAGGTCCACGCTATGACACATTTGATTGTATATCGGTAATTGGAGTAGCGGTGATGTGTTTAATACGTAACCACTTACTCATAGGCAGGGTATATTTAAGAGAGTTATTTCCGCTTTATTAACCCCTTATATGCCCGTGACGTCTTTTAACAATTGTTTTGGCAACTATTAGACTATTTTAGTCAGTTTAAAAAGGGCCTCCAGCACTTAACAGGCTTCCAACTATCTCACTTAACCCTTTTTACTACCACAAATCCTTCTTAAACTGCATGATATCGTCTAAACTGCATGATATCGTCTAAACTGCATGATATCGTCTAAACTGCATGATATCGTCTAAACTGCATGATATCGTCTAAACTGCATGATATCGTCTAAACTGCATGATATCGTCTAAGTATAGATACAATACAACTTAAAGGACGTGACCGGTACAGTAGGGGTTACCTCAAAAAATATATATCTACCGTACCGATAATGTCACTACGTAATATATATCTACCGTACCGATAATGTCACTACGTAATATATATCTACCGTACCGATAATGTCACTACGTAATATATATCTACCGTACCGATAATGTCACTACGTAATATATATCTACCGTACCGATAATGTCACTACGCAACGACCCTATATACTAACTCTACCATTGTTAATTCTACCGTTACAGAAGTCTAACGGTAACAGAAAAAAGAAGAAAAGATAAATGTTTTCCGATATTTCCACATGGACAATTATTTTTATCATACTTATTTCATTTTGTTTTAAATATACCTTAAATATCCTAGTTAAAATTAAGTCTGAACATTTGGTTAGTTTGTAATATAACAATCCACTAATGACGTCACAATTTATAGTAACGAACGAGATGTGTTGTGATATTTAAAAGTACTCGCATATATATATATATATATATATATATATACGGTATATATATATATATATATATATATATATATATATATATATATATAGTGTGTATTACTACTGAAAAAACATGGCCTATGCAAGCTAAAAATCACCAAATCGTTTAATTTTAAAAGAAAAGGCCCTATCGTTAAGACAACATTGGTGTTTTGAGAGAGATTGAGAGAGATGCACTGATACACAAACCACTTGGTACCATCAAGGTAATCCGGCCTTAAAAATTACTAGTAAGCGATTCATACCCGAATAGGATAACAATACATAGGATAACCAAGAAACTAGCTTAACCCCTTCAGTACCAGTGACGTCTTTGTCATTATATTATGGCAATTATTAGACGATTGTATTTAGGAAGGACGTCTACCCACTAAAAGGCTACAGACTATCTCAATTATTTGTTTTATTTATTTTTTTGTAGACTATCTCAATTAATCTGTTTCGCTTCCATACGTCCATCCTAAGCTTCATAAAATCGTCGGTACTTATTACCGAAACTACCACTATTTGTTTCTAAACATTTGAAGGCTATTATAGAATAAGGATGTAGCAAAGATCATACTAAAATGTGTTTCAACCACCGGAAATGCATTTTATATGAACTATATTAAGCACTGTAAAAAAAACTCTCCCTATAACTATCCCTATTGACGGCGGTAAAACTCTTATTTAGCCCCTTATTGACAAAATAGATGCTGATTTCAATAAGTCATGAGGGGGGGGGGGGGGGGTCCTCCTCTCAACCCATCCCAAGGCAAAAAATGGTTGTTGTTTTTATTTTACTCTGAAAATGACAACATCTGAGTTTTTAAAGATGGTTGGATAGTGGGGAAAAATATTTTCCGGGGATTGTACATAATTTCAACTACCGGTACTGTTTAATGATGAAAACTACCTAAACCCCAAAAGAAAAATCATGGGAAAATTAGTGGTAGTTTCGGTAATATTTTCCAAATCATCTATATGTAGCTGCAATTAAATAAAAAAAAGAGGTCGCCGATATAGAAGGAGTTAAAAGAGGAGAGGAGTTCCATACCTTCATGATATGGGCCGGGATCAGACGCCGGGGCCCCTCCTCCCGGCGCTGAGAGAGTAACTCATCAATCAGTTTGGTGGTCCGGGGGTCCATGCACGGCTACTGCACCCAAGGCATCAGGGTTCGAATCCTAGATAGGGGTATTCAGGGGCGTGGGTTCGAATCCTGGTAGGGGGATGAGGGGGCGTGGGTTCGGTCCTTGCTGGGCGTAATCGGAAGCAGAAGGTTCGATGGTGTAGATTCGATTGTAAACGGGGGTAATCGGAAGAAGGTTCGATCCTCACTACGATATTTTAATGCAGGTTCGATATTTGCTGGGGGATTTTGATGTATATTCGATCCTCGGTGGGATAAGGTAATCTATTCTGATCGTTCGCCTCTAATGCACCCAGTTATGTTTGGTTGTACCGGTATATCAAAACGGTTCTTCTTGTCTATTGATTATCAATTAATGTAAGGCGATAGAATCATAAGGATGAATTTGATTAACTTTGCCAACAAAACCTCAACTGAAATGAGTCAAGTACAAATTCGTTCCAGAGGTTGTCGCGGAGTTGTAGTTACATGTTAAAGAATAATAAATACCCCTTGGGCAGTATCCAGAAAAGATCGAAGTTCGGGTAAGTAACAGAACGAGTCTTTTCCCAGACACTTGAGGACTTTAAACAGGAGGGATGTTTATCTTCGCTGGGAAGTATAGGGGATCTAGGTGGTTATTTGTTTTATTTAACCAACCACATTATTTTAAATGATTAAAACCACAATCTTTATTCTTAAGTGAGCGACAAACACCATACGGTTCGTTTTTTACATTAATGAATGTTGATGACATACAATACGTACCGGTAAGTTAATTATGTAAAGCACAATAGTTTCTGCAAAATAAGGTTATCGTTTCAGCGTTCAGTAATAACCTACGCACAAGTTTAATTTCATTGACGGTACACCGTAATTTTTCAGAGTAATTATTCACTACGCATCTTCAAATTTGTGTTCACTCGTCTCCTAAATGTGTGCACTCGAGTTCACTATTTAGCACAACTTTGTTATAGCTCCGTGACATTCGATAGCTATGGTACTGACGATATCCTGTGGAGTATGGAGACGATTAGGGATAACAGCCGCGAATTACCGCTACTATAATTATAACCTTTATATATATTTTTTTTTTCTTTCTGTACCACCTTTCATTTACATTTCAAATTTACCAATTTTATTTTTTTACAAAATTCATTTATCAGTCATCAATTCGTTATACGATTTATTGAACTTACATATAATCCATACAGTTCTGATAGTGTTGCTCTTTAAATAAACCTTCTATTCACCAAAGATCTTTAAGAGCGCTGTATAAGAGTATTTCCGTGGTGTGGAGCGTGTGGTGGTATTAAGGCGAGAGTTGTCTTATTAACCTGTTGAGAAATGTGTGGCGGTGTGAGAACAACACTCAAGGCAGGTGTAAAGGTGAACATTGTGTATACACCACAATGGAAGTCATATGTTTAAGTGTGTATGTAGATATAATCCTTTGATAAACCAATTTGTAATCCTTTTATATATACCCGGTATATATATATATATATATATATATATATATATATATATATATATATATATATATATATATATATATATATACCGGTATATACATGTGAGTGTGTGTGTGTGTGTGTGTGCATCTGTGCATCTGTTTGGACACTTGATCCTCAGTGTTTTGGAGGACAAGCAGCCTAGAAGGGTCACTAGATCTGTTGTTGTTTGATTTCCTTTGTACTCCTTTGTGCGTGTGTGCGTTATCATAATCGGTTACATGCTTAATTATGCCAATACTTTATAATTATAAACCGTGTAATTACCATCAACCTTTAAACATCGGTACTGAAATGTTAACAAGACGAGTTCATATAATTTTGATGACAAGGGCATTAACCTCTCATTCATTAACGGGTGAGGTATTGCCTGTAGTAACCTTGAAACAATAAGGTCAAATACAAAGCTTTACTAGTAAGTGTGAGATTAGACAATATATTTAATGATTATATTGTTCGATGGGTGTGTAACTCTTTGACCCGAACGAAAACAAAAATTATACCCATAAGAACGTCAATTAAATAAGCTAATTGGCAACTTATGGTAGTTAGTATTTTACCACTCAAAATCAACAGGCAAAGTAGGCTATAGTATACGGTACGCATACCAAATCATAGCGTATTTTAAGTTTCTGTATAGCCTAATACATATGTTAAACCCTATATAATAACGTAAATTTAATAAGCTAATTGGCAACTTATGGTAGTGTTTCATCACTAAACTCAACAGGCAAAGTAGGCTATACATCAACAGGCAAAGTAGGCTATAAATTATACGGTACCCTTAAAAAAATCCGTGCATTTAAGTTTCTGTATAGCTTAATCAAAATGTTTAACCCTATATAATAACGTTAATATAGCTAATTGGCAACTAATCGTAGCCTAGTTAGTGTTCACTCAAACCCAACAGGCAAAGTAGGCTTATATACGGTACGCTTACAAAATCCCAGTGCATTTTAAGTTTCTGTATAGCCTAATATATATACATTGGACGACGCAAGCAATAATAACAAACACTTATTATGTAACAACTATTAACTAGGCTATACAGTGGCAGTACAGTAGTTCACAGTGCAGGTTGGTATCACGTTGTCGTTGTTGCTAGGGTCGCTTTATAATGGCCGCAGTGTTTGGGGCTCCAATGAGTTAACACTCATATAATCCGACAGTTCCGTGACCACCGAGGGACGCACAAGCTCACGACACTTACATACCCAACTAATGACCGCCGAATGAAGCGACCGGACACCACCCAGCGCTACCAACTTGCTCGCACACCTCTAGTTGAAGTTTCTATACTGTTCCCAAGGGCTGTCACGGGCTGCCACACTTGTCACTGGTTATATGATCATTGTCACCTACTTTGTACCGCCGCATAACACGTGAGCGACTCGCAAATAACTGGAGGATTATCTCGACCTCTGCAAGCACTGTAAATTTGTCTTGGGAGGAAGGACAGCGATGGCGTGTTGTGTATTGTTGTGTTGCTTTGCCACCTGTTGAGAGGGGCGGGGTCTGTGAGTGGTAAGGGCAGCAGTACACCGCCTCACACGCTCACCAATAGGCAAAAGGCGCAGGCGCACTCAGTTCCACCGACCGACACAGCAGACCTCCCCGTGCCGCGGCCAACACCGACTACTGAGCAAAGTTTGAGGCAACCCCCCGCCCTCTGCCCCACTCCCTTCCTCCTCCTGTCTCCCAGCGTCTCCGCCCCTCCCCCCTCTCCCTCCCCTGCCCTGCTCCTCGTGCTGGCCACCCGCGTGTATGTGTGTCCATGTGTGTGTGTGTGTATGCCGGTGTGAGCATATGTCACCCCATGTCAACTGACCTACTCTCACTACTGTATCGCATCCCAGTAGCCACTTCGGGACTTTATTTCTCTGTATATGTCTAGCCGGTCCGAGGTTGTATGACAGGCAGGCAGGCAGGGGGCGGGCGTCACAAGCAAGCAAGCAAGACCACACCACACCACACCACATTCGCCCTCCCGCCACCAACCAACCACCTCGGGCCGCGGGGAAAGTGACATCTGGCATTTGCGCGGCTCGGAGTATGTGTGACTGCACATAGTTACCGCATCTAATGTGATTCAGAACAATATCCTAACTGTGGGTTGCCGCGCGCCGAGTACTTGCACGGGTTTTGCGAGGATCGGGTCTAGTCTCTCAAATCTGCATGGCTTGGTCTGCACGTCTCCCTCAAACCTGAGCATAAACTCTTCTGCGATAAATCAATGTTTATGTGTTTGCCAAAGACAGTGGGACAAAATGGATATTGACTTGGGGAAAATTCTATAATTATGCAACCATTAAAATAGTAAGTTATTCAATCATTATGACATGTAATAGTTTGTTGTCCATGTTTATCTTGAATTAACTGCTACGAGGAGACTGACCACCTCTGGGGAGTAGAGGTTCTCACGTTACTGCAGATTACCATCTGCTAACATTGGCGCTTGCATATATATTTCACATACTGAGTAATATACGTAAAGTGAATAAAATAATGTTTACATATTTTGTTTTATTATTAAATTTTATGTTAAACCATTTCCTCTCCCTGTCACACACACATCCATAACACCACCTGATATTTTAATTACGAATGTCATTGTGGTTATAATATTTTAATTACGAATGTCATTGTGGTTATAATATTCTGTACCCCGAGCTACTTCAATTATATTTTGTACCCCGAGCTACTTCAATTATATTCTGTACCCCGAGCTACTTCAATTATATTGTGTACCCCGAGCTACTTCAATTATATTTTGTACCCCGAGCTACTTCAATTATATTCGACAGGTGTTTGTCTTGCAAAGGGGCGGTTACACATGCCCGATTTGCCCGAATCGGTCTCATTTGTCTCTCCTATAAGACTTATTTACGCCCCAAGCAACTATTTTGGGACCCATTTGTTCCACGAATTATATTATTATTAGTATTATAATCATGCTCAATCCTTAGATATATATTTCGCTACATTATAATAATCAATCAATTGGGATGAGCGAAAGCGGTATAATCAAGAAGTAGGCTACAGATGCACAGCTACGTGTTTACAAATACAATATATTTGGACAAGAGTGGGTAGAATCTTCCCAAAAGTGATTAAATGTATCTTGTATCGGTTATTGTATTAAACTTGCAACTGTATTTTGCAATAATAAACTATTTGTTATAATTAAATATGAATAGTAACTTAGTTGTTGCAGGTTTAGCGTACTTGGACTTGCAACATGTGCCTAATACTTTCCTTTTCAATATTACAAATTAATTGTTCTATATGCTTTGTAATCTTGATATATGTCCGCATATAAGCATTACAGGCTAGGTTAATGCGTCGTGCTTTATGGTAGGCCTACACCTGAAATAACTTAGTACATATTACATAATAGCGTTTGACATGAATTAGTAGGTTATGTCGTGGAAATACATTAAACTATAGATGAACTGAATAACATTATTTAGGGTACAGCCTGGGTTAAATGTCCTAATACTACTCTTTTGAAATGCACTTTATGAATCAGTATGGCATATAACTTATTAATTTAAAAATAGTTTCGATTAATATGCAACCCCATTGCCCGCTACTTCGGTGGTGCAGTTAGCCTCTGTAGTACAGTTACGGTGATTTCTTGTTACTGCCTTATTGTAGCACGGTCAAGGCTGGTGTGGTGCAATTTCGCCAGGTGCAAGTGCTTCAGGGGGACTTTGCTGAGTCTTGCTGAAACACTGTTAGCGCTATACCAACATCGGCCACTGTGATAACATGATGGGGCTGTGTTGTGACATTTTTCTACCGGAAAATGTACACATTTATCTAGGAAGTGTTTTTTAAGCTTGATGGAGATCTAGCGAGGAAACTAAACAAAAATATAGACCAAAAATCGAACCCTACCCCCTTACACCAATATAATAATAATAATTATATTAACCCGTTCGGTAACGGTGACGTATTACGGTATTTATTGGATTTCATCTACATTTAGACGATATTATGAAGCTCAGGAAGGATAAATGGTATACCAAAGGAACAGTTGATATAGGTTGTAGCCTTTTAATGGCTTAGTGACCTTCCTAATATGAATATTAATCGTCTAATAGTTATCAGAATAAAATTAAAAATACGTCGCCGGTACAGAAGGAGGTTAATCAAAGGAATGTTGTGGGGAAATTATTTATATATCGAATTGTATTACTAAGTGAAGCACCGCGTATAATTTGGTTAGTTTATCCTCAGTATATCCTTATGTTTTATCCTTATATTGGTTAGTTTATCTTTGCACAGTGTTAATGAAGTAATATTAGTGGGGGTATACAAGATGGTTGTGTGGAGGAACAAGGTCTCTCTCTCTCACTCTCTCTCTCTCTCTCACTCTCTTTCTCTCTCTCTCTCTCTCCTCTCTCTCTCTCTCTCTCTCTCTCTCTCTCTCTCTCTCTCTCTCTCTGGCTTCCTACCGAGAGTTTTGGGCGAGAAATGTGTGATCAAGTAGCACCCTACTTGGCGGAAATCTTCCGTAAATCACGGAAAACTGTAGAGGTACCTGAGGATTGGAAGCTAGCCAATGTGACCCCAATCTTTAAGGGGAGATGGGCAACTTTTTTTTTACCCCCCTTCTCTCTCATGTTTAGCCCGATTAGTTTTCAGATTAAAAGACGTTCGGTCCATTAGTTTGGCGATTTTAAGACCTCTCGTCTCATTTCTTTGTCAATATTATGACCTTTCGTGCCATTTAGGTGTCGATTTATTCCTGGCGAGCGAAAGCGACCCTGTAGTTTTAAGAGTAAACGGCCTTTGGCCGGGACATTTTTATACCGAAAAATTTACACATTTATCTTGCAGGGGGGTCTAGGAGGTGTTTTTCTAACCTTGATGGAGGTCCAGCGAGGAAACTCAAAAATAGATAAATAAATAAATATACAGACCAAAAAACAAGCACTACCCCCTTAACCCGTTCACCACGATAATGCCGCACTTCATTATATTCTGGTTATTCATAGGTGCAGTTGGGTGTAGTACAATGATTAGATTAATGTCCAGTATTCGATAAATAATGGATATTAATCGTAGTCATGTGCCGTACTTATGAACAGAATGGCTTTGATGGTGTAATGGTTAGAGTGTTTTAGAGTGTGGTAACCCAGGTTCGAATCCCGGTGGATCACATGCTTGCTTTCATTAATTTCTGTGGGAGGTATTTGGGGTTGGAGTGAAATTAATAAAAAAAACATTATCAGCAGACGAATATATTTCAGTTCAATATAAATTACAGGCTCACTATCGCTCACTAGGAAAAACTCGGACACATAAATGGCACGAAAGGTCTTAACATTAACAGAGAAATGGGATAAAAGGTCTCAAAATCGCCGAGGTAATGGAAAGAACGTCTTGAGGTGTTTTTTTCTTAAGCTTGATGGAGGTCTAGAGAGGAAACTAAGAAAAGGATAAACATATATATAAATAAACAAATAAATATGCACATTTCCCCTTAAACTATAAACTGGCCTAGACAATGAACCGACTCTATCCATGTGGTTCAAGGTAGCGTTTTATAATATATCATCAGTTTGTCAGAATCATTCAATATTCATATATCAGTGAAGGCGGTAGATTGTACAGGACAGTGCTTCTTATAATCTGACCGTACTTATTCTTTCACTTAAATATAAAGACACTCACTTTAATTCATAATACAGACTTATACCACACATAAAAAAGCAACCCCACTTATACCACACATAAAAAAGCCACTCCAGCAGCTTCCTCTCTCTCCAACACCACTTCTCCCCTCTCCACACTCTTCAGAAAATAGGAAAAGTAGAAAGTAGCTACGAGGTGCCGTTGTAAAGGCTTATACCTCAATACCTTCACATGACCTGACTTCACCCCTACACCACCATTACGTAATCTTAATTCTATTCTGGTTACCATTAGACGATTTTCTAGTTAATAATCAACCTATACGAATGAAATGGGTAAACACGATCTCAATAAACCCTCTTAAGGGGAGGTATTTAGTTGATTCCCTAGACTTCCATCAAGCTTAAAATTACTCCCCTTTGACCCCCTTTCAAGATAGATTTGTAAATTTTTCGGTAGAAAAATGTCCCGGCCGAAGGCCGGTTCCTCTTAAATTACAGGCTCGCTATCGCTCGCCAGGATAAAATCGACACCTGAATTGCACGAAAGGTCTTAATATGGGGTGAAAGTTCTTAAAATCGCTAAACTAATGGGGCAAACGTTTTATAATATCAAAAGCAATGGGGCTAAACATGAGGGAGAAAGGGGTCAAGAAAAAAATCCCTCAAGTGGAGATCTCCCCTTAATGACATAGGTCCTTCTTTAACTGCATACCATCATCTAATAGACTGAATCAGAGGTAAACAGGCGTCATGGTGCTGAAGGGGTTAACTCGATGAATATTTAGCACTAAACACAACACACACGCCTAATTAACACACTCATACCACGCTTACTCGTATTTACAATGGCTACTATATGATCACACACACACACACACACACACACACACTACCCTTTCATTAACACACACTCTCTCTCTCTCTCACACACACACACACAACCCTCTCATTAACACACTCTTTATCTTACAAACAAACACAACACACACACACACTACCCTCTCATTAACACGCACACTCTCTCTCTCACACACACACACAGCCCTCTCATTAACACACACACTCTCTCTCTCTCTTAAAAAAAAAAAAAAAAAAAAGGTCCCACCCCTTTCCCATTCTTAAGTAAGCCATTTTAGATTTACAGAAGAGTGACCATTACTTGCATTACCGGTACTGCATGTCCACAAACATTTCAGTAATGTAAGCATGTTTTTTTTTTTTTTTTTTTTTTTATTAAGGTGACAGTTACAAAGTGGTGTACAATCTATCTTATTCTAGTTACATTGTAGTTTATCTTATTGTACCAGTACCTCCCTACAATCAACCTAGTTGTTCCCCAAATTCGTCCCTCCGCCACGACTCTCTCTCTCTCACACACAACCCTCTCATTAACACACACACACTACCCTATCATTAACACACACACACACACACACTACCCTATCATTAACACACACAACTCTCTCATTAACACACACACACACACACACACACACACACACACACACACACACACTACCCTCTCATTAACACTCTCACACCACACACACACACACACACTACCCTCTCATTAACACTCTCACACCACGCACATTCCACTCGCAACTACAATAATTACTAAATGAGTCCCACGTCAGTCTCCTACACTCACTTAAGGAGGCCAACCTCGCTTTTTTTTTCTCTCTTTCTCTCCCTCTCTCTTTGGCTTCTATCCATTCGGCCCCATTCAGCCTACTGTTTTAAGACATTTACCCCCATCCAGGTGTCAATATTTTCCTGGCGAGCGGTAGCGAGCCAGCATATATATATATTTTTGTTTTGACAGCAAGTTAAATTTAAAAAAAATTTGATAGACAAAAAAAAAATCTCCGGCGAAGCCGGATTTCTCCATACAATGCTGGGTCGCTATCGCTCACCAGGAAGAAATTGACACCTGGATGGGGATAATCACCTTAAAATAGTTGGCTGAATGGGGCCGAATGGATACAAGCCAGGGAAAGAGAGAAAAGGAGAGAAAGAGAAAAGAACAAAAAACGATAAACCCCCTTAATGTGTCTTGCATTCATTCTGACTCACTTGTCCATGTACAGTCAACCAAAAACGTTCGTGGGCCTCTCATGTTTAGCATCCTGCAAAGTATATCTAAGGAAACTGATTTAGTCATTTTATTTTTGTTAATAAAGACCTCCGTCTACGTATTGTGAAAAACCTGTTATCCTTCGGTAAATTACGGGGGTGAGTGAGTGAAGCGAGAGAAAGTTAATTATATGATGGATACATGTTTTTCATAATACGTGTTGCTAGCCCCAAAAGCGCGAGCAACTGTGGCATTACATGAGGGACGTGAGACAGTTATTATTATGGGTTTTTTTCTTCCACCAACCAACTTCACCTCTAAACTCAAACAAATACATGTGATACTCCAAGGACTCGAACCTAGGATACTCACATCGAAATTTCGCGCACTTATGCATTACGCTATCAAGTCAGTATATATCTACCTATCTATCTATCTATCTTTTTTTTTTTTTTTTTTTTTTTTTGAGACAATGAACGGAGGAAGGAAAAACACAGATAACACAAAAAGGTCCATGTGCCTAAAGGCATCCTCCATTCATAAAATGTTTGTAACAACTGGATTTAAACTTTTGTAGATTGTAAGTTTGTGGAAAGCAACTCGAGGGAAGTGAATTCCATAGAGTAGTAGTTCTAGGGATAAATTAATTTTGATAAGCAGAAGGTCTGCATTGTGGAGGAGAAAGTGTAAATTCATGGGCGCTCTCAGCTGCCCTAGTTCTACGGGATTGCCTGACGCCGTGATCCCCGAAGGGGTGGCCACGAACGAATCGCCCCCATGCACCTCTATCCCCAGTCAGTCGACGCCCCTCCTTCAAACCAGCACCGCCTTTATTCATATACTTCCTCACTCCATCCTTCCACCTCTCCCTCGGTGCACCTCTCCCTCTCGTCCTTCCACCTCGCTCTCGTACACCCTCTTAGTCAATCTCTCACTTTCCATACGTTCCATATGGCCGAACCATCTCAAGTTGTTCCTTTTCACACTTTCCAGCACATCTACCTCCACACCACACCTCCTTCTCATCAGTATATACAATATGTACAAACGTGTGTATAAACGTATGCTTTTATTTGTGCTTTGAGTCTACCATGAACACAATGCTCTTTACTGGTTCTCTTAGGCCTTGCACGAACTGGTGAAACTAGTGTATTGGTCTCACAGTGAGTGTTTTATTTTGCGGTGTTTTAATGTGTGTTTAAGTTCTTAATTTCCAGTGTTTTTTGAGTCACATTATTAATTCAAGTACCGGGTAACTAACAAACCTTGCAGTACCATTCAGTTATTCTCCTAGTTCATAGTTAATTTTAGAATAAATAATACAAAATCAATGGTGTTTAGTATCATCCGTTTTAATGTAAATGTGTATGGGTAAGTTTTAAAATCAGTGTGGTTATCCATGTAGGAATAATTATACCCACAAATACATCTAGATGATTGTAATTGTGTAAAGAAAACCACGTGGAGCATTGTTTTATTATATATATATATATATATAAAAAAATTTTTTTTTTTTTTTTTTTTTTTATAGTGACAGCACAGTTGACACGCACATGTTTTCATTACTCCTTGAGCCACTGTGACCGGGGCAGTGGTCTCTCTCAATTAAAGGGGGGTGACCTGCTTTTTTCTCCCCTTTTCTCTCTTTCTCTGGGTTGTATCCATTCGGACCCCATTCAGCCTACTGTTATAAGACGTTTATCCCCATCTAGGTGTCGATTTTATCCTGGCGAGCGATAGCAAGCCAGAGTTGTATGGAGAATCTGGCTTCGCCGGAGAAATGTTTCTATAAAAACATGTACAAATTTAGCAAGCTGTCAAAACATGTTTTTAAATATGCTGGCTCGCTATCGCTCGCCTGGAAAATAATCGATACTTGGATGGGGATAAACGCCTTAAAACATTAGGCTGAATGGGGCCGAATGGATACAACCCAGAGAGAGAGGTGGGCCCCCTTAATGATCACGGTCTCAAGGTTATCAACAAATAATATACCAGCTATTTGTGCAGGCGATTGTACAGTACAGTACAGCCAAAATCAATTGTCCGATGGAATAATATTGACTATTTCTGAAGAAGTTAGAGAAGGATAATAAATGGACAATTCTACCACGTGAAACAAATAAGGTTCCAGAGAATAAGTAACACCCCGTTCTTAACATTAATCATCAATTACAAACCCCAATGTACTTGAATAAAGTAATGAAATATAATTATGGTCCTTGCACGGCTGAGAGCAAACGCGCCGTCTTGTGTGCATGGCGTCATTTTCCCAACAGTGGGGACAGGTGAGTGGGAGTTCAATCAGTTCATCCACTTGAGTACTCGATCACGAAGAACATATGAGGTGAACAAAATCGACTGTTTTATCATTTTACTTGTGCGTGGTGTAATAATGATTTGGAAATATGAATGCCAAGATATTTAACTGTAGCCTATACAATACACACACACATTCCCCCTCCATCCCTACCAAACACACACTCCCCCTCCCTACCACACACACAGACCCACCCACCCACACACAAATGTTCCCCCTCCCTACCACACACACACACACACATTTCCCCTCCCTTCCTACCTACCACACACACACACACACACACATTCCCCCTCCCTTCCTCCCTACCACACACACACACACATTCCCCCTCCCTCCCTCCCTACCACACACACAGACACACACACATTCCCCCTCCCTCCCTCCCTACCACACACACACACACACACATACCCCTTCCCTCCCTACCACACACACACACACACATTCCCCCTCCCTCCCTCCCTACCACACACACACACACACACATACCCCTTCCCACCCTACCACACACACACACACCCATTGCCCCCCCCTGCGTCCCTCCCACACACACAGACACACACATTCCCCCTCCCTCCCTACCACACACACACACACACACACACACATACCCCCTCCCTCCCTACCACACACACACACACACATTCCCCCTTCCTACCTACCACACACACACACTCCCCCAACCTCCCTACCACACACAACACACACACACACACATAACCCCTCCCTACCTAACACACACACACACCCATTCCCCCACACTACCACACACACACATTCCCCCTCCGTCCCTACCACACACACACACACCACACACACACACACACACACATACCCCTCCCCCCTCACCACACACACACACACACATTCCCCCTCCCTACCTACCACACACACACATTCCCCCTCCCTCCCTACCACCCACACACACACATGCACAAATACACACACATCCCTCCCTCCCTACCACACACACACACACACACATTCCCCCTCCCTCCCTACCACACACACACATTCCCCCTCCCTCCCTACCACACACACACATTCCCCCTCCCTCTCCCTCCTACCACACACACACATTCCCTCCCTCCCTACCACACACACACACATTCCCCCTCCCTCCCTCCCTACCACACACACAACACACACATTCCCCCTCCCTCCCTACCACACACACATTCCCCCTCCCTCCCTACCACACACACACATCCCCCTCCCTCCTACCCACACACAACACATTCCCCTCCCCCTCCCTCCCCTCCCTACCACACACACACACACATTCCCCCTCCCTCCCTCCCTACCACACACACATTCCCCCTCCCTCCCTCCCTACCAACACACACATTCCCCCTCCCTCCCTCCCTACACACCACACACACATTCCCCCTCCCTCCCTCCCTACCCACACACACACACACACACATTCCCCCTCCCTCCCTACCACACAACACACACACTTCCCCCTCCCTCCCTCCCTACCACACACACACATTCCCCTCCCTCCCTCCCTACCACACACACACACATTCCCCCTCCCTACCACACACACACATTCCCCCTCCCTCCCTACCACACACACACACACACACATTCCCTCCCTCCCTCCCTACCACACACACACACATTCCCCCTCCCTCCCCTCCCTACCACACACACACACACACACATTCCCCCTCCCTCCCTCCCTACCACACACACACACACACATTCCCCCTCCCTCCCTCCCTACCACACACACACATTCCCCCTCCCTCCCTCCCTACCACACACACACATTCCCCCTATCCCTCCCTACCACACACACACATTCCCCCTCCCTCCCTCCCTCCCTACCACACACACACATTCCCCCCCCGCCTCCCCCTCCCTACCACACACACACATTCCCCCTCCCTCCCTCCCTCCCACACACACATTCCCCCTCCCTCCCTCCCTACCACACACACACATTCCCCCCTCCCTCCAACACACACACCCACATTCCCCCTATCCCTCCCTACCACACACACACACATTCCCCCTCCCTCCCTCCCTACCACACACACACACACACATTCCCCCTCCCTCCCTCCCTACCACACACACACACACACATTCCCCCTCCCTCCCTACCACACACACACACACACCATTCCCCCCCCTCCCTCCCTACCACACACACACACACACATTCCCCCTCCCTCCCTCCCTACCACACACACACATACACACACGCGATGTCTCTCACGCCTTTACCACGGCTGTTCCACACTAACACACTTGCCTCATGCCACTGTAACGCTGCATTACATCAACACCCTTTACTTCACATATTATTCAACACACTCCATTTATCACCCTTAAGGAGAGGCAGACCGTTTTTATGGACCCCCTTCTGCCTAATGTTTAGCCCCACTAGTTTTGAGATTATAAGACGTTCGGCCCATTAGTTTGGCGATTTTAACACCTTTCGCCCCATTTGTTGTCAATTTTAAGACCTTTCGTGCCATTTAGGTGTCGATTTTTTTCCTGGCGAGCGATAGCGAGCCTGCAATTTTAAAAAGAATCGGCCTTTGGCCGGAACATTTTTCTACCAAAAAATGAACAAATTTATCTTAAAGGGGGGTCACTCTAGGGGGTGTTTTTCTAAGCTTGATGGAGGTCTGGGGAGGAAACTAAAAAAACATATGAATAAATGAATTAATAGACCAAACAAACGGCCAGTCTGCCCTTACCTGTACACACTATTCAACACCCTCACACTTTACTGCACATACCTCACTGTTTAACCCCTTCTGTACCGGTGTCGTCCTTTTAACTCTATTCAGGCTACTATTAGACGATTGTATTCAGTTTATAAAGGGCCTCCAGTAATCAACAGGCTTCGAACTATCTCACTTGACCCATTTTACCACCACAGCTCCTTCTTAAACTGCACAAAATCGTCTAAATATAGCTAGATTAAAATAAAGACGTCGCCGGTACAGAAAGGGTTAAGGTTAATGTTCATTCTCTACGACCATCACTTGAGGGGAGATGGGTCGTTTTTCTGGTCCCCTAGCTTCTTCATCATGTTTAGTCCCATTAGCTTTGAGATTGTATGATGTTCGTCCCATTAGTTTGTCGATTTTAAGAACTTTCGTCCCATTTCTTTGTCAATATTAAGACCTTTCGTACCATTTAGCTGTCTATTATTTCAGGCAAGATAGATAGATGGATAGATAGATATACAGATAGACATAGGTAGGTAGATAGAAAAACATAGGTAGATAGATAGATAGATAGATAGAGATAAACAGACAGATAGACAAACAGATCGATAGATAAATAATTTAGCTTGGATCAGATAATACAACTTATAAGGAACTAGCTAACAAACGAACAACCCCCAAACAACCAAAGCACCGCGTTAAGGGGAGGTATTTAGTTTGTTCCCTAGACCTCCATCAAGCTTAAAATTACACCCCCTTGAGTCCCTTTCAAGATAAATTTGTACATTTTTCGGTAGAAAAATGTCCCGGCCGAAGGCCGGTTCCTCTTAAATTACAGGCTCGCTATCGCTCGCCAGGATAAAATCGACACCTGAATGGCACGAAAGGTCTTAATATGGGGTGAACATTCTTAAAATCGCTAAACTAATGGGGCAAACGTTTTATAATATCAAAAGCAATGGGGCTAAACATAAGGGAGAAAGGGGTCAAGAAAAAAATCCCTCAAGTGGAGATCTCCCCTTAAGTGAGCTCCTCAGTGAAGGGGGAGAGAGTCGCTTGTGGGGGCACCCTTCTCCCTCATGGTTAGCATATTTGTTTTGAGAATTTTGAATGTTCGTTCCATTAGTATGGCGATTTTTGAGACCCGTCGCCCCATTTTTTGTCAATATTCTGACCTTCCGTGCCATGTAGGTGTCGATTTGTTCCTGGCTAGCGATAGCGAGCCTAACATTTTAGAAGGGACCGGTAAATGTTTTCTACCGAAAAATGTACACATTTATCTTGAAAGGGGGGGTCTAGGGGGTGTTTTTCTAAGCTTGTGGAAGGTCTAGCGAGGAAACTAAAAAATATATTAATAAATAAATACATAGACCAACAAACAAGCCCTACCCCCTTAATCTGCGACAGCTAATTATTTAATCTCATTTTATGCACTTTTAAACGATGCTAATGATGACTCTCCGCGTGACACTCCAAGGGCTAGCACACCGGACACATTATCAGCAACTTTCCAAGGGCTAGCACACCGGACACATTATCAGCAACTTTCCATGGTTAACACATATTCCAGGCAATTATTTCTGGGGATCTTTGGCACTGGTATGGAAAACATTGATAGATAGATAGATAGACACATAGATAGATAGATACAGATTAGATAGATAGATATATATAGGTATAGATAGATAGACAGAAACATAGATACATAGATAGATAGATATATAGATATATAGATAGATAAACAGACAGACACATAGATAGATATAGATAGATAGATATAGATAGATACATATAGATGGATAAATAGATAGGTCCACTTAAGGTGATAGCATTATATAGCAAGTTGACCTCCCGTACTATCGGCTCCATGTTGCCGATACGAGTTGCCGATACAAGCTCGTGTGACACCGCCCTCAGCTACACATGACTCGGCTTAATTATCCATGATGCTGTTGCTTCATTTTACTGAAGGGAGCCCAGCTCGCTTTTTTTTCTTTCTCTCCCTCTCTCTTTGGCTTGTATCCATTCGGCCCCATTCAGACTACTGTTTTAAGACGTTTACCCCCATCCAGATGTTAATAATTTCCTGGCGAGCGGTAGCGAGCCAGCATATATGTTTTTTTGCTTTGACTGCAAGCTAAATTTGTACATTTTTCTATAGAAAAATGTCTCCGGCGAAGCCGGATTTCTCCATACAATGCTGGCTCGCTATCGCTCGCCAGGAAAAAATCGACACTTGGATATGGATAAACGTCTTAAAACAGTTGGCTGAATGGGGCCGAATGGATACAAGCCAGGGAAAGCGAGAAAAGGAGAGAAAGATAAAAAAAAGCCGGTGACCCCCCTTAATTATGCATGATGCTGCTGCTTGATTTTACATAATAGCGAAGTCACACCACGTTTTCTTTTCCGGCAATATTGGGGGGGGGGGGGATGCAGTCTCACAAAGTATTAACACTATCGGAGCCGACGTCTTGTGGGTTCTTTTGACTTTTTTTGCAAAATAAATATTTGGGATTTGGCTTGTTTTTGTCAATTTCGAGCAACATATTTTAGTTTGTCCTCTACTGTAGGCTAACCAAAACGGCTTCCCAAACTTCCTTCAAACTGAAAAATGCCCACCCAGACTTCCTTCAAACTAAATTTGTACATCTTTCGAGAGACCAATGCCCCGGCCGAAGGCCAATTATGGATGTAAGTAGGTGATGTGTGTGTGTGTGTGTGTGTGTATGAGAGAGAGAGAGAGAGAGAGAGAGAGAGAGAGAGAGAGAGAGAGAGAGAGAGAGAGAGAGAGAGAGAGAGAGAGAGAGAGAGAGAGAGAGAGAGAGTGTGTGAGTGTGCGTGCGTGTGTGTGTGTGTGTGTGTGTGTGTGTGTGTGTGTGTGTGTGTGTGTGTGTGTGTGTGTGTGTGCGTGTGTGCGTGCGTGTGCGTGTGTGCGTGTGTGTGAGTGTGTATGTCTGTGTGTGTGCGTGTCTGTGCATGCATGTGTATGTATGTGTGTGCGTGTCTGTGCATGCATGAATATGTGTGTGTGTGTGTGTGTGTGTGTCTGTGCATGCATGTGTGTGTGTGTGTGTGTGTGTACAACAGGTGAACTCCCTCCACTATATAAAAACTTGGCGTGCCAAGTGTAAACTTTGCCTCCCTTGTTTACCTCAGTTGCTCCAGGTTTGTGCAAGTCTACCGCAGTCTACCCGCACGCACGCAAACTCTCTCTCTCTCTCTCTATCTATCTATCTTTATCTATATCTATCTATCTATATCTATCTATCTATCTCTCTATCTATCTATTTATCTCTCTCGTTCCCTCTCTCTCACACACACACACATACACACACACTTGCACCAATTTGCTCGATCACAATCACGCAATCTACCCACACGCACGCTATCTGACACACGCGCACTTACACACACATACTCGATCGCACACACACACACACACACACACATCCTCACACCCACGCACCCATATTCCTGAAGTTCAGAGGCGGTTCATACTCTATACTCTGTTTCTTTTCAACTGGCGGTAAATTGCAAAGTTCCCATCAACATTGTTTTAGTCATTTTCAAAGATTGTGTAGTGATATATGGTGCTAATTATGTAAACTTGGTCTTAATATGATGCAGAGACATGGTAGTTTCATATTTGTCCATTAAGTATCGATAAATTAGCTTCATAGTGATTCATGTTATCGTCAGTTGAAATGAAACCGAGTCAAGTTATATTTTTGTCTTTTACTAGGATGTTTTGAGAAATACATCCAAGCCTAACTTACAATAGCCTAAGCCGACCGGCGACGTTCTTTTATTTGATTTTAGCTACATATAGACGATTTCAGGAAGCTTAGGAAGAATGTATGGCGGCTGTAAGGATTAAAAGAATGTATGGCGGCTGTAAGGATTAAAAGAATGTATGGCGGCTGTAAGGATTAACAGAGATAGTCTACTGTCCTTTATTTGTATAGAGGTCCTTCCTTAGGTGAACAAAATCGGCTAATAGTTGGCGGAATATCATGAAAAGGATGTGACTGGTACTGTTTGGGTTAATTAACAGGTATGGTAGGTTAGGGTGAGGGTAGGTCAGACAAGACAAGTAAGACAAGTAAACACTATCCCTGACTTTACTATACCCTTCCTAATCTGAATAAGATAGTCTAATAGTAGCCAGGAAACAGAAAATAAATGCGTATTGGATCTTGAAAGGGTTAATTTGCTTGCAGTTTCGCCTTTTAGTGCACTGATGCCGGTATTGCGTTCAAGTCATGTCACATATGGCTTGAAATAAGTAAGGACAGGTACAACGAGCCCATCCAAATGCTTATATTGCCAATATATGATTATCTAAAAGCAACATGTGGGTTCTGGACCCTCTTCTCTCTCATGTTTAGCCCCATTAGTTTTGAGATTTTAAGACATTCACCCACTTAGTTTGGTGATTTCAAAACCTTCCGATTTTCTCCTGGCGAGCAAAAGCGAGCCTGCAAATTAAGAGGAATCGGCCGAAAATGCTAAAATTTAATTGTAGGTCATTTTCTGCAATGACTATTACAATTTGATTGTATTCAGATTAAGAATCATCTCTTGTATTTATCTACTTCAGCATATCAATTAATGCAATATGTTATTGCTTATTGGCAAATGTATAAACACATACACACATACACACATATACACATACACACATATACACATACACACATATACACATACACACATATACACATATACACATACACACATATACACATACACACATATACACATACACACATATACACATACACACATATACACATACACACATACACACATATACACATATACACATATACACATATACACATATACACATATACACATATACACATATACACATATACACATATACACATATACACATACACACATATACACATACACACATACACACATATACACATACACACATACACACATATACACATACACACATATACACATACACACATACACACATACACACATACACACATATACACATACACACATATACACATACACACATACACACATACACACATATACACATACACACATACACACATATACACATACACACATATACACATACACACATATACACATACACACATACACACATACACACATATACACATACACACATATACACATACACACATATACACATACACACATATACACATACACACATACACACATATACACATACACACATATACACATACACACATACACACATATACACATACACACATACACACATACACACATATACACATACACACATACACACATATACACATATACACATACACACATACACACATACACACATACACACATACACACATATACACATACACACATATACACATACACACATACACACATATACACATACACACACATACACACACATACACATACACACATACACACATACACACATACACACATACACATACACACATACACACATATACACATACACACATACACACATACACACATACACACATACACATACACACATATACACATACACACATACACACATATACACATACACACATACACACATACACACATATACACATATACACATACACACATATACACATACACACATACACACATACACACATACACACATATACACATACACACATACACACATACACACATATACACATACACACATATACACATACACACATACACACATATACACACACACATACACACATACACACATATACACATACACACATACACACATACACACATACACACATACACACATAAACACATACACACATACACACATATACACATACACACATACACACATACACACATATACACATACACACATATACACATACACACATACACACATACACACATACACACATATACACATACACACATACACACATATACACATACACACATATACACATACACACATACACACATATACACATACACACATACACACATACACACATATACACATACACACATACACACATATACACATACACACATACACACATATACACATACACACATATACACACATACACACACATACACACATACACACATACACACATACACACATACACACATACACACATACACACATACACACATACACACATACACATAACATATTATATGCGGACAGATGGCTCTCGGCATTTAAGGGGAGATTTCCACTTGAGGAATTTTTTCTGGACCCCTTTCTCCCTCATGTTTAGCCCCATTGCTTTTGAGATTTTAAGACGTTCGCCCCAATACTTTGGCGATTTTAAGAACTTTTGCCCGATTTCTGTCAATTTTAAGACCTTTCGTGCCATTTAGGAGTCGATTTTTTCCTGGCGAGCGATAGCGAGCCTGTAGTTTAAGATGGACCGCCCTTCGACCAGGACGTTTTTCAACCGAAAAATGTACACATTTATCTTGAAAGAGGGTCTAGGGGGTGTAATTTTAAGCTTGATGGAGGTCTAGGGAACAAACTAAATACCTCCCCTTAAAGTGACATACTTATCACTAACGTAAATTATAAACAAATTAAGGCCAACTGTCAGCGTTAAGGAAAACGTGCTTGGTCATATAATTTAGAATTCACAGCTATATAAAAATGTTTACTTATCTTCAATGGAATCAAAAGCGCCTGATCATTTGAATTGGTGTCTTAATTGAGTCAGAAAAATGTTACCGATGCACTTAATCCTTTGCAATCAGCTTATCAAACGAAGCTTGAAGTCCTGTTTGTTACTAGCTGTATGGCTGGTTATTTGTTTATTTTCAACTCATATCTAAATACCTAAGAGTAGAAATGTGGTTAATATGTGTGTGTGTGTGTGTGTGTGTGTGTGTGTGTGTGTACAGCATACTGCAGATGCGGCCTCGCAATAGTTTTGTATAACTGTCTTTGCTATGATAAGAGAGGAGAGAGAGGAGAAGGTGTGTGTGTGGTGTGTGTGAGGTGTGTGTGAGAGAGAGGGAGAGACATGGGAGGGGAGAGAGGAGAGAGAGATAAGGAGAGAGAGGAGAGAGAAGAGAAGAGAGCGAGAGAGAGAAGAGATGGAGAGAGAGAGAGAGAGAGAGAGAGAGAGAGAGAGAGAGGAGAGAGAGAGAGAGGAGAGAGAGAGAGAGAGAGAGAGGAGAGAGGAGAGAGAGAGAGAGAGAGAGAGAGAGAGAGAGAGAGAGAGAGAGAGAGAGAGAGAGAGAGAGAGAGACTGTGTGTGGCCTACCATCAGTGTGGGTGGGTCAGCCAGTAACTCCTTCTGTACCGGCTCTTTAATTAATTCCTTGCTATATATAGACGATTTTGTGTAGCTTAAGAAGGACCTGAGGTAGTAAAAAGAGTCAAGCGAGATAGAGCGAAGCCTTTTAATTGCTGGAAGCCCGTTCTAAACTTAATATAATCGTCTCATAGTAACCAGAATAAAGTTAATAGGACGCCACTGGTAGTGAACGGGGTAAACTGGTTCACCGCACAGATCTATCGGGCATTAGGAACATTGCTCAACTTCTCTCAACACAAACATCGGGGGTTACTGGATATATACTTGAAGAGGAGGTTATTTCTTTCCTGGACCCCTTTCTTCCTCATGCTTAGCCCCATTAGTTTTGAGATTTTAAGACGTTCGCCCCAATTCTTTGTCAGGTTGCATGTAACGCGTGTCTCCCCCAAAGCCATCTATGTGCCATCTACAGAGAGCCTTATTCAAGGGACGTTGGAGTCAAAATGCCTGGACACACCAAGTTTATATCAGTTTATGTCATAAGATGTAGGAAAGATTTATTGAGGGAGAGAGTTCCAGATTTCACTAGTTAAGTAGAAGTAAGTCTGAGAAAATTTGCCAGTTCTTGGATTGGAGAGTTGGACAGAATAGGAGTGGGACTGTGTTGAAAGGCGGGTGCCTCGCACTCGCCGCAAGGGAGGGGATATGCACTGCGAGAGCTCTGAAGAACACTGATTTTTGTAATAACGATAAGAGTGAAAGAGATGCAACATTGCGGCCCATAGAAAGAGATTGTAAGGCACTAGTAAGAGGAAGTGAGTTGATGAGGCGAAATGCTTTTGACTCTACTCTTTCGAGAAGTGCGGTATGTGTGGAACCTCCCCACACATGTGAATAATACTCAATACAAAATACATTGTGAATTACGAAAACCTGTCAATAATATGATGCAGAGACAGTACTTTCTTATAGTTCTATTAGTTGTCGAGAAAGGAGCTACTAAGGGAGTCATATTTCCGCAAAGTTGAAATAAATCGAGTATAGAGGCATGTCCGGTACCAGTATTATTGATCAAAGCATACTTGGTGCCGAGACATCACCTATTAGCGCGACTGTACAGGATGTATAATTTAGTCTTCAGAAATTAGTTCAACACGATAATCTCTCTCCTCTCCTCTCTCTCTCTCTCTCTCTCTCTCTCTCTCTCTCACACAATATTCGCGGGGGTTACGTACCTGAAATTGCCGCGAATATTTGAATTCGCGAATAGTCACTACAGATCCCCTGATTAGCCCCACTAACCCTTCCCAAGCCATAAATCAGTTGTTTTGGTATTAATGCATATAAAACATATTAATACAATAATATATAATGATATACAGGAAAATAGTTTCATTAACCATACAAATTAATATAGAAAGAATGTTAAATAAGGTTAATTAATTATTGTAAGTAAATGAAGCACTCACCATCCCATTTAAGTTAATCAAATTCTAACTAAATGGTAACCGCGAATAAGTGAATCCGCGGACTTAGAATCTCTGTATTGTCCATATAACTACTATGACCCGTTTCTCTTACTACTATCTCTACTACCAAGCCCCCCTCGTGATGTCCTTGACCATAGTCCAAGCTGCAGCTGGTCATTATAACATAGGATGATCTTGGATTCTATATCAAAGTCTCGTTTAGACTCAAAGCAAGCTATCTTTTATATTAATAGTAGTAAAAATATGTTCCACACGTACGCGCGCGCGCGCGCGTACGTGTGTGTGTGTGTGTGTGTGTGTGTGTGTGTGTGTGTGTGTGTGTGTGTGTGTGTGTGTGTGTGTGTGTGTGTGGTGGTGGGGGTGGGGGGAGATAAGTTTATATCTTCATAATAATATAATTTACTTAAATGTATAACATTACGTATGCCGGATGTCATTAACAGGCACATCAAGACGTATAATCTGACCCTCACAGTCTATCAAAGGTTAAGAAGCAAAATATGAAAGTGAAGATGACAGATAAGAAACTGGAGTTTTTCTTAAAGGAGGAAGACATTTAGTGCCTGATGATCCCTCCACTTAAACAAACCACAGACTGCCCCGGTGTCAGGTCTTTATTGATAACACAGTAATAGAGGCAGGGAGCAAGGAGAACTGACAGGATGCATAGAACTGTCATAATCCTTGAAAAACACAGTCATTTATTTTCTCACAAATTAATGCACGTGGTTTTGCGTAATTTCGTTTGATTTGAGTACTATTCAACATTTCGTAGAGAGTTAGGCGTTGATATGTTAGTGTTTATTGAAAATTAACAACGTCTTTAGAATAGGGCCTATGTACAAATAATAACCCCAATATAGATAATATATTTAACTACATATAATTCAGAGAATATACTGAACTAATATATTTCAGAGAATGTACCGTACTTAACTAGATATTTATCCAGAGAAAATACCTAATTACATAAAATTCAGATAATGTATTTAACAGCATGTAATTCAGATAATATACTTAACTACATGTAATTCAGATAATGTACTTAATCACACATAATTCAGAGAATATATTTAACTACATATAATTCAGATAATGTACTTAATCACATATAATTCAGACTATATTTAGCTACATATAATTCAGAGAATATATTTAACTACATATAATTCAGATAATGTACTTAATCACATATAATTCAGAGACTATATTTAGCTACATATATTTCAGAGAATATATTTAGCTACATATAATTCAGAGGATGTACTTAACTATATATATTCAGATAATGTACTCAACTACATATAATTCAGATATTATACTCAACCACATATAATTAAATGTAATTGTCAATAACATGTTCAATAACCAACATGAGCTATATTTCTCTCCCTGAAGTTCTGTATGGAATTACAATAAGTACAATAACATTAGTAAGACTGAACTACGAGCATAGCTTGTATTGCAGTAATTATATGATCTGATATATCAACTTAGTTAATAAAGAATTGCTCGTCATGCAATTTTTCTCTTATATTTTCATATATAGAAACACAGAGGAAACTGAAGTATTGCTGTTACTATGGGAACTTAAAATTACCTATAGCTTATGCTATATGTTTCCTGTTCAACATATACAGATAACAATAAATCGGAATTACATCATAGTTGCCGCTGCATTAGTAACAACAATAAAGTCGCTACTGCATAACTGTCGCCACTTTCTCAAAGTCGCACCTGTATTAAAATCGTTTCTGTATTAAAGTCGCTAAAATATAAGTTGCCACTGAATTAAAGTCGCCAGTGTATTAAAGTCGCGTGTATTAAAGTCGCGTGTATTAAAGTCGCCAGTGTATTAAAGTCGCGTGTATTAAAGTCGCCAGTATATTTATCGTCAGTGTATTAAAGTTGCCACTGTATTGTTTTGCCTGATCTCACCTTCACCAAAGGAATTCCAACCCAACGAACACACAGGGAGGCAGAAAGGAGAAGGGGTCTGGAGCGGTTGGTGGTTGGAGGCATTCGACGGAGGCCCTCAGTGCTTTGCAACACTAAATTTATCTTACCAACATATACACATAATTACCCCCATTCACACGCACATCCAAGCCAAAACACACTTACCTTCCAACATTCTCACCCCCAAACATAACTGAGTAATTGTTAGTGCACCAACATCCTGCAGGCTTAAGGGGTGATGGGTCGTTTTTATGGTCCCCTTTCTCCCTCGTGCTAAGCCCCATTTGTTTTGAGATTATAAGATGTTCGGTCCATTAGTTAAGCGATTTTAACACCTTTCGCCCCATTTCGTTGTCAATTTTAAGACCTTTCGTGGAATTTAGGAGTCGATTTTTTACTGGCAAGCTATAGCGAACCTGAAATTTCAAGAGGAACCGGCCTTCGGCCAGAACTTTTTTCTATCGAAAAATGTAAAAATCTATCTTGAAGTCTAGGGGGTGTTTTCTAAGTTTGATGGAGGTCTAGCGAGGAAACTAAAAAATAAAGGAATAAATGAATTAATAGAACCAAAAATAAAACGACCCATGTCCCCTTAATATCTAAAAAAAAAAAAAAAAAAAAAAAAAAAAAAAAACGGAAGTGGGTCCTAATCACCACAATACCTTGAATGGAAATGCTACTTTTGAAGAAGCGTCATCCTGTCTCAATTTCCTGTTATTTGCACGCACAGGTAGTCGGCTACGGGAAGTTGGCTGAGGGACGCAGTCGTTTAATACGCAAACTACACGATGGATGGCTGCTCGATGGTGGAGTGGTTAGCGTGAGCTGTATAGTTGACAAAACATGAACCAAGGAGAAATACTGGAGGCCTGGCTGTATTTAATCGCTATAATAAGTCGATACATAGTGCCACTGAGCATAAATGGCCCTACCTTCTTAAAACATATTACAAAAGGTTAACCTCATTACTGAACCATTGAAAATTACAATAAAAACAATACTGTGTATAGGCCTATATATATTTATACAGTACTAGCAGGGGTACCCGGCGTTGCCCGGGTAATCACCATAATCACCATCACTACTACCACCACTACTACTACCATAATCACCATAATCACTATCATCAATCACTACTACCACAATCATCACAATACTACTACTACCATAATCACCGGCCTCGATCTCCCTGTGCCTCATTAAACGGCGACCTCGATTTCGGCCGCTAAATGACCTCCGATTTTGGATCTGACCTCATCCGTACCCCCATTTTGGGTGGCTGCGAACAACTTTCGTTCCATACACCTTTTCGATCGGAGGCCTCCTTCTGCCCCAAACGGCCATTTTGTTCGCATTTTTTTCGCTCCCGTATACTACATAAGTTTTTCCGAAAATTTTATTAAACAAAAGTGTCTCTGATTTCCACTAAACTCGCCTAAAACCATCTCCAAAGCCTGGGCTTTCCAACGGTGCCCCACACTCCCACCTGGCACCAAAACTGTGGGAGGAGTTTAGTAACAAAGGTCGGGTAGGTAGGGTAACTGACAGACAGACAGACAAACATTGACCTTTATTTATTAAGATATATAAATTGCCAGACGCTTTACTCCTCTTAATGGGGGTGGCCATACACAAAATGCCCCCAAGCGGACCTATCCCATGTAAGAGTGACAAACCATGCCAGTTTATTGAAAGACTTAATTAAGGATTGACCACTCAATTTAGGGTCCATCCGACTCCGAGGCATTTTATGTATTTTTTAGCACTATTTGTCTACAGTGGTGTGCGGCTAATCTATCCACTAACCTGCTTCACCCTAAGGTAGCAGTACGGATTTGTATAAGGTTTACTTCCCTAGACAGGTTGCCGACCAAGGCTAACGAGTCCCATCCACCTGTAAAATATATATATATATATATATATATGTATATATATATATATATATATATGTATATATATATATATATATATATATATATAACTATATAAATATACAGTAACTGAGTGCTAATTTGTAAAAAATAACTAAATCCCATTCAATTTCACAGAGATCACTATTAATTTCTGGTTATTTAGTTTATGAAGGTTTCGGGGACCACTTTAGTGAGGTTTGACCACCGTATTTTAAAAGTGCACATTAGTGCTACCCTAATCCCTACATCGAACGAAGATAAAACTACTTTTTTCTCTATATGTATGAAGGAAACAAAAGGCAGAGCTGCCTATAATAAGAGTCTCCTCCAAAGCCGGAAGAGTGACAGAAAGCCAAGTTCAAGGTACGTTGGGGTCTAATTGCCTGGTCACACGAAATCTGAAGCAGTTCAAGTCTAGGCTGAAGGAAAAATAGATTGAGAGAGTAAATTCCAGAGTTTGCTTGTTGAGTAGAATAGAAACTGGGATAATCTATTTATTCTTGGGTTAGATAGCTGGACAGAATACGGGTGGGAAGGTGTTGAAAGGCGAGAGCCACCAACATGTCGTAAGGGAAGGGGTATGCAGTGAGAGAGCTCTAAAGAACACTGATTATTGTAATATCGGTAGAAGAGATATAGAGATGCAACATTGCGGCGTGTAGAAAGAGACTGAAGGGAATCACTAAAAGGTGGTGAGTTAACCCCTACTGTACCGGCGACGTCTTTGTGTTTTTATTCTAGCTCTATTTAGACGATTGTGTGCAGCTTGCGAAGGATCTGTGCTAGTAAAAAGGGTTAAGTGAGAGAGTTCAAAGCCTGATAATTGATGGAGGCTATCTATAAACTAAAAAAATCGTGTAACAGTAGCCAGAATCGTGTAACAGTAGCCAGAATCGTGTAACAGTAGCCAGAATCGTGTAACAGTAGCCAGAATCGTGTAACAGTAGCCAGAATCGTGTAACAGTAGCCAGAATCGTGTAACAGTAGCCAGAATCGTGTAACAGTAGCCAGAATCGTGTAACAGTAACCAGAATCGTGTAACAGTAGCCAGAATCGTGTAACAGTAGCCAGAATCGTGTAACAATAGCCAGAATAAAGTTAAAGAGACGTCGCCGGTAGAGAAGGGGTAAATAAAACGGAAATATGTGTTCGAAAATGTAAACAATGATACAAATGTTAATAATGATCGAACCAAAACACCAACATACCCGGGCAAACGTCGGATGGGAGAGTGCTAATGGAACCTGGATAGATTCTACACAACGTTGTTTACGGGAACTTTAAGGGGAGATGGGTAGCATTTAAGGGGAGATGGGTAGCATTTCTGGTCCCCCTTCATCCTCATGGTTAGCCCCATTAGTTTTCAGATTATATGACGTTCGGCCCATTTGTTTGGTGATTTAAAGATTTTTTGCCCAATTGCTTTGTCAATATTAAGATTTGTCGTGTCATTTAGGTGTCGATTTTTTCCTGGCGAGCGATAGCGAGCCTGTAATCTAAGAGATACCGGCCTCCGGCCGGGAACTTTTTTTATTGAAAAATGTACAAATTTATCTTGAAGGAGAGTTTTGGGGGCTGATTTTATATGCTTGATGGAGGAAACTCAATCAATTATACAAAGATACAAGAGGATATAAAGACACCCATCCCCCTTAATGATTCTGTACTGACCTAATTCAACGCTATGTATTTTACCGTGATGCATATTTGATGTAATCCTACTTTAGCTGATTTGGGTAATCAATGACCATCAACATATTATTTAATAAGGATAATGTACTCCGGTAAGCTTCGGTAAATCCTAATCAGGCAACAGTTAAAACTTGTATTTATGGTCAGCACTGGGAAAAACAACCAATTGACCCCTTGCGAGTTTCAGGCTATAAGGAAGTTGGAGCCGTGAACGTCGATATTAAAGAGAAATACAATAACAATGTGTGTTTCTGATGGATACAAAGTATGGTCAATTTGGTTGTATGTATTTAGATATGTATTATGACCGGTATTTTGGCTGATAACTCTGCTAAATATTGATGGCCACAGCTCCAACTTCCTTATATTGATGGCCACAGCTCCAACTTCCTTATATTGATGGCCACAGCTCCAACTTCCTTATATTGATGGCCACAGCTCCAACTTCCTTATATTGATGGCCACAGCTCCAACTTCCTATAGACCACAGCTCCAACTTCCTATAGACCACAGCTCCAACTTCCTTATATTGATGGCCACAGCTCCAACTTCCTTATATTGATGGCCACAGCTCCAACTTCCTTATATTGATGGCCACAGCTCCAACTTCCTTATATTAATGGCCACAGCTCCAACTTCCTTATATTGATGGCCACAGCTCCAACTTCCTTATATTGATGGCCACAGCTCCAACTTCCTTATATTGATGGCCACAGCTCCAACTTCCTTATATTGATGGCCACAGCTCCAACTTCCTTATATTGATGGCCACAGCTCCAACTTCCTTATATTGATGGCCACAGCTCCAACTTCCTTATATTGATGGCCACAGCTCCAACTTCCTTATATTGATGGCCACAGCTCCAACTTCCTTATATTGATGGCCACAGCTCCAACTTCCTTATATTAATGGCCACAGCTCCAACTTCCTTATATTGATGGCCACAGCTCCAACTTCCTTATATTGATGGCCACAGCTCCAACTTCCTTATATTGATGGCCACAGCTCCAACTTCCTTATATTGATGGCCACAGCTCCAACTTCCTTATATCCGGAGGGTTAATTGACCACGGCGAGTTTCAGGCTATAAGGAAGTTGGAGCTGTAGACATTGATAATTAACAGAATTATCACCTAAATTGTGGTTGTAGTGCTTATATAAATACATAAAACCCAATTCAACATAATTTTGACTCATTAGAAACCTACATTATTATTGCATTTCTGTTTAATATCGATGTTTACAGCTCCAACTTCCTTATAGCCTGAAACTCGCAAGTGGCCAATTGAGATAGTTGTTACGCTTATAAATCCCAGATCCTTCTTATATAGCATAACATCGTCCAGTGAAACCCAGAATAAACGGCCAAAATGCGTCATAATCTTCAAAGGGTTAAATATTGTATAACATAGTATGTAAAACATACACACGCACATTCATGAGTGTTTGTGTATGTGTGTGTATATGCTGGTGTGTGTGTGTGTGTGTGTGTGTGTGTGTGTGTGTGTGTGTGTGTGTGTGTGTGTGTGTGTGTGTGTGTGTGTGTACTGCATATGCTGGTGTGTGCGTGTCTCTCTTAGTGTGTGTGTGTGTGTGTATATGCTGGTGTTGTGTGTGTGTGTGTGTGTGTGTGTGTGTGTGTGTGTGTGTATTCTTTTGTGAAGGGATGCTACGTAAAGCTAAATCACAAAACTTTTCCCCCGATCAATCAATGGGTTACATCTGCCTTCCCTCCAAAGTCAGATCGTGTTGTATGCAGACCCTCAACTTTCCCCCCTTCTGCGGTTTGGCATTACCCACATCCTCAGTCGGGAACCTTCACTCTCTCCCACCCACTGATCCCTCCGTCATCCACGTACAGTTCCCTGCAAAATTCCCTGAACACTCAGCCATGGATACCCCTTTAATATTCCGCGCCAAAAAGACATGGTTCGCGGTTACTTTATGACCATCCCCTTTAGCCCGCGCTACTTATCACCTAGTGGACGAAAGTAGATGGTCATAAAGTAACCGCGAACCATGCCCTTTTTGGGCGGAATAGTAAAGGGGTATCCTAGGCTGAGTGTTCAGGGACGTTTGCAGGGAACTGTACCTCTCTGTCATCCCAGCTAATATTCCTAGTTTGAACATTTTGAAAGCCCCACGTTTTGTGTTTCATACTGTAAATTTACTTGTATAATCTAGTTGATGAATGAACTCTATAAAGATCATGTATATACTGTATATATATAAGCGGAATATCCACAGGGAAGGAGGAAATAAACACGGAGTTACAAGCGCTTTCGTGTATTACATGTTCAGGGGCCAGAGGACAGGCCTGTCCTCTGTCCCCTGAACATGTAATATACAGAAGTGCTGCGTTTATTTTCCTTCCTTCCCTGTGGATATTCCGCATTATATAATTTCACTTGATGCTGTGACTGTCTTGTATATATATATATATCCCTGGACTGCCACATGTGTTTGTTAATTTCATTAATCGAGTTTAGGAGTAAAGTTGGTTGGTGGAGAGAACATAATAATTAATTCTGGTTCAGGAGTAGTTTATAGAGAGGCCTTCCCTAGGGGTAAGCACCCCATTAATTACTCTTTCCATTCACCTATTCATAGCCTCCGATAGTGCAGTTGGAATGAATGTACACGCTAAGAGTGGTATGCAGGATTCGAAACTGCATAATAAATCGTAGGCTTGTGCAGCATTCTTTAACTGTCTTCGAGGCGCAATGCATAAGTGTGTTGATTTTCGGTGTGTGCGTCCTGGGTTCGAATCCCCGGACTGCCACATGTGTTTGTTAATTTCATTAATCGAGTTTATTTTTAAGTTGGTTGGTGGAGAGAACATAATAAATATATATATATATATATATATATATATATGCAGGGAGGGTTTAGTTGCGGAAAATACGTAAGTTCCGATGGTAACATTGGACTCGTTTGAGTGAAAGTATTTGACTAAACTAATCATGGTTGGATTATTCATATAAAAACATGACTGTTGTGTACAATCGCGCTAACAAGTGATGTCTCGGCACCAAGTATGTTTTGATCAATAATTGGCATCAGCAATATCTAAGTTTCATTTCTTCATACCGAGTGAAATGTAAACACAGGGTCCTACACTTACCCAACCTATTCAACATCTGACAGACATTAATACAGCACAGAGCAGGCCAAACGTAATGACAGCTGGGACATGACTTATTAGCGCGACCGTACAAGACTTACTAATTACTGGTTGTTCTGTGTTGTTTTTTTTTTTTTTTTTTTTTTTTTTTTTTTTTTTTTTCTATATTCCAACTTACTTCCTCTCGGGCATAGGCTGAGAGCCTTAACATTCACCGCTTTACAATGAACAGTGAAGCCCGTGAGGTCTTGTTCCAGTCTAGGGAGTGAAACATGTGAAGCACGTAGAGTACAACGAGCACCTGCCATCTTGCCTTCACATGAGGCACGGTGCTCACTCATGGCCCGAAACGACCCCATCTCTGAAGCCACCTCGTTCCCGAGCTTCACTGTCTCACCCCCTACACTCGGACTCTCACACTTACACACACACAACGCCACCTGTTGAGCAGATAACTCACCAGGCATTGCACCCCTATAGCATATTTTGAATATGGGAATATTCATACAGTGCTATTTAATCAGGGAACAATGAGGGTATTTTATTGACGTTTCGGTGGGCTTGTGGTAATGCACTGATACTACTAGGTACAGCACAAATTCCATCCCAATAATATCTTCCCATTGATACATCGGGATTTGAACCCGGGACCTTTGGATTACCAGGCCAGTGGCAAGACCACTCCACCACACCTAATTGTAACCTAAGTGGTTGTAATTGACCACTTACGAGTTTTGGTCTATAAGGAAGCTGGAGCCGTGGACATCAATATGTAACAGAACTGCCAGCTAAATTACAGTGGTAGTACATTTATAGATACATATAACCTAATGTATCATACTTTATATCCATCAGAAACCTATATCATTATTATTGTATTTCTGATTTATATCGATGTTTACAGCTTCAACTTCCTTATAGCCTGAATCTCGCAAGAGGTCAATTGGGTGCTATATTGTAGATCTAAATAAACTAGCCTCTCAACGGGGAAATTTCCAATTAAATTTCGCATTAGTCCTTGTGTTCTTGGTTGCTTGATAATTGAATAAATTATGACTCTCCTCGTTAAATTGTAATGGTTTACATGATTCTAGAGCTTGTATATTTATCTTATATTGTTGTTACTGCAATTACAGTATATGTAATTTGTCGCATAGAGGTATAGGGAGGATCTAGAAAAATAATTAATAAATGAAAACAAAAAAAATCGACCAGAAAGTGAATCAACCCCCTTTAAAAAAAAAAAAAAAAAAAAAAAAAAATATATATATATATATATCTTTCCTATGTGAAGGCTACGATCATTATATTTTCCCTTACTGCCCAGTTTGTATGGGAGTGATCCGTACTGTTAGTGTTTCGTTACGTGAATAATCCGTATGTTTATTGTTCCTACCTTTACGGGAATTATCCATACCGTTTCCCCTATTGTCCGTTTTGAGTGATCCGTATTATAATTATGTCTACCTTACGTGAATGATCCGTACTGTTTCCCTTATTATCCACTTCCCCCTGTGAGTGATCCATATTTGTTTCCCATATTGTTTCCGTGGTTCCTGTGGTTGGTAAGGGGGGGGGGGGGGGGGGTCACAGCGCCGCCCCCTTCCGATCGGTGTTGCCTTTCCTCTCTTCCTCTCCCGTCTCTACAGGCCAAGTCACATTAGAGGCCCTATGTGTGTGTGTGTGTGTGTGTGTGTGTGTGTGTGTGTTACTCAGTTACTCAGTTACTTGTTCGTCAAGGGGAATCCACGCAATGCGAGCTAAGCTCATTATTATCGCGCCTCCTTAACTGGGAATGTATTGCGTGAAATGCATGTTAAGTGTTTTATGTACTGTTGGAATGGCTGTGGATGTGTGTGTAGTCTGTATTTAGCCAATTGGCGACATCGGAAACGAAGGCTTAGTGTGGATCTGTATGGTACCATTCTCACTATAGACGGTACCGTCTCGCCCGAAGGCTTAGGTAGCCATCAGCTTAGGTGAACCATATTATACCCATCTCGCCTTGTACCATTTTTGCCAACCCCAGATGGGACGTCACAACGTCGTCCACTTATTCCAGGTACCTATTTACAGCTAGGTGAACTGAGGCTAACACATGAAAGGAGACAAGCCCAATTTGTCTCCGCCCGGCCGGGGATTGAACCCCCGACCCCTCGTGTGTGAGACGAGAGCTCTACCTACTAGGCTACGGGCTGTGTGTACACACACACATTGCGTGTGTGTGTGTGTGTGTGTGTGTGTGTGTGTGTGTATGTATGTATGTATGTATGTATGTATGTATGTATGTATGTATGTACTCTGGCACATACCCAATTGCTAGGGGTGGCCGACTCGAGACAGAGCCCGAAGAGAAACCTGTAAAGTTCCAATTCTTAGGGTCCGGGACCACTTTCGCGTGCCCTTGCCCCTTTCCCTGTCTCGTTGAGTAGGAGAATAATAACCCTTTAAACATTATGACGCATTTTGCCATTTTATGCTGGCTATTATTAGACGATTTTATACAGCTTAGCAAGGATGTGTAGGAGTTGTGATGGTAAAGACTATCTCCATAAACCATCTGCTTTTCACTTGCTCTTCTTAACCTGAATACAATCGTCTAATAATAGCTAGAACACGGAAAATAAAGGTGTCATCCGATTTTCTAAGAGTTAACCCTCTCCGACATATGACGCGATGTTGAGCCTATTGGGGATACTTTAAAGCCTTTGTTACCATCAGGGGTATTTAGAAACCTTTAGTTTAGTTACTTCAACCTCTGCAGTTGTCTTTGAGTTAGCTGTGGGCAGAAATAATTTTGGAGAGGTAATTATAAGAGTGAGAGAACTCTATTTCTTATTGCTAATCTGGCAACCTCTACGTCATAAGTGCGTGAAAGGGTTAATAAAGACCAGCCAATCTCTACTATATACTGTAGGTGCCAGTGGTTTTAAGGGGTAGTGTTTATGTGTTGGTCTATATTATATATATATATATATATTTATATTCTAGTTTCCTCGGTAGACCTCCATCAAACTTAAAAATACACCCCCAGGGGCCCCCCCCCCCCCCCTGTGAGATAAATATGTACATTTTTCAGTAGAAAAATGTCCCTATAAATACAGGCTTGCTATCGCTCGCCGGGAAAATATAGACTCCTAAATGGCATGAAAGGTCTTATTATTGGCAAAGAAATGGGATGAAAGGTCGCCAAACTAATGGACCGAACGTCTAAAAATGTCAAAACTAATGGGAATACACTATCCCAACCGTAAATGTAGTCTTCGCAGGATCCAAAGCTAAGCAAATTGTCGAAAGATAATATATAAAAAAAAAAATATATTAAAAAAAAAAATATAAATACAACTACTACTACTACTACTACTACTAATAATAATAATAATAATAACAAATAAATAAATAATAAAATAATACTAAATAAAAGGTCCTGGAGTCGGTGATATTGTGCGTGAGATTTGTTGGTCTCATCGCTCTCGGGTTCTTTTCAGATTTACGGAAATTTGCGGTTGCGTGGCTACCTGTTGGAGGGAAGGTGGGGGGGGGGGGGAGTTGAAGGGTAATGGAAGGCATAGAGGAGAGACGGGAGGGAGAGAGCGAAGAAAGAGAAGATGAGGAGGAAAGGGATAAGTGGAGAGAGAGAGAGAGAGAGAGAGAGAGAGAGAGAGAGAGAGAGAGAGAGAGAGAGAGAGAGAGAGAGAGAGGTAACATTAGGCTGCACTTAGAGGAAAAGCTTCAAAGTACAAAACACAGAAGACAAGACCGTATGGAGAAGCAAGGAAGGAGAGTAAAAGAAGAGAGAAGAAAGAAAAGAAAGGAAGGAGAAGAAAGAGAGAACAAAAATAAAGGAGAGTAAAAGAGGAGAGAAGAAAGGAAAGAGAAGAAAGAGAGAAGAGTAAAAGGAGAGAAGAAAGAAAGGAGAAGAAAGAGAGAAGAGTAAAAGAAAAGAAAGAAGAAAGAGAAGAGTAAAAGAAAAGAGAAGGAAGAAAGAAGAAAGAGAGAAGAGGAAAGAAAGGAGAAGAAAGAAAGGAGAAGAAAGAGAGAAGAGGAAAGAAAGGAGAAAAAAGAAAGGAGAAGAAAGAGAGAAGAAGAAAGAGAGAAGAGGAAAGAAAGAGAGAAGAGGAAAGAAAGAGAGAAGAGGAAAGAAAGGAGAAGAAAAAAAATACATAAGGAGATGAAAGCAAGACAACAGAAACAAGATAGAGAGGAGAAAGACAGAAGAAAGAGAAGAAAGAAAAGAGAAAAAGAAAGAAGAAAGAAAGGAGAACAAAGAAAGAAGATAGAGAGGAGAAAGAAAGGAGAAAGGCAGGAGAGGAGAGAAAGGGTGAAAGAAGAGGATGTTCGACGTTACATCAGCAGCATATAAAAGACAGAGGAAGGAAGTTGTGGAGAAAACATTGGAAGAGAGGAATTGTGAAGGGGGGGGGGGGGGGGGGCTAACAAAAGGCTAACCGAAAAATACAGGCGCGAGGCCACGGTAGATACAAAGACAGAATTACATGGGAGGAATAAGTTTGAAAATATGAGTTCCCGGACATCTCAACCAGTAGACCATTTCAACCAGTAGCTCTCAACCAGTGCCAGGT
>CM064521.1:57463352-57542965 GCA_032716605.1 Paralithodes platypus | reverse complement strand
ACTACATAATACTACCACAAACTATAATAAACCTAAGAATAAAGTACTACATAATACTACCAATACAACACTATAAACCTAAACTAATACATAAAGGAATACATAATACTACCAAACTATAATAAAACTAATAAGTACTACATAATACTACCAAACTAGAATAAACCCTAATAAAGTACTACATAATACTACCAAAACTATAAATAAACCTAATAAAGAAAGGTACTACATAATACTACCAAACTAGAATAAATAACCTAATAAAGTACTACATAATACTACCAAACTATAATAAACCTAATAAAGTACTACATAATATACCAAACTATAATAAACCTAATAAAGTACTACATATACTAATACCAACTATAATAAACTAATAAAGTACTACATAATACTACCAAACTATAATAAACCTAATAAAGTACTACATAATACTACCAAACTATAATAAACCTAATAAAGTACTCATATAATACTACCAAACTATAATAAACCTAATAAAAGTACTACATAATACTACCAAACTATAATAAACCTAATAAAGTACTACATAATACTACCAAACTATAATAAAACCTAATAAAGTACTACATAATACTACCAAACTATAATAAACCTAATAAAGTACTACATAATACTACCCAACTATATAAACCTAATAAAGTACTACATAATACTACCAAACTATAATAAACCGAAAGTAATACATAATACTACCAAACTATAATAACTAATAAAAGTACTTACATAAGACTACCAAACTATAATAAACTAATAAAGTACTACCTAATAAAGTAAACTATAATAACCTAATAAAGTACTACATAATACTACCAAACTATAATAAACCTAATAAAGTACTACATAATACTACCAAACTATAATAAACCTAATAAAGTACTACATAATACTACCACACTATAATAAACCTAATAAAGTACTACATAATACTACCAAACTATAATAAACCTAATAAAGGACTACATAATACTACCAAACTATAATAAACCTACTAAAGTACTTACATAATACTACCAAACTATAATAAACCTAATAAAGTTACTACATAATACTACCAAACTATAATAAACCTAATAAAGTACTACATAATACTACCAAACTATAATAAACCTAATAAGTAGTACTACATAATACTACCAAACTATAATAAACCTAATAAAGTACGACATAATACTACCAAACTATAATAAAACTAATAAAGTACTACATAATACTACCAAACGATAATAAACCTAATAAAGTACTACATAATACTACCAAACTATAATAAACCTAATAAAGTACTACATAATACTACCAAACTATAATAAACCTAATAAAGTACTACATAATATACCAAACTATAATAAACCTCATAAAGTACTACCTAATACTACCAAACTATAATAAACCTAATAAAGTACTACATAATACTACCAAACTATAATAAACCTAATAAAGTACTACATAATACTACCAAACTATAATAAACCTAATAAAGTACTACATAATACTACCAAACTATAATAAACCTAATTTCACATAATTTGGAAAACAGGAAGTGTATGATTGAGATAATTAAAACTGGCTTTAGCTATCTGTAGCTATATCATACTAAATTAAATCATCTTATAGATATTAATCGTAAATTCTGGATCACATAATATATGCTTTCATTAATTTCATTGGAGGTGTTTGGTGTTGTGGTGAAATTAATAAAAAAATATAATATCTGTAATAGCACTAATTCAAACAGCATTCTCTTTTTTCCAATATGGAAACATTGGCAGGAAAGTTAATAAGATTCGATTAAGTCAGTAATAGCTTAGATAATTCATAGCAACACTTTACGGGGAGATTTGTATTAATTTATTCATTTATTAATTTATATTAATTTATTTATTCATTTAGTATTTACTTTGGTTTCCTCATAAGAACTCCTTCAAGCTTGAAAAATACCTCCAAGACCTCCCATCAAGGTAAATGTTTACATTTTTCGGTAGTAAAATGCTCCAGTCGAAAGCCGGTTCCTCCTAATTCACAGGCTTGCTATCGCTCGCCAGGAAAAATTCAACACCTCAATGGAACAAAAGCTCTTAAAACAGCCAAACTATTGGAGCGAACGTCTTACAATTTCGTAACTAATGGAGCTAAGCATTAGGGAAAAGGGGGTATAGAAAAAAAATCTCACTTTTAGTAGTTTTATAATATGATTGTAAATCCTCCTTGTCTCTCTCCCAGATGCAAGTGGCTCTGTGTTTCCTGGCTCTGTGTGGCGTGGCTCTGGCGGCTCCCCAGGACGTCCGCTTCGACTTTGAGAAGAGCGTGGCGGTGAGGTCAGACGGTGGTGGTCATGAGGGGCATCAGCAGGTGAGGGTGGTCAACTCTCCCAGGTCACCCCAGCCGGACGAGACCTTCCTGCAGTTTCAGAAGAATCACGAAATCCACCGACAGAATGCCCAGGAGTGAGTCAAGTGCTATGGTATCATTACACTTATGACCACTATAAAACTTTCTACATTTGACTCTGATACTACGATTCTAAGGCGCTTGCTAAAATTGTTCTTGTGTATATCTGCCTTAATAATGCCACCTATTCTTCGAACACATAACTCAGATACTACTACTACTACTTCATTCTAAAATAAATCTGTGTATTTTGCCTTAACAACACCACCAACTCTTCCGTCAGCTTCCTGCACTCTGATGCCGGCCAGGCCCTGGACAACGCTGGAGCCCAGTTCTTCTCCAGCCTGGGCAACTTCCTGTCCCGACTGTTTAACGGAGGTACCACCGTGGCCGTACAGCACCAGTCATCATCCCTCCCTGTACACTCCTCCAGGCGCAATGATGGAGAGGTAATATAGGCTAGTCACACTCAGTCCATCTAACTGGGTAGTCACATCTGTGTCTAAATAGCGAGCCAACCCCACAGAAGTTTTGCAGATTTAAAATTCGCTTGGGGAAGTCGCTGAACCTGATAGCTACGACATGACTTTAGGAAGGTTCTGTAGGGGAGCATGCAGGAAGAAGGAGTTTGAAACGTGTACAAAAACTGCGCCTAGGCGCCTGAAAATTGGATCAGGAATAGGCTTCCATGGCAACTTTCGATAACAAACATCATAATACACTTACAGCTCACACATACACAAGTATTCACACACCTTTACCATCGTGGAGGCGGTGGCAGGGCTCTGGGTCCGTCCCTCAACCCTTATATATCCCCTATACTATATGTATATATAAGAGGAGCGAGGGGAAGTGCCCTAGAATGAGCATAACGTTGGCAAGCACTGATCGATAGCAAGGGGAGGGAAGGAGGGGAAATTCCACTCTCCCTCCCACCACTCTCTCACTCACTCCCGACTCACTTATACCTTATCTTAAGGTGCTCTATTACTTGCTCTATTTTTTCCCTACACCTATTTTCTGGGTCCAAATATTTCATCTATGCCTTGTGGTGCAATAATATTGCTTTATAAGGGAGATACAAGGGATACTACGTACTTCCTCCCCTCCCTTCTCCCATGCGTGGGCCTCAAATCTCACTCATGTGTGCTCAGCTGTCATGCCTATTCGCGCCAGATGATTCAACTACCAACTACAACTACAAACTTATGTTGGCGGAAATATATATATTCTTGGATGCCAATTATTATTTCTAACACATTGATGTGATTTTTATCCAACTTTGCAATACTTAACTTTTTGGCTATGTCTTCACACCAGGGGAGCGTAGGTCCTAGGGGGGTCTACCATTCGATAGGTTAAATAATACTGGCCGGTCAAATGGTGGATGGGTCAACCACCAATTCCGACGGATCAACTAAATACCCACCTTACCACGACGGGATGCAGTTCATGTAATAATTATATACCATATATATATATAATATATACAGTATATATATATATATATATATATATATATATATATATATATATATATATATATATACAGTATATATATAGTATATATATATATATATATATATCGTCTTTCCCTCCCCTTTCCCACTCTGATGGTACAACCTTCACTTCTTCCTCTGACAAAGCTAAACTCTTCGCTCAAACTTTTGCTAGAAACTCCACCTTGGATGATTCCGGTGCTATTCCTCCTTCTCCGCCCTCCTCTCTCTTACTTATGCCTAATATCCTAATCTCTTCTAAAGATGTACTTTCTACCCTCTCTGGGCTTAACACTAATAAGGCGTACGGTCCGGACGGTGTTCCTCCTGTTGTTCTCAAAAAACTGTGCTTCCGTGCTGACTCCCTGCCTAGGCAAACTCTTTCGTCTCTGTCTATCCTCTAACGTCTTCCCTTCATGCTGGAAGTTTGCTCACATTCAACCTGTCCCAAAGAAGGGTGACCGCTCTCAACCCTCCAACTATCGTCCAATTGCTCTTATCTCTTGTCTTTCTAAAGTTTTTGAAACTATTCTTGCTTCCAAATTTCTTAAGCATTTCTCTTCTCATAATCTGCTCTCAGATCGCCAGTATGGCTTCCTTAAGGGTCGCTCTACTGGTGATCTTCTTTCATATCTTACTAAACTCTTGGTCATCCTCCTTTCGGGACTTCGGTGAGACTTTTTCTATTGCACTAGACATATCGAAAGCCTTCGATAGAGTCTGGCATAAATCTTTAATTTCTAAACTACCCTCCTTCGGTTTCTATCCCTCCATCTGTGCCTTTGTCTCTAATTTCCTTTCCGGCCGTTCCATAGCCGCGGTTGTGGACGGCCATTGTTCACTTCCTCACTCTATAAACTCCGGTGTTCCTCAGGGCTCTGTCCTATCTCCTATTCTCTTTCTAATTTTTATAAATGATCTCCTTAACTGTACCTTAATTCCCATCCATTCAATACACAGACGACTCATCCTTGCACTACTCCATTAGTTTTTCAGAACGCCCCAGACAGCAATCCCTCAACGACAAACGTAATGAAGCCATAGAACTCTTAAATTCTGATCTAAATACTATTTCCAATTGGGGCAGAGAAAACCTTGTTAACTTTAATGCTTCCAAAACCCAATTTCTCCATCTATCTACCGTCAGGATCTCCCAGCGGACTATCCTTATTCTTCAACAATACAAAAATCAACCCTTCATCTTCTCTCAATATTCTTGGTGTCTCTTTTTCTTCTGCTCTCATTTGGAAGGACCATATTACCAGTCTTGCTAAGGCAGCATCCCAGAAGCTGGGTGTGCTCAACCGCCTTAGGGGGTTCTTTTCCCCTGCACAGCTTCTTGCTCTGTACAGGGGCATAGTGCGCCCTTGTATTGAGTATTGTTCACATGTGTGGGGAGGGTCCTCTCACACTGCTCTCCTAGACAAAGTTGAAAGGAAGGCCTTTCGTATCATTAACTCCCGTCCACTCACCAACTCTCTGCAATCTCTCTCTCTCCGCCGCAATGTTGGCATCTCTCTCGCTATTCTATCGCTACTATAATAATCAGTGTTTCCTCAGAGCTATCCCAGTGCATACCACCTCCTTTACGTAGGGCACGTGGGTACCCGTCTTGCAACTCAATCCCACCCCTACTCTGTGCAACTCTCCAACCCAAGAGTGAAACGTTACTCTCAAACTTTCTTCTACTCAACAGCTGAGCTCTGGAACTCTCTCCCAGAATCAGTCTTTCCCTCTTCCTATGACTTAAATTGCTTCAAAACTCCGTGTGTCCAGGCATTTTGGCTCGAACGTCCCTTGATTTTGGCCCTGTCACTCTTTCAACTATGGGGGAGGCACTCGCTATAGGCAGTATGCCTTTTGCCTCCCTCAATCACATAGAAAAAAAAAAAAAAAAAAAAAAATATATATATATATATATATATATATATATATATATATATATATATATATACAGTATATATATATATTTTTTTTCTTCTATGTGTGGGAGGCAAAAGGCAGAACTGCCTGTAGCGAGTGCCTCCCCCAGAGTTGAAAGTGACAGGGCCAAAATCAAGGGACGTTCGAGCCAAAATGCCTGGACACACGGAGTTTGAAGCAATTTAAGTCATAGGCAGAGGGAAAGACTGATTCTGGGAGAGAGTTCCAGAGCTCAGCTGTTGAATAGAAGAAAGTCTGAGAGTAACGATTCACTCTTGGGTTAGAGAGTTGCACAGAGTAGGGGTGGGATTGTGTTGCAAAAATATATACTGTATGTATATATATACATTAAGTTTACATTATATAAATATACACATTATATATAAACATAATAATATGAATCAATCACTATCTATCTTCCACTTTCACTGGTTTTGACCTGTGGGTAATGAACCAAAGCCAACAATACAGGACAGCAGTGAAAGGTACCGCAATCACCGTCACACCAATCGGAAATACCACACAATGGAAGGGGTTTTTAGGAGGGACCGGTACAGGGCGATACACAATAACAGTAACACGTGAAGTTTACGTCACAATTGGTTTTGTATTCTGATAAACTGAGTGAGAAGATTACAAGATAGTAGATTTGGAAGTTTAGGACTTAGTTTTATCAGTATTGTTTCCCGTCGGTAGTTATATAATTCTTCTTTGTTGAGTGTGTGTGTGTGTGTGTGTGTGTGTGTGTGTGTGTGTGTGTGTGTGTGTGTGTGTGTGTGTGTGTGTGTGTGTGTGTGTGTAAATAATAATAATAATAATAATAAACGGTTTATTGATAATTGCAGCCGTAGGCTGAAAATGTACAGAGGAACAGTTTTTGCTTAACTCTAACTTATATATTATCTTACAATAAGGACCAAAGCACAGTTGTATAAGAGCTGTTTGACGAGATCAATATTATGTACTAGGTTGGCGGATCATTTTCCAGATTGAGATAATAGATTGCATAGGAGCTGATTGACCAGTAAACATTATGTACAAGGTATGCTGAAAGATATAATAGTACGCAATTATACGTGTGCGTGCGTGCGTACGTGCGTGTGTGTGTGTGTTTAGTTTTAGGAGGTCTGGCTTAGCAACGTTTATTAATGTTTTGTCTCTTACAATTACATCAGCATTATTATTAGAAAATTATTTATTTTTATAAGCGTCCTCCTCTCGGACTTAAAATTGCTCTCATTATTACTCTGATTATTATAAGGATTAGCATATCATGTAACTACCGACGCTACCCTTATATTAATTCATATTAATTGATGAGTGTATTTCAGGTATACTATCGATTGTCATTGACCTTCTGTTATAGTGTTCGCTCATCTGTTCTATTCAATATACACTAATTCATATAGTTCAGCCTATTTAAAATATTTCATATTTAATTTTTAAATAGGATAATACTATAATGACAATATTTTATGGGTTTAAGATTATGTTGAGTTCTAGGTTAGTTATATAATCATTTATATCATCTGTTAAATATGGAGTAGTAGGCCAATTCAGATTCCCTTCCATATATTTAAAATAATCATTAGTCTATTTTCATAACACCTCCGCTATCTATCACCCATTCAGTGCTCATCTATAAAACGAACCTCAAGATAACACGAAGGTCAAATCTGGCTACTAAATTCTAGGTATCAAAATAATTGAGATTCAACTCGCCACATGATACAGGGTGGATGGGACTCGTAATCCTTGGTCAGCTACCCATCTAGGGGAGACAACCTTAACACTCAAGCCGTGGCACCCGACATATGTCGGGTGAGAGAATAATGGCCACCCCTGCAGTGCAGGATTTTGAGCACATTATCAGCTCTGAGAGAGAGTCCACCCGTTGGGAGGACGATAGGCGGGCACTGACCGTTCAGCACGGCCCTAGTGCTGCGACTGACACCACCTCTGCAACATTCCACACCCACGGCCTCGCGAGACCAGGAAAAAACTGGGGAAATGACCGTATTTTAGGGTTTTTCACCTCTCGTTGCGCGATCTCTACAGGATAACCCATGGTCGTACAAGGATGATTCAGGTGTCATTGGAAAGCTCTATTATCGCCCTTTCACGGATACATAATTGTATTACGCTCTGGCTCTTGTTTATGCATGAAAAAGAGCATGGAATGAAGCTCGTTTAGGGTAAATAGGCCCGCCAGACAGGTAGTAGAAGTTACAAACATCCCCGTTGGTAAGGGGCTAAACAAATCTGGGTGGATGGGACTCGTCAGCGTTGGTCGGCAACCCGTCTAGTGAAGTAAACCTTCTACATATCATTATTGCTCACCTAAGGATGAACCAGGTTGGTGGATGGATGGGCCATCAACCACTGTTGAAAAATAGTGCTAAAAAGATACATAGAGGGCCTTGAAGTTAACCGGACTCTTAAGGGGAGGCAGTTGTTTTTTCGAGTTTTCCTCCTCCCTCATGTTTAGCCCAATTAGTGATGAGATTACAAGACATTCGCCCCATTAGTTTGGCGATTTTCAGACCTTTTGCCCCATTTTTTTGCCAATATTAAAACCTTTCGTGCCATTTAGGTGTCGATTATTTTCCTGGCGAGCGATACTGAGCCTGTATTTAAAGAGGAATCGACCTTCGGCGGGGAAATTTTTCTACCGAAAAATGTACAAATGTATATCGAAGGAGGGTCTTGTGAGTGTTTTTTTAAGCTTGATATAGGTTTAGAGAGCAAACTAAACACCCTCCTTAAACCAATGAGCCGAACCAGTAGATTATGCTGCACAATACCGTCTGAGCTCCTTTAAGTTGAGTGGTCAATCCTCTAAGGCCTTTGAGTAAACTGGCATGGGGTGTCCTTCTCACGGGGGATAGCTCCGTTTGGGGGCGTTTTGTGTACGACCACATTCATAATGGTTCACTTTTTGAGCGATTTTTGCATGTATTTTTTATTTTTCTAGTTTCCTCCCTAAACCTCCATCAAATTAAAAAAAAACATCCATTAGGTCCCTCTTAATTTGTACATTTTCGGTAGAAAAATGTCCCAGCCGAAGGCCAATTCTCCCAACATTATAGGCTCACTATCGTTCACCAGGGAAAAAATCGACACCTAAATCGCACGAAAGGTTTAAATATTGACGAAGAAATGGGTCGAAAGGTCTTAAAATCGACTAACTAATGGGGCAAACATCTTAACATCTGAAAACTAATGAGGCTAAACATGAGGGAGAAAGCGGTCCAGAAAACCAGCCCATCTCCCCTTAAAGGTGAGTAAGGCAATATATATAAAGGGTGACCGGTCAACTCAACCAGTAGACCATTTCAACCAGTAGTTCTCAACCAGTACCAAATCAACCAATACGGTTAGGTTAGATTAGTACTATATTTTGGCACTGGTTTGGTTGGTCTGGGTTAATTTGGCACTGGTTGAAATGGTCTACTGGTTGAGATGACATGGAACCGATATAAAGATAGATCTCACACACAAGTTCATAGGGCAAGGAAAATGATATGAGCGTCGTGGAGGCAAAACACAGGAAACTTATAATGTATTAGATTCATCTAAAGTATATCTATAGGTTTATAACTATGGTATCACAACAGTCTCTTCATTATAATACGGACAGAAATCTTGACCACAAACGTCTATAACCCTAAAAGGAACTAATATTTCTATAATTTGGAAAGTCAGCCAGGAAATAGGTGCCGGTTTGGAAATTTACAGCCCATTTGTTCTAGCCCTTTTTTGAGTCCTAGAGGTTTGGGGTCAAAACTTCTGTCCCAATAATAGTGAATAAACTATTAATTATCTCTAATTACCCACATCTTTCAGAACCTGTTGTTCGTCCAGACCAAGACCGTCACTTAGAGAAAGAAGGAGCTGAACCCTCACCTCTCATCTTTCATAACCTGAGGAACTAGATAATAAGTCTGCACAGAACACAAATATTAGTTAACCCCTGTCAAAATCTCGTTTGTATGACTAACTTTGGCCAGTAACAAATGTTCACATACGTTTTGTCCAGTTTCCATTTGGTCTTTGGATTTTGACAACATAAAATTAGTCATATTATATAAATGCAACAATCATTCATTAGATGGTCCGTTGTACTGCAAGCTGGATTAATTGACATCAATATTGTTAAATTCAGCAACCGTAGGCATAATTCTTGATCAACACTAAACACAATAACTAACTAATATTTGTTGTCTGTGTTGACTGTGTAGTATTAAGCCTAACCCTCGTTGTTGAATATTATTAATGAACACAATACTGTAAACAAAATTGGCCAAATATATATGTTGTATGCTAAAAGAGCTAATGGGAGTTATCAACATATATCTAAAATCTACCTCTTCAACAAATAAATGTATAACCATGTATAACCAAATTCACAAGAAAGTGTGTAAAAGAAGGGTACTCAGCATCTGTTCTGTGTTCTGGCTACTATTAGACGATTTTATTCAGATTAGTAACGGTATATGGAAGTCAAAGGGTTGATTGAGATAGTATTTACCCTTTAATACCCACATATACTTCCTAAGCTGCATAAAATCGTCTAATGATAGCCAAAATAAACTGCTAAAACGCGCCAGAGCTTCAAGGGGTTAAGACACAAGGAATGTTAGTAATAACTGTGTTACTGAAGCAACATGCATAATTTGCAAACCTCATTCGAAAACCTGTTGCGCAAAATAAAGCTATAATGTAAACTATATTTAAAGGAACTGAAATCAAATATTAAATAAATCATCTAGCACCATAAACAATAAAATTCACACATTTTAGATATAAGCCATAGTAACATATTTAGACTGGCCCCAGCTGTTCCAAGAATATATCGTTTTTGCAAGTATATTGTAAGTGAGTAAAAATAAAGGATATAAGTGTTTCCACATCTGTTTTGATTTCCTATTGTGATATATACAGAAATTACTTAAGGGAAGGCAGACCGTTTTTCTGGACCTCCTTCTCCCTCATGTTTAGCCCAATTTTGTTTTAGATTATAAGACGTTCGGTCCATTAGTTTGGCGATTTTAACACCTTTCGCCCCATTTCGTTGTCAATTTTAAGACCTTGCGTGCCATTTAGGTATCGATTATTTCCTGGCGAGCGATAGCGAGCCTGCAATTTTAAGAGGAACCGGCCTTCGGCCGGGAAATATTTCTACCGAAAAATTTACAAATTTATCTTGAAGGGGGGTCTAGGGGGTGTCTTTCTAAGCTTGATGGAGGTCTAGGGAGGAAACTAAACAAATATATGAATACATTAATTATTAGACCAAACAAACGGTCAGCCTCCCCTTAATAAGTCAAACATTCAAGTCTCCCTGAACTATATTTAGTCACTTAAAGGAGGGTATTTGTTATTTTATGGACCCCTTCTCCCTCATGCTTAGCCCCATCAGTTATGAGATTTGAAGACGTTCGCCCCATTTGTTTGCCAATATTAAGACCTTTTGTGCCACTTACGTGTCGATTATTTCCAGGCGACCGATAGTGAGCCTGTAATTTAGTAGGAACCGGCCATCAGCCAGGTCCCTTTTCTACGGAAAAATGTAAAAATGTAGCTCGAAGGGTGGTCTTGGGGGTGTTTTATGTAGCTCGAAGGGTGGTTTTGGGGGTGTTTTATGTAGCTCGAAGGGTGGTTTTGGGGGTGTTTTATGTAGCTCGAAGGGTGGTCTTGGGGGTGTTTTATGTAGCTCGAAGGGTGGTCTTGGGGGTGTTTTAAAAGTTTGTCAAGAGGTTAATATAAATAACACGAACATTTCGAAATTGATCATTAACCCTTTCACTACCGAGGACGTATGTTGTATTATTTCAGCTACATTTAGCCGATTTTATATAGCTTAGAAAAGATAGAGGGTAACTAAGACGATTCATTGAGATAGAATGTAGCCTTTTAATGGGTAGAGGTCTTTCCTAAGCTGAATAGAATCTTCTAATAGTAGCCTGAATATAATGAAAAGAACGTCACCGGTACTGAAGGGGTTAAGATTATATTATTATGTTTTCTCTACTAACCAACTTTACTCCTAAACTCGATTAATGAAATTAACAAACACATGTGGCAGTCCGGGGATTCGAACCCAGGACGCTCACACCGAAAATCAACATTATGCATTGCACCACGAAGACAAATTACTAACTAACTAATATATAACGAAAAGACACACTAGTACCAACCTATCGAAACTAAGCAAATTACACACTAATGTAGATTACTAAAAAAAAAAAAAAAAAAAAAAGACAGTCACATTCTCTTCGTTACAATTCGTATTAAAAAAAGCCAATCTCATTATTTGTGTTGAAATTCGTATAATAAATAATTCTGTACCCTAATGTTATCTTTAAAAACAACACGCATATCTCTAGAAAGGAAGTGCGCAGATATTTACATTAAGGGGGGTGACCTGTTTTTGTTCTGTCCTTTTCTATCTTTCTCTGGCTTGTATCCATTTGGCCCCATTCAGCCTACTGTTTTAAGACGTTTATCCCCATCCAGGTGTCATTTTTTTACTGGTGAGCGGTAGCGAGCCAGCATATTTTTTATTTTTGTTTGACAGCAGGCTAAATTTGTACATTTTTCGATAGCAAAATTTCTCCGGCAAAGCCGGATTTCTTCATATAATACTGGCTCGCTATCGCTCACCAGGAAGAAATCGACACTTAGATGGGGATAAACGTCTTAAGATAGTTGGCTGAATGGGGCCGAATGGATACAAGCCAGAGAAAGAGAGAAAAGGACAGAAATAACAAAAAGCAGGTCACCCCCTTAAGCTTCAACTGATAAAGGAGGTTTTGTATGACCTGCTTCTGTGAAAAAATGGAAAATGAGTGTCAAAATCTTGGTCGTAGTTTTTCATGATGGTGTTGTCATTATCTGATAACTTAGTAATTATAGAAGGGTACATGTGGTAGAAAAAGAACATTGATATCGAATCTCTACACACACACACACACACACACACACACACACACACACAGACACACACACCCACAAGCACACACACACACACACACACACACACACACACACACACACACACACACAGGCATAGAACAATGAAACCTCTAACTATAGGTATTTTAAAAGTATAGCCCTTTAAAAATGGCCAAAGCATTAGCAAAAATGTATTAATTATAATTTGTTACATGCTTTATATTATATATATTTAGATCCCTGTTATGGCAAAACATATTTCAAAACATACTTAACCTTGGGTTAAAATTTGACTGTCATAACATTATTTGTAAATGTTCGTTCTTCTATAAAAGGCAGGTGCCCCCCTTAAAATCTGCTATAAAAGGCAGGTGCCCCCTTAAAATCTTCTATAAAAGGCAGGTGCCCCCTTAAAATCTGCTATAAAAGGCAGGTTCCCCCTTAAAATCTGCTATAAAAGGCAGGTGCCCCCTTAAAATCTGCTATAAAAGGCAGGTGCCCCCCTTAAAATCTGCTATAAAAGGCAGGTGCCCCCTTAAAATCTGCTATAAAAGGCAGGTGCCCCCTTAAAATCTGCTATAAAAGGCAGGTGCCCCCTTAAAATCTGCTATAAAAGGCAGGTGCCCCCTTAAAATCTGCTATAAAAGGCAGGTGCCCTCCTTAAAATCTCAAAAGCTAATACGGCTAATCATGAGACAGAAGGGAGTCCAGAAAAAAAATCACAAATCCCTCTTTAAATCCCGGAAATGCCCCATCAGAATCAATGTTGAAGTAAGGGGACAGTGGCTGTTTGTTTGGTCTATTAATTCATTTATTCATATACTTCTTTAGTTTCCTCCCTAGACCTCCATCAAGCTTAGAAAAACACCCCCTAGACCTCCCTTCAAGATAAATTTGTAAATTTTTCGGTAGAATAATTTCCCGGCCAAAGGCCGATTCCTCCTAAAATTACAGGCTCGCTATCGCTCGCCAGAAAGAAAAAAAATCGACACCTAAATGGCACGAAGGGTCATATATTGACAACAAAATGGGGTGAAAAGTTATAAAACCCCCAAACTAATGAAACCAACGTCTTATAATCTCAAAACTAGTGGGGCTAAACATTAGGGAGAAGGGGGTCCAGAAAAAGCGGTCTGTCTCCCCGTAAACTGTGTGTGAGAGCGCCGACAATAAGGCCCACTCCAGACATTGCTACTCGTCTATTAAGGGGAGATGGGCCGGGTTTTTTTTTTGTTTTTTTTTTTTTTTTTTTTTTTTCTATATTCCAACTTACTTCCTCTCGGGCATAGGCTGAGAGCCTTAACATTCACCGCTTTACAATGAACAGTGAAGCCCGTGAGGTCTTGGTCCAGTATAGGGAGTGAGACATGTGAAGCACGTAGAGTACAACGAGCACCTGCCATCTTGCCTTCACATGAGGCACGGTGCTCATGGCCCGAAACGACCCCATCTCTGAAGCCACCTCGTTCCCGTGCTTCACTGTCTCACCCCCTACACTCGGACTCTCACACTTACACACACACAACGCCACCTGTTGAGCAGATAACTAACCCCCTTTCTTCCTCATGTTTAGCCCCATTGGTTTTCAGATTGTATGACGTTCAGCCCATTATTTTGGCGAGTTTTAGGAACTTTAACCCCGTTTCTTTGTCAATATTAAGACTTTTTGTGTCATTAGGAGTCGATGTTTTCCTGGCGAGTGATAGCGAACCTGTAACTTAAGAGGAACCGGGAAAAATGTAAAAATTTATCATGAAGGAGGGTCTTGAGGGGAGGGGGGGGGGGGGGTATTTGTATAGCTTGAAGGAGGTATAGGGAGGAAACTAAAAAAATATATATATATACGAGAAAATAAAGACGCCCATCCCCCCTATCGGGCTTGACATAAATACGTGGAACTAATGGGTTATCTTGTATACTCTCCACCAAGGTTATCTGTCAAACCTCTCAACTTCTGCAGGTCCGACTCATGTCGCGAATATATTGATAATTTCATCGTTTTTGCTTGGTTTAAAGTGCTCTCTCTCTCTCTCTCTCTCTCTCTCTCTCTCTCTATATATATATATATATATATATATATATATATATATATATATATATATATATTATATATATATATATATATATATATATTATATATATATATATATATATATATATATATATATATATATATATATATATATATATATATATATATATATATACTCCCAGCCGGAATCGAACCACCGACTGTCAGGACAAGTATCTATGCGTCTATGCTTAAATTCACTAATTGTAAAAATCCCTGTATGGTATCCTGGAATATGGATCGTACGACTTGTGAATGAATTGAAATACATTCTTCAAAGTAGGGTTTCCTTTCTCCTTAATATAAATAGGAAAAGGTTAAGTTTCCTTTATCACGCCTTGGTGTAGTGGATTAAAGCATGAACACTAGTCCTGACTGTCGATGGTTCGAGTCCGGCTGGGAACATATGAACATTAAGTAGCTAACGTGTATTTGTGAGATATACTTTTTATTATATATATACCGGTATATATACAGTATATATCTATCTATTCTATCTATATGCTCAGGCCCAATCCCCATTTTGGGGGTAGCCGACTCAAGACAGAGCAAGAACAGGGAAAACACAAAAACAACATAAAACAACAAATAAACACAGATAAAAAGCACAAACTCACACACATCCAGGTCACCCAGGAGAAGACCCAGAGACCAGGGTCACCAAGGTCGCTCCAGCACTCCCCCGTCCCCCGACCACCCGGAGAGGTTCCGATCTCGGCAGGCAGACATGCAGCGGAGCCAAAGCCACAAGCCCTTCCACCACACTTCCAGGCGCACCCTTCATATTAATCGTCTCCCCGGGCCAGGCGCCTCATGGACTATTATCTAGTCCAACTTGCACCCGACCCCTTACTCCAAATGACCACGTGTTCACTCAACTATTCACAAGCATTCTCCATTCACTCATGTATACAGTATATATATATATATATATATATACACACACACACACAAACACACACTCAAACATGCACACCCACACACACACACACACACCACAGTCCGTAGCCTAGTAGGTAGAGCTCTCGTCTCACACACGAGGGGTCGGGGGTTCAATCCCCGGCCGGGCGGAGACAAATTGGGCTTGTCTCCTTTCATGTGTTAGCCTCAGTTCACCTAGCTGTAAATAGGTACCTGGAATAAGTGGACGACGTTGTGACGTCCCATCTGGGGTTGGCAAAAATGGTACAAGGCGAGATGGGTATCATATGGTTCACCTAAGCTGATGGCTACCTAAGCCTTCGGGCGAGACGGTACCGTCTATAGTGAGAATGGTACCATACAGATCCACCCTAAGCCTTCGTTTCCGATGTCGCCAATTGGCTAAAAATAGACTACACACACATCCACAGCCATTCCAACGATACATATAACACCTACACATATAGGAGGCGGGAAATAACGAGCATGCTCACTCCCGCAATACAACTAGAGTAAGTACAACTAGAGTAAGTACACACACACACACACACACACTGGTTATACATACCTGTTGATATACCATTATGTCTGGCTGTGAACCTTGAGAACACATACTAGAATACGTAAACACTGGTAATACACTAAATAATAAGTACTGTACATGCGTAGTGTACTACACGTAATCTACATAACACAGGTAGGCCTATTCTTAAAAGCACCCATATCAAAATAATACAACATACACACATACATACAACATACACACATAATACAACATACACACATACATACATATTGTTTACTCAATTACTCGATAATATATTTAGTAAATCATTTGTATATATATATATATATATATATATAACTATTAATTTAATAAAGGTTAACATTAAACTTATACATTATTGTAATTCTAATAATCAACCTTCTTAGGATTTTGAAATAATTAATTCACACATACACAATATAGACTATATGATATAAAATACACACATACTACAAACACATACCGATAGCTACATAACCATACTGTCCCGTAATAAGACTGTCACAAGTGGTCATCAATATAAGTACTACGAGGTAATCCATAACACACACACACACACACATACATAAACCCAAGCTACTATAAAGACCCAAACACTCCCGACTGTCGCAAGTGTTCATCAATATAAGTACAACGAGGCCATCCATAACACACACACACACATACACACATACATAAACCCAAGCTACTATAATGACCTAAACGCTCCCGACTGTCGCAACTGCCGGGCCCGTCTGTCATAACCAAGGTAATAATAGGAGATGGTTCGTTTTTTCACGACCCTCTTCTCCCTCATGTTTAACCCCATGAATTTTGAGATTTGATGACGTTCGTTCCATTACTTTGGCGATTTTGGCACCTCTCGCCCCATTTCCTTTCAATATTAAGACCTTTCGTGCCATTTAAGTGTCGATTTTTTCCTGGCGACCGATAGCGAGCCTGTACAATTAGAAGGGGGACATTTTTCTACCGAAAAATTCACAAATTTGTCTTGATGGGGGATCTAAGGGGTGATTTAAAGCTTGATAGAGGTCTAGGGAGGAAGCTAAACAAAATAATGAAGAGATGAATAAATAAGCAAATAAATACGGCCATCCCCCCTTAATGCCCTGTAATGCCCTATATACCCGGGTTCCTGGAATAGTCAAGGTCATGGGCAGGGGGGGGGGGGGGGGGGGGGGCCTAGTGATGGTTAACATGTGGACGGCATATCACTGGCATTACTGGCAGGGGGAGGACAGGAAGCACTATAGGTTTCATGATGGATAGATATAGATAGATAGATAGATACCGTACTGTAGATGGATAGATAGATAGATAGATACCGTAGATAGATAGATTGATACTGTAGATGGATGGATAGATAGATAGATAGATAGATAGATAGATAGATACTGTAGATGGATGGATAGGTATGTATAGATAGATAGATAGATAGATAGATAGATACATATATATAGACAGACAGAGATAGATATATAGATAGGCAGATAGATCGATAGATGCATACATAGATAGATAGATAGATCGATAGATTTGCCTCAGCCAGGATTCGAACCGCAGACAATCAGAAAAACACCCCACGTTTTAACCCACTCGACCATGGCATGACATAAGCCAACCAACCTTTTCCCATATATACCGGTATAGAAGGGAAATTCAACTTGGAGAAAGTTAATTTCATACCAAATCGTACGACCCATGTTTCAGAGGACATTACAAGGGATTTTTACAGTTACCCCCACGCACTTCGGGACGAATTGATTTAATTTAATTCGCCTCCTGATAATATAGCTATCATTTATATCTAGATTATCTCACAATTACGTATGAGTTACATGAATAAATGCATTCATCACACCGTGGTTGAGTGAGTTAAAGCATAGTATGTCATTCTGATTGACTGCAGTTCGAATCCTGGCTGAGGCCAAAACATTTATTCATGCATCGCACGCGTAATTGTGGGACATTCTACATGTAAATGATATGGTACCTCTATGCTTGCCAGGAGAGGAATGTTATTGAATCAATTAGTGACGGCCCATTCAGTGAGGTAAACGTGGTACCCTGGATAATATACAGTAGCCCTTGTGTACCAGGCTAGGTATTTCAGCCACCATAGGCTTCACAGGTCAGATAGACGGAGACCAGCACCGCACCAAAGCACAGCCTATCGTAAGCCACCTACCTATACATAAACCCTATTTGTCGAGCAGCGTCTATATTTACCTTCCCTGTTTTGCTCCATTAATTTAGAGATAAAGACGTTTCAACCCATTAGTTTGGCGATAATATGACGCTTGACTCCATTCATGTGTCGATTTTTTACTGGGCGAGCGATAGCTAGCCTGTAACTTAAAAGAAATCGGCCTTCGGCCAGGATATATATCAGTAAAAAAGGTACAATTTTTTTTTGAGAGGAGTTTGGGTGGGCACCTTTCAGATTGAAGGGGGTCTGGGAAGGTGGTTTTGTTAGCCTAGGGGACAAACTAAAATACATGGCTCCACAATGACAAAGACAAGCCAAATCCTCAATAACAATTAAACACAATATCCTACCAACCCCCAAGACGTCGGACCAGCCATACTAGCCGACTGAGCAAGAGAAAATGAAGCCACTGTATCATATCCAGCAGTCCAAATTACTGAGGAAATGAAGACACTATCACATCCAGAAGTCCAGATTACATTAAAAATTAAGAAATTGTATCATATCCAGAAGCCTAGATTATCGAGAAAATTAAGACACTATCATTTCCAGAAGCCCAGATTACCAAGGAAATAAAGAAACTATAATTTCCAGAAGCCCACATTACCGTGAGCATGAAAAAACTATCATTTCCAGAAGCCCAAATTACCGAGGAAATGAATAAACTGTATCATATCCAGAAGCCCAGATTACCGAGGAAATTAAGACACTATCATTTCCAGAAGCCCAGATTACATTAAAAATGAAAACAAAAAATTATCATTTCCCGATTACTGAGAACATATTACAAAATGGCTTACTAATAGATTGCCACTCTTATCTGGTCCTGGGTTACTGATAAAGCCGGTATCACACGAGAGATTTTATAGTCAACATTCGATGATGAACATTTTGCTGGCAGCATTTCTGGAGTATTTCACACTGGTATCGGAAACTAGACTGATGGTAGATGAATTTAGGTAACAGAAAAATAATAAATGTTGACCTCATCAGCTGCTAGACCAGTGTTGAGTATAAATGTTGAGTGAAAAAGCGCTCGTGTGATACCGGTTTAAGGGGGGTGACCTGCTTGTGTTCACTCCTTTTTCTCTCTTTCTCTGGCTTGTATCCATTCGGCCCCATTCAGCCTAATGTTTTAAGACTTTTACCCCCAGCCAAGTGTCAATATTTTCCTGGCGAGCGGTAGAGAACCAGCATATATGTATTTTTGTTTTGACAGCAAGTTAAATTTCTACATTTTTCGATAGAAAAATTTCTCCGGCGAAGCCGGATTTCTCTATACAATGCTGGCTTGCTATCGCTCGCCAGGAAGAAATCGACACCTGGATGGGGATAAACGTCTTAAAGCAGTTGGCTAAATGGGGCCGATTGGATACAAGCCAGAGAAAGAGAGAAAAGAAGAGAAAAAAGCAGGTCACCCCCCTTAAGGATGACTGATTGATGAGGGGGCCACACGCGTCATAAATAGGTATTTGGGCCGAGGGGTGTCTTTTTTGGTCCCTCCCCCTGTTTTAATCCATTACTTTAAGGGGTGGATGGCTCGTTTTGCTAGACCCCTTTCTACATCGTGTTTAACCCCAATAGTTTTGAGATTATAAGACGTTTGAAACACCTACTAGTTTGGCGATTTTAAAACCTGTCGCCCCATTTCGTTGCTAATTTTAGGACCTTTCATAACATTTAGGTGTCGATTTTTTCCTGGCGAGCGATAGCCTTAGGCCAGAACATTTTTCTACCTACAAATTTACAAATGTACCTTGAAGGAGGGTCTAGGGGTGCATTTTAAGCTTGATGGAGGTCAAGTGAGGAAACTAAAAAAAAAAAATAATAATACATGAATTAACAAAAAAAAAAAAAAAAAAAAAAAAACAGCCACTAGCCCCTTAAAGGTGGGGGTGCATGGGTTGAGATAAACATGGAATGATAATCGCCAAGCTGTACATAATTATCTTGCAAAATGCAATGGCACCGAAATAATTATTAACAATGGTATAAAGGATTGTGTGGATCGTCTATACCGGGCCTGTGTCGTCACAGAAGTGTAAGTCTACCATCCAGTCCAGGATGAGGATACTGGTGTGACGTCACTATGACGTCACAGGCCTGGTATTGACGGTCCGCAAAATCCTTTATACCATTGTTAATAATTATTTCAGTGACATTGCATTTTACAAGATAATTATATGCAGGTTGGCGATTATTTTCCCATGTTTACCTCAACCCCTGCGCCCCCCCTTTAAGAGATTTATAACCAGTTCAGTGCCGGTGATGTCTTTACGATTTTATTTCAACTATATTTAGACAATTTTATTTGGCTTATGAAGGATATATGGTACCTTTTTATCAAAGGATTAATTGAGATAGTCTGTGGCCTTTTACTGCGTAAACGTCCTTCCTAGGCTGAATATAATCATATAACAGCTGCCAGAATATAATGAAAAATATGTCGCTGGTACTGAACAGGTTAAGACGTCTCACACCATTAGTTTGGTGATAATATGAAGCTTCACCCCATTCAGGCGTCGATTTTGTCTGGGCGAGCGATAGCAAGCCTGTCACTTGCTGTAAAAGATATCGGCCTTCAGCCGGGACATTTTTCTAATGAAAAATGTACAAATTTAGATTGAAAGGGGTCTAGGTGGGCATTGTTTTAACCCTTTCACGCTTTTATGACGCAGAGGTTGCCAGATTAGCAATAAGAAATAGAGTTCTCTCACTCTTATAATTACCTCTCCAAAATTAGTTTTCTGCCCACAGCTAACTCAAAGACAACTGCAGAGGTTGAAGTAACTAAACTAAAGGTTTCTAAATACCCCTGATGGTAGCAAAGGCTTTAAAGTATCCCTAATAGGCTCAAAATTGCGTCAAAAACGTGAGAGGGTTAATTTGAAGAAAGTCTGGGAAGCCGTTTTCGTTAGTCTAGGGGGCATACTAAAATCCGTGGCTCGGAAATGGCAAAAGCAAACCAAATCTCCAACAATAATAAAACCAAAATGTACTAATATCCCACAAGACCTCGGACCAGATAGCATAAAGGGAGGTATCACACGAGAACATTTATCGTCAACGTTATTCCGGCAAAAAAATTCTGGCAACGTTTTTCCGGCAACGTTTTTTCGGCAACGTTTTTCCGGCATCGTTTTTCCATCAACGTTTCTGGGATCTTAGGCACTGGTATCGGACACTATAGAATAATGATAAATCAACATTAAAGGGGAGGTTTGGGTTCTGATGGACCCCCTTCTCTCTCATTTTTAGCCCCGTTAGTTTTGTTCATATTTTAAGACGTTCGCACAATTTGTTTGGTGATTTTATGACCTTTTGTGCCTTTTAGGTGTCTATTTGTGTTTTTCCTAGCGAGCAATAGCGAGCCTGCAATTTAGGAGGAACCGGCCTTCGGCCTTGATATTTTTCTACCGAAAAATGTACACATTTATCCTAAAGGGGTATCTTGGGACTATTTTTTCAAGTTTGGTAGAGGTCTTGGGAGGAAAGTTTAAAAAGAAAATACATACATAAATACACAGATCAATACAAATCACCCCTTCAGGTAGAATTATATAAACAGCGTACCTCCTAAGCTGCCAGACCGGTAGTGACTGGTGACACTGGCTTAAGTCTGTTTACTTATAAGTCATTTCACCCACACGTCCTTTCGCTCATGACCACTTCTCCCCCCGCACAGAGTCCATTCTCCGCTAGCAACCTCAGATTCGCTGATGACATACAGTACTTCATTTCAACAACTCAGGATAAGAGTTACACCAAATTATGGAAGATATACACAGAGAATGCTTTAAGGGGAGGTATTTAGTTTGTTCCCTAGACCTCCATCAACCTTAAAATTACACCCCCTCGAGTCCCTTTCAAGATAAATTTGTACATTTTTCGGTAGAAAAATTTCCCGGCCGAAGGCCGGTTCCTCTTAAATTACAGGCTCGCTATCGCTCGCCAGGATAAAATAGACACCTGAATTGCACGAAAGGTCTTAATATGGGGTGAAAGTTTTTAAAATCGCTAAACTAATGGGGCAAAACGTTTTATAATATCAAAAGCAATGGGGCTAAACATGAGGGAGAAAGGGGTCAAGACAAAAATCCCTCAAGTGGAGACCTCCCCTTAAGGTAGGACTGAAAATCATCTCGTGCAACCACAAACAAATAAAGATAGAAGATGAAGTGATAGAAGCAGTTGAAGAATACATACAGTATACCTAGGCCAGGTTATGTAGGCAAACCCAGGTTACCGTACTCTAGAGAAAGGATAGGCATGGGATGGAATGCATTTGGCAAACAGAACTCTATAAATAAAGGCAAGCTACCCCTTTCACTAAAAAGGAATTTATACAACCAATGTGTCCTCCCTGTACTAATTTATGGATCAGAAACTTGGAGTATAACAAAGTGTCTAGAACGTAAAGTTAGGAGTGTCCAAAGAGGAATGGAGAAGATATTGTTAGCCATAACTTGGAGATAGAAGAAGAGAGCCTCTTGAACAAACATAAATAGAAGTTATTCTCAATACAGTACTATGAAAAATATAAAATGGTCCTGGGCAGGTCATATATCTAGAAGAGATGATAACAGATAAAGCTAGAGGAAGGGATAGACAGAGAACCAGATGGAGGGATGATATCCGAAAGGTAAAGAAAGGTTAGGTAAGGAAAGGTTAGGTTAGGTTAGGCTGGATAATGTTAGGTGAGGTGAGGTGAGGTGAGGTGAAGTGAGGTGAGGTGAGGTGAAGTGAGGTTAGGTAAGGAAAGGAAAGGAGAGGTTAGGTTCAAATATAGTAGGCTATTCAAGGTCATATCAAAGTATGTCAAGTTAGACCAAGTTGGGTGAATTTAAGTTAAGTTAGATGTGTCACTGTGTGCAATTGATAACGAAATGACGGTGATAGTAACCAGCCACTCCTGCATTACGTCACCAAACCACCTACTGACCTCAGATGCCGCTGCTGTTGCTTATCGGGATGAATCAGTTGGCAATGTTAGTTTGTTTACCACGTTCCTCAATTTGCCAAACTATTACCCAGTCGCTTCTGTTATCGTGCTGCAATAGTTAATGATACATACGAGATACAGAGGTTATTTTTCTGACACCAGGAGAGGGACATACACAAAGTGGTTGGGGTAATCGTTAAGGTTGGTGGCTGGTTTTGTGTTGGTGTGTTCAATTAATTTCTTTCAGTCTATATGAATGTGTGCAGCTTAGGGTATACAGTATATCCTCAAGGTTATGGATCTAATCTATGTTTTATATATATATATATATATATATATATGTGTTTTTTTTTTGTCTATGTGTATCAAGGAGACAAATGGCAAAACTGCCTGTAGCATGTGTAACCCGCCCCACCCCCTATCAACCCCAAGTTGAAAGCAAACAAATGTCAAAATGTTTTGACACAGACAATTTATTGTGTTAAAATGCGTCATAATTCTCAAGGGGTTGCGAATATCGACTATAAAGAAATAATCACAAATATGTGTCCAAAAAACATTATCCTAACTTTCAGGTTGCTTTCCATATTGAAATCCAGTAACAAGTATATACCATGGAGTCCCAAATTTAAAACTGTACAATACTTAAGTTTTGTTTTTCCTGGACCCCCAACTCCATGATGCTTAGCCACTTAGTTTTGATATTTCAAGACATTCATCCCATTAGTTTGGCAATTTTAAGGTCTTTGGTGTCATTTAGGTTTCAGATCGTTCATAGCGATCGATAGCAAGCCTGCAGTTTAGGAGGAAAACTGCCTTAGGCCGAGTCATTTTTCTACGGAGGCCTTTGCCAACCAAAAAAGCACAAATTATTGCAAAGAGGAGTATTATTTGTAAGCTTGATGGACGTCTAAGGAGGAAAATAATAAAAATATGAATAAGTAAATAAAGAAACAAATAAAACAAGGTAAAAGAACACTCATTAATAATAAAACAAGGTAAAAGAACACTCATTAATAATAAAATATTAACTAGAGGAGCACTCGGTAGAGCGCATACCTCCTCCTACGTTGGTCTGTTGGATCACACACACACAATAACATACACTAACACATACACACACACACACACACCCACACAATAAACCTCCCAACACATCAGCTCAGTGGTGACAGGTCAGTTGAACCAGTGCCACTTTAACCAGTGCTAACTCAACCAGTGGCCACTTCAACCAGTGACCATTTCAACCAGTGACCATTTTAACCAGTAGGTTAGGTTAGGTTAGGTTAGGTTAGGTTACTGGTTAAAATGGCCACTGGTTGAAGTGGCCACTGGTTGAGTTAGCACTGGTTAAAGTGGCACTGGTTGAAGTGGCACTGGTTCAACTGACATGGAACCCAGCTCAGTAAGTATTAAAGTAAAAGTGTGTGTTATCATTAACTTGTGGGTGTACCATAGAATGACGAGGACAGATTGAGATAAGTACCGGTACATACATTACACATTACAGTACACAGGGTAATTATTTTTTGTAACAACGGTATCAGGGTACAAGGTGATACAGTGTGTGTGGGTGGGGGGGTGGGGGGGCTCTTGACACACTCGACCACTCCCACTCTCTCACACTCCCACTCTCTCTCCCACTCTCTCTCTCTCTCTCTCTCTCTCTCTCTCTCTCTCTCTCTCTCTCTCTCTCTCTCTCTCTCTCTCTCTCTCTCTCTCTCTCTCTCTCGCTCTCTCTCTCTCTCTCTCTCTCTCTCTCTCTCTCTCTCTCTCTCTCTCTTTGGAGAGAGAGAGAGACTGACAATGAGTTTCAATGCGGATAAATGTAAAGTACTACATGTCGGATACCTAAATGAGAAAGCAAACTATTCGATGAATGGCACTCAGCTTAAGAATGTAAACAGAGAAACTGATCTGGGAGTAACAATATCGAGTAACCTAAAACCGAGTCAACAATGTTCAGAAGTTGTTAAGAAGGCAAACAAAATAATTGGCTTTATAGGCAGGTCATTTGAGCATAAATCCAAAGAAGTTATCCTAACCCTTTACAATTCCTTAGTCCGCCCTCTTCTGGAATACTGCGTTCAATCCTGGTGCCCTTATTACCAAAAAGATATAAACAAGCTAGAACGAGTTCAACGTAGAGTTACCAAAATGATACCTAGCCTAAAGAACAAACCATACGAAGAGCGTCTTAGAGAATTAAATCTATTTCCTTTAACCCAGCGCAGATTAAGAGGCGACTTAATTCAAGTGTTCAAAATCATCAAAGGCATCGACAATATGAACTGTAGTAAGTACTTCACTTTCGACCAATCTAATTACACGCGGGGAAACGGTTGCAAAATTATTGGTAAATCTTTTAACTCGCACGAATCTAAGAATTTCTTCTTCAATCGAGTTGTCAACTTGTGGAATGGGCTTCCCCGAGACGTTATAGACTGCAGCACCGTTGATTCATTTAAATTCCGCCTAGACAAATATCTCGCATCAAACCCGCGACTGACTGCGTTTGTAAATGAATAACTTTATCCTCCCCTCAGTTACTAACCCATATGTCCCCTACTAACTTCCTAGTCCTGCCACGTTAGTGGCAGGGCAGTAGTTCCCTTTCCAATGTTCCCTTACCCACTCTAAACCACTGTTTGGACACTTGATCCTCAGTGTTTTGGAGGACAAGCAGCCTAGAAGGGTCACTAGATCTGTTGTTGCTTGATTCCTTGTACTCCTTTGTACTCTCTCTCTCCCTCTCTCTCTCTCTCTCTCTCTCTCTCTCTCTCTCTCTCTCTCTCTCTCCATGAGTGTGGTAGGCTATTTGTGTCCTAAGGCTTGCTCGCTCACAGGATGGGGGGCGCTGCTCAATAGACTCGCCCCTCGGAGTCAAAATCAAATCATGTATATATATATATATCTATCTGTCTGTGGGTTAGTGTGCGTGCGTGTGTGTGCGTTTCTGTTAGTGTGTGTGTGCGTGTGCGTGTGTGTGTGTGTGTATGTGTGTGTGTGTGTGTGTGTGTGTGTGTGTGTGTGTGTGTGTGTGTGTGTGATCTCTAGATAATACTGTGTGCTTGGTCAATATTTGAAGCACTGCAATGACTCAGATAGAGAGAGAGAGAGAGAGGTACATTGAATATATCTATCTATCTATCTATATATATATATATATATATATATATATATATATATATATATATATATATACACACACACACACAAGGTGTCCCGAAGTAGACTTGCCAAACCTCAGGATATAATTATGCAGTTGATTCTAAGTATACAATATTCTAAAAAACAAATCTAATTATCCGTCGTTTAAAAGGTATTAATGGTTTTATATACCCGGTAGTGTCCTCCCCACATCGTTGTAATGGACTCATCCATGTCAAATAGTTTTCAGCAGGGCCAAAGAGAGCTAATAATTATGTCTATAATCAGTTTGCAACTTACAGAATTATAATATCTTGATTATAATGTGGTAAAATATTTGCAGTTATATGGGGGTATGGTAAGCTCTAGGACAGCTAGGCCAGCCTTATGGGGAAATACTTAAGACAATGCCAATTTCAACAGGCAATATCTCTGTAACGAGTAATATTTGGAATTTTGCTTATAGATTCTCGTTGACTCCGATACTGTGACTCCGAGGATATATGAGCCAAATAACAGACATTTATCAGTATATTGTTGACTCCGATACTGTGACTCCGAGGATATGAGCCAAATTCATATTTGTTTTCACAAACTCGCCAATTAATTTACAAATAAACCTAACTAGTAAAATCAATGAAAGTAATGAATACATGTGGTACTCCATGGACTCGAACCCAGGATACTCACGCCGAAATTCCACACACTAAGCACTATAGTCTATTCGCTGTAAGTAGGCGAGAAATCATGACCTCTATCCTCTGTAACTCAGAAAGGGTTTGAGCAAATTGGCTGTAAATTTCCACATATATTCCTTGACTGACTCTTCCCAAATGGTAGAAATAATAGCTCGATTACTCTAGTTATTTTTGAGTTACCGGTACACAGGTTAGAGATCACGATCTCTCGCCTACTTACAGCGAATAGACTATAGGCTATCAAGGCAGTTAAAGGTTTATGCACAAGCCTACGATATATTATGCATGCTCGAAAACTGCATGTTAATCCAAGTCTGTACTGCTCTAATGCTTAAGACGAATGGAAGGAATAATTAATGGGGCAATTAACCACATTTTCAAGACATTTCCAGGTAGAGTGCTAACTCCGATACTGTGACTCAGAGGATAGGCGCCGGTAAAGTATTCGTGTGACTCCGAATAAACTTTGGTGATACGTGGGTGTGATAATCCGTAGATTTAACCCCTACTGAACCGGTGACGTTCTTTTAACTATATTCTGGCTACTATTAGAAGATTGTGTTCAGTGTAAATAGGGCCTCCGCAATTAACAGGTTTCGAACTATCTCACTTAACCCTTTTTACTACCACAGATCCTTTTCAAACTGCACAAAATCGTCTAAATATAGCTAACATAATATACAACAGACGTCGCCGGTACAGAAAGGGTTAATAGGAGCTTGTTATTATCTTCCTCCATTATACATATCATCAGGCCCGGGGATTTATACATGTGGCGTACAAGTCGCTTCTCCTGGCGATTTACGGGGATTGGTTTATCATTTTAGAATAATGCGCTTAGTTTGTTCCTAGAATACCCCCCCACTTACCCCCCCCCCCCCCCTTTCAAACTAACTCACTCTCTCTCTCTCTCTCTCTCTTTATATAAACACAAAAAACTACGCCCTCAACCCCCCCGTACCCCCTCTCAAGCTAAATGTGCATTTTTGTTGTAAGAAAATGTCCTTTGGCCGGTTTCTCCTAAATTGCAGTCTTCCCATCGCTAGCTCAGAAATAACCAACACCTGAATGGGATGGTTTGTCATATTATCGTCACACTAACGAGGTGAAGCGTCTTAAAATCTCCAAACTGATGGGATTGAAAAGGGGAGGTTTCCAAAATACCCTCCTCGCATGAGATAGGGTTACCGTAGCCCATGCAGTACCGGGGACGTCCTTTTCATCATATTCTGGCAACTATTAGACGATTTTATTCAGATTAGGATCATGAACCTCTAGCAATAATAAGGCTTAAAACTATCTCAACCAACCCTTGAGGGGAGATTTCCACTTGAGGGATTATTTTCTGGATCCCTTTCTCCCTCATGTTTAACTCCACTGCCAATGAGATTTGAAGACGTTCGCCCCATTAGTTTGGCGATTTTAAGAACTTTCGACCCATTTCTGTAAATTTTTAGACATTTCGTGCCATTTAGGTGTCGATTTTTTCCTGGCGAGCGATAGCGAGCCTGTAATGTAAGAGGAAAAGGCCTTTGGCCGGGACATTTTTCTACCGAAAAATGTACACATTTATCTTGAAGAGGGTCAAGGGAGTGTAATTTTTAAGCTTGATGGAGGTCTAGGGTACAAACTAAATACCTCCCCTTAAAACTACAACAGATCCTTCCTAAGCTGCACAATATCGTCTACATGTGACTAGAATAAAATACAACACAACGTCGCTGGTACTCCAAGGGTCAAAGGGTTGGGAAATAGTTTGGTATAACATGTACCGGTAGTAAATCATATAAACACAGTCATTCCCAAGATAGGAAACTTTAAGGGGGAGGTAGCCGTTTTTTATGGACCCCCTTCTCCCTCATGTTTAGCAAATTTATTTTGAGATTCCATTAGTTTGGCGATTTTGAAACCTTTCGCACCATTTTGAAACCATTTTTAAACCTTTCGCACCATTTATTTTTCAATATTATCTTTCGTGCCATTTAGGTGTCGATTTTTTTCCTGGCGAGCGATAGCGAGCCTGAAGTTTTAGAAGGAAACGGCCTTCGGCCGGGACATATTTCTGCCGAAAAATTTACAAATTTATATTGAAAGGGGGTCTACAGGCTGTTTTTTAACGTTTGATGGAAGTCTAGTTAGGAAACTCAATAAATAAATAAATCCATAAATAAATATATAGCCCAAAAAACAAACATTACCCCCTTAACAAACAGTACCCCCTTGACAAACAGTACCCCCTTAACAAACAGTACCCCCTTAACAAACAGTACCCCCTTGACAAACAGTACCCCCTTAACAAGATTCACTAACCTCGACTGTACGTACAGTCACTTATATAAATTCGTGGACCCCTATGTTTTTATTTGTGCAATTATAACTATCTGGATTGATTTTTGGATATACATTGCTTTTCAATAGATAGTATAATATAGTTTGGTAGTTGATGCATAGATAATCATAATCATAAATAATCATAATCATAGATAATCATAATCATAATCATAGATAACCATAATCATAAATAATCATAGATAATCATAATCATAAATAATCATAATCATAAATAATCATAATCATAATCATAAATAATCATAGATAATCATAATCATAAATAATCATAGATAATCATAATCATAGATAATCATAATCATAAATAATCATAGATAATCATAATCATAATCATAATCATAATCATAAATAATCATAGATAATAATAATCATAGGTAATCATAATCATAATCATAATCATAATCATAAATAAGTTTCCAGATCGAGTTGCCGGATAGATACTTCCTTCATTAGAAATAGACGAGGTTCCCGATTTTTATTGAGCAACTGTACAACCGTCTGCAGCCAAAGGTGGTGCAGTTCAAGGGGAGATGGGTCGTTTGTCTGGTCCCCTTTCTCCCTCGTGTTAAGCCCCATTTGTTTTGAGATTATAAGACGTTCGGCCCATTAGTTTGACGTTTTAATACCTTTCGTCCCATTTCGTTATCAATTTTAAAGCCTTTCGTGCCATTTAGGTGTCGATTTTTTTCCTGGCAAGCGATAGCGAGCCTGAAATTTTAAGAGCCGGTCGGAAAAATGTTTTACCGAAAAATGTACAAATTTATCTTGAAGGGGGGTCTAGGGGGGGGGGGGGTTCTAAGCTTGATGGAGGTCTAGCGAGGAAACTAAGAAATATTAAAGAAATACGTAAATTAATAAACCAAAAATACGGCCCATCTCATCTTAAGGGGGAGATCTCCACTTGAGGGACTTTTTTCTCGACCCCTTTCTCCCTCATGTCTAGCCCCATTGCTTTTGAGATTTTAAGACGTTCGCCCCATTAGTTTGGCGAATTTAAGAATTTACGCCCCATTCTGTCAATTTTAAGACCATTCGTGCCATTTAGGTGTCGATTTTATCCTGGCGAGCGATAGCGAGCCTGTAATTTAAGAGTATCCGGCCTTCGGCCGGGACATTTTTCTACCGAAAAATGTACAAATTTATCTTGAAAGGGGGTCAAGGGGGAGTAATTTTAAGCTTGATGGAAGTCTAGGGGATCAACTAAAAACCTCCCCTTAATCTAATCATTCTGACACGCTATAACCCCTTCAGCATGATGACGTAATGTTCAGCTTATTAGGGCTTATTTCGGCGTAAATAAGCTGTAGCGATGTAGCAGTTTCCGACTATTCCGTTAGGTATCGAGAAATCAGCTGGTTATAGGGGGTTGCATGTTCCGCCAAGTTAGACAAACATTGACTATAGGGTGGACACACACGGTAGACCGATAGTGTACAGTTTCCCACATGAGTTCTGTTCCTCTCCGTGATCTTATGCATAGAAATATAATGCAGTGGTTAACTCATCTGATTAATTAAAATGTAAAACTTGCAAACTAAACAAACCAAAATTGGGACAAGGACAATATAAAGTCAAATTAAATTATCAAAATCGCTATGTGGAAACAACGCTTACTAAAATGAAAATTATTAAATAAAAGAACACAATCCACCACATAGGGTGTACATCACTACATGAGCAAGTTAATCTGTTTCCCAAGCAAACCAATCGCACATATAACAACGCACTATTCGTCACGTTTAAAGGAAGTAGTCAAGTTTGGGAAGTCCGGGACGTTCTGGCAAATTTTACTAAACTCTGCATGAATAAAGAAACTACATGTTAAATGTCAAAATATTATTTAAAAACAAATTTGCAACATGACAAGACATTAACAATAGTAAAAAATACAAATATTGATAAGATATCTATACTATTACAAAATAATATATAAAATACAGTACAGCACTCACTAACGATAGTTGCTATCGGGTAGGTACCTGTAAGCATAGCATGCTTCAAGTGACCCCTATCAATAACTACCCTACAAATAACCTACATTTATAGCACAAATAAACTAAGGAAATCGCAAAAGTAAGCAATTGATACTATCGACAATGAATACATATAAAAATAAGAGAAATAATTGCAAAATATGAAGTAACAACAGATTTAAACAAAGAGTACTCTTTTAACAAGAACAATAAATTTAAAAAATCATCAATATTAATAATAATAATAATAATAGAAAAAGAAAAAGATAAACAATAATACAGACAAAAAGTAAGCAGAGGTTATACAAGAAACTTCAAGTTAAAAATGCTTGATTAAAATTATTGATGTCACATTTTAGAATACAGTCACAATAATTGACCCTAAAAAGATTAAATTTATGGCACAATTTACTTGCCTCAAAACCTCTGTCCACTAAGAGTCTGTATAGTAACCTAGCTCTAGCCCAAAAGTCATCTACTTTAGTGCAGATTTTACAAAATCTTATTAATTGGGAATAAAAACAATTATGATTTTACTATCGATATTACTACTAGGGAAAGGAAAGTTTATTACGTTAAAATTAAAATCATCAACTTTGTGATATACTTTAAGTATGCACTGTTCATTAACAATCTCTATATTTATATCAAGAAAATTTTCAACTTTATAATTTACGTTACATTTGTGTGAGGGAATAGAATTAGGGTAAATAAGTTTAGCAACTTGATTAAAATTTAACAAATTGCAAACAAGAATATCATCAATATATCTACTATTATTACTTAACAGTTTAGCAAGTGCTAATTTTTCTGGAATTTTATTTTTCTTGCTACTGTCAACTAAGTCTTTTATATATTTAAATTCTAAAGCAAGCAAGAATAAGTCTGCAATTAAAGGGCTAGCATTTCCACCCATAGGAATTCCTAATATTTGTTTGAAAATGTACGGCCCGAATCTAACATAAGTATTGAAAAGGAGGAATTTAAGGGCATCTTCAAGTTTAGTTCTATCAAAATATACAGAACTAGTGGGAGTAGAGCTAAGTGATGCATTATTAAAATATGTATAAACATTTATGAAATAATTACCATTCCTAACGAACCTGTCAAAGTGCAAATCTATAATAAAGAAGTATTTAGTTTGTTCCCTAGACCTCCATCAAGCTTAAAATTACACCCCCTTGAGTCCCTTTCAAGATAAATTTGTACATTTTTCGTTAGAAAAATGTCCCGGCCAAAGGCCGGTTCCTCATAAATTACAGGCTCGCTATCGCTCGCCAGGATAAAATCGACACCTGAATTGCACGAAAGGCCTTAATATGGGGTGAAAGTTCTTAAAATCGCTAAACTAATGGGGCAAACGTTTCATAATATCAAAAGCAATGGGGCTAAACATGAGGGAGAAAGGGGTCAAGAAAAAAATCCCTCAAGTGGAAATCACACTCGCCATTGATTCATACTATTATATACTTTCACGTCATAAGAGCACGACGAGGAACAGAACTTATGCGGGCAACTGTACCATCTAATCTGGGTGGGATTAACGGGGGGACAGTGGCTGTTTGTTGGGTCTATTAATTCATTTATTCATATATTTTGTTTTAGTTTCCTCCCTAGACCTCCATCAAGCTTAGAAGAAACAAAACCTAGACCCCCCTTCTAGATAGATTTGTACATTTTTCGGTAGAAAAATGTCCCGGCCAAAGGCCGATTCCTCCTAGAATTACAGGCTCGCTATCGCTCGCCAGGAAAATATCGACACCTAAATGGCACGAAAGGTCCTAATATTGACAAAGAAATGGGGCGAAACGTCATACAATCCCTAAACTAATGGAACCAACGTCTTAAAATCTCAAAACGAGTGGGGCTAAACATTAGGGAGAAAGGGGTCCAGAAAAAACGGTCCGGTCTCCCCTTAACGTGGAGGAAACGTGGGCGATTATTTAGCAAGATGGAGATTACTATACCCGGTGTGAGACAAATGGCGAATAATGGGTACGTCTTTGTATACGTCTTGTGTACGTCTTTGTGTACGTCTTTGCAGCTATGTATACTGTACTCAGCTTATAACACACACCCATTTCTTTGTTAATTTTAAGACGTTTCGTGCCATTTTGGGTGTCGAATTTATCCTGGCGAGCGATAGCGAGCCTGTAATTCAAGAGGAACTCTATCGAAAAAAGCACAATTTTATCTTGAGGGAGGTTCTAAGGGGGGGGGGGGGGGATTTAAGGGGGTGACCTGCTTTTTGTTATTTCTGTCCTTTTCTCTCTTTCTCTGGCTTGTATCCATTCGGCCCCATTCAGCCAACTATTTTAAGACGTTTATCCCCATCTAGGTGTCGATTTCTTCCTGGCGAGCGATAGCGAGCCAGCATTATATGAAGAAATCCGGCTTCGCCGGAAAAAAAATTCTATCGAAAAATGTACAAATTACTTTAACCTCTGCAGTTGTCTTTGAGTTAACTGTGGGCAGAACACTAATTTTGGAGAGGTAATTATATGAGTGAGAGAACTCGATTTCTTATTGCTAATCTGGCAACCTCTGCGTCATATGGTCGTGAGAGGGTTAACCAGTATCAACCCGACCAGTCCTGTTAGGTTAGGTTAGGTTAGGTAGGATTAAGTTAGGTTAAGTAAAGTTAGGCTTGGAAGAGTTACCTTCATCGACTTGATGCCGCAAATAAAAGAAACAGGAATGTGTGAACTTTAAACATTTGAGAATATTATGCTTCCCGATCGTCTCACAATGGCAAATGCGGCCACTTTGGTTCGCGGCCGGAATGACTAGGGAATCAATGGACCCTCTTATCTCTTTACCAGTTATAATATAATACATCCCCCCCCAGTCTCGTCCCCAGTCAGTCTGTATCAGTTACCCCTACAAGCCAGTCACTCCTCTGTGTGTGTGTGTGTGTGTGTGTGTATGTAGGGCACGACCTGTCCTGTGGGTGGTGGTAACTACTGTAGAAGGCACCTTAGGGCTTGTAAGGACCGATATACTCATGTGAAGGACGACAAGGTGGCTTTATTAGCAAACAAGGTGAGTTCATGGGTGTGTGTGTGTGTGTGTGTGGTGTGGTGTGTGTGTGTGTGTGTGTGTGTGTGTGTGTGTGTGTGTGTGTGTGTGTGTGTGGACGAGCGGTTGTGTGTTTATTGTGTGTGTGTGTGTGTGTGTGTGTGTGTGTGTGTGTGTGTGTGTGTGTTTGTGTGTTTATTGTGTGTGTGTGTGTGTGTGTGTGTGTGTGTGTGTGTGTGTGTGTGGACGAGCGGTTGTGTGTTTATTGTGTGTGTGTGTGTGTGTGTGTGTGTGTGTGTGTGTGTGTGTGTGTGTGGACGAGCGGTTGTGTGTTGTGTGTGTGGTGTGGTGTGTGTGTGTGTGTGTGTGTGTGTGGACGAGCGGGTGTGTGTTTATTGTGTGTGTGTGTGTGTGTGTGTGTGTGTGTGTGTGTGTGTGTGTGTGTGTGTGTGTGTGTGTGTGTGTGTGGACGAGCGGTTGTGTGTTTATTGTGTGTGTGTGTGTGTGTGTGTGTGTGTGTGTGTGTGTGTGTGTGTGTGTGTGTGGACGAGCGGTTGTGTGTGTGTGTGTGTGTGTGTGTGTGTGTGTGTGTGTGTGTGTGTGTGGACGAGCGGTTGTGTGTGTGTGTGTGTGTGTGTGTGTGTGTGTGTGTGTGTGTGTGTGTGTGTGTGTGTGTGTGTGTGTGTGTGTGTGGTGTGGTATGGTGTGTGTGTGTGGTGTGGTGTGTGGGTGTGGTGTGTGTGTGTGTGTGTGTGGACGAGCGGTTGTGTGTTTATTGTGTGTGTGTGTGTGTGTGTGTGTGTGTGTGTGTGTGTGTGCCTCTTTGCTACATAACCAGCTCTCTTTACAGTATATATATAGCTACAGATTTACAGTATATATATAGCTACAGATTTACAGTATATATATAGCTACAGATTTACAGTATATATATAGCTACAGATTTACAGTATATATATAGCTACAGATTTACAGTATATATATAGCTACAGATTTGTCCATGATCTGTTTTACAATTCTGAATCTCCTTTCTCTCAGTAAATATTTGTCGTTATTACTTCCATTTCTTGCATTATTCCTGTTTTCTTCCGTTTCCGTTGTCCTAGTCTGTGCTTATGTCCACACGTCTGTCTGTCTGTCTTTATATAGCCTCACATGCATTAAAGAGTAAGACTCGCCACGTCACTATGTATTCTCTCTCTCTCTCTCTCTCTCTCTCTCTCTCTCTCTCTCTCTCTCTCTCTCTCTCTCTCTCTCTCTCTCTCTCTCTCTCTCTCTCTCTCTCTCTCTCTCTCTCTCTCTCTATCTATATCTCTCTCTATATATATATTCTCTCTCTTTTTATATATATATATATATATATATATATATATATACCGGTATATATATGTGTATATGTATCTCTCTCAGTGTACAGGTTCGTGTATTATTTAGTTGTACACATATTATACCATCCAATTATCGGGATAGATTTATTTTACAACCTACCGAACTACAACCACAATCGCTTCCCCTTATAAATATTGCCCTACACATAACCTGTCCCGGTACTCTACTACATCCTCTGTTCTGTAAACATGTCCTGTGTTTATAGTTACCTGTGTGTCTCTGTTTACACCTGAGCCAGTTAGTAGCATCCTGTCTGTGCTACCTGCCTACCTGTCTGCCTCCGAGCTCTCCTCCTCCTGTCCAGCCTCTTAAAGAGGGTCACCGGCTTTTTTTGTCTTTCTCCTTTACTCTCTTTCTTGGCTTGTATCCATTCGGCCCCATTCAGCCAACTGTATTAAGACGTTTATCCCCATCCAGGTTTCGATTTCTTCCTGGCGAGCGATAGCGAGCCAGCATTGTATGGAGAAATCCGGCTTCGCCGGGGATATTTTTCTATCGGAAAATTTAAAAATTTTGCTTGCTGTCAAAACAAAACTATATATATGCTGGCTCGCTACCGCTCGCCAGGAAAATATTGACACCTGGATGGGGGGTAAACGTCTTAAACCAGTAGGCTGAATGGGGCCGAATGGATACAAGCCAAAGAGAGAGGGAGAGAAAAAAAAAGCGAGGTAGGCTCCCTTAAAGACAGCTAGAGGGAGGGAGAGTGTTACAAGGAGGTATGGACGAGTGGTTAATGAAAGACATCGTGCGCCATTATGAGAAAGGTGTGGGAATAAGGAGTGTAGTTATTTTTAAAATACCCTCATTGTTCCCTGATTAAATAACACTGTATGAATATTCCCATATTCAAAATATGTTACAGGGGGACAATGCCTAGTGAGAGAAATAGGTGGCGTTCTGAGAGTGAGGGTTCTGAGTCTGGAGGGTGAGACGGTGAAGCACTTGAGCGAGAGAACCAGCCGCTTCAGAGATGGAGCTGCTTTGAGGATGGATTCGCATGTCTCACTCCCCAGACTGGAAACAAGACCTCACGGCTCACCGTGTTGAGCGGTGGCATGTACAGGCTCTCAGCCTATGCCCGAGAGGGAGTAGTTGGAATATAAAAAAAAAAAAAAAAAAAAAAAAAAAAAAAAAAAAGTCTAATAGTTGTAATGCCTTGGACACGGAGTAGTTTAGTTGAGAGAGAGAGAGAGAGAGAGAGAGAGAGAGAGAGAGAGAGAGAGAGAGAGAGAGAGAGAGAGAGAGAGAGAGAGAGAGAGAGATATGTGGGGAGTGGGGAGTGCGATCATTGCCAAAGAATATTTGAACCTAGTACTGGGACCGCATGAAAGAGGTGCAAGGGTGTGGAGAGCGTGAGAGGTGCAAGGGTGTGGAGAGACTGGAGAAGGGTTAGTGGTATTTGGGATGCAGGTGAGATGGAGGGAGAGGGAGTGTGGAGGGATTACAAGGAGAGTCTAAATACGCTAGGGAGTGGTGGTAAACTGTTGGACGTACTCTCATATAAAGGGCCAACATTGAAGAGTGTAGGTAACACAAAAAATATTAATAATACAAAATAAATAAAAGAATAAAAGAAGGATAGTGAGTGTGTGAGTGTAATTGAGCATAGTGAGTGTGTGTGCGTGCGTGCGTGCAACTAGTGACTGCAGACCTGTGTGTGAGAGAGAGAGATATGTGTGACAGAGGTGTGTGACTAGTGATTGTATGTATAGTGACTATGTATACTGTATGAGAGAGTAGTACTAGTGACTGAGTGTGTGTGTGTGTGTGTGTGTGTGTGTGTGTGTGTGTGTGTAATGACTGTAGGGGTGAGTGTATGTAGTGACTATGTGTGTGTGTTTGTAATGACTGTGTGTGGGTGACTGTGTTATGACCGTAGTGTGTGTGAGTGTACTAAGTGTGTGTAGTGGCTGTATGTGTATGTATGTATGTAATGACTGTGTGTGGGTGACTGTTATGACCGTAGTGTGTGTGAGTGTACTAAGTGTGTGTAGTGGCTGTATGTGTATGTATGTATGTAATGACTGTGTGTATGCAGTGACTGTGTGTGGGTGACTGGAGGAGGAAGGAAGGAGGACAGTCACGTACCGCCAGTTTCCTGTCCACCCCAGTCACTTCTCTGTCATCCTCGCTGTTTGCCAATGTTTTCTTACACTCATTTCTCATCGCATTTTTACCTTGTGGAATGTTTGTAAAAGAAGAGCTGTCAAGAGGAGGCATGGCTGGCGGGAGGTGGAACGCAGGCTGGGGGGGGGGGGGGGGGTATTTTATCTATGTGTTACGATCGTATTATTGAACTTTCCCAAATGCGCCTTGATGAGAGGAAGATGTAGTAGAGGTATTTGGCTCGCTTGAGAAATAGTGGGAAAGGCTAAGCGGCGCGCCTCTTTAGATGTTAGTATAAAGTTCCGGTCACGTGTTTTGGTATGCGGCAGTAAATCTATAAACTAAGCATATCACCAGGTATTGTTGTTGTTTTTGCTGTTCCTCAGGCTGTCTGGCCGAGCAGCCCCAAGGTCCCGAGCAAGGCCAAGGCCATAACCGAGCGCCCCCACAGAACCCTCCCAGCTTACCACTAATAATGCCCAGGTGACTTAAGCCACTCAAAGGCGATGAGCTGAGGAGGGTGCGGAAACGCCCGGGAAACAAAAGCCCCACCCAAGGCCCTGTGCCCCTCAGCAATTATAAAGGGAAAGTTGAGGGGCAAAGGAAAAATGTGACGCTTTGGCTCCCAATCTGCCAGGGTTGGCAGTAGGGAGGTCAATCCACGGAAAAGACGCCGTCACTTGAGATCTAGAAAATATATAAGTAAAAGGAACAGTCAGAGTAAGCTATGGGTATGGCAGAGAACGCTCAACTCTCATTCTGATAGACCAGCCCATCACCAGGTGTTAAACGTCTTGATAGCGTAATGCATAAGTGCGCTTAATTACGGTGTGAGTGTCCTGGGTTCGAGTCCTTGGAGTGCCACATGTATATGTTGATTTCATTAATTGAGTTTAGAAGTGAAGTTGGTTGGTGAAAAAATATAATATATATTATGCTGCTGTTGTTGCTGATACCGTGTATATATATATATATATATATATATATATATATATATATTACCGTATATGATAAATCCATTGCTATAGATTATAGATTCTGGCCAATATTAAACCATTTCATTAAGCTTAAAAAGTACCTCTAGGAATCAAATAGACGAAACCTATCTCCCTGATGCCACCGACTCCCAACAGGTCCTTCCCAAACTAGATGAAATCGTCTACGGACAGCCAAAATGAATGAAAAGAGCTTGGACAATCTTGAAGGGGTAAAATGACGTTGTTGTAGGCATTACCTTAAGGAAGCCCACCTCGCTTTTTGTCTCTTTATCTCCCTCTCTCCTTGGCTTGTACCCATTCAGCCCCATTCTGCCTACTATTTTAAAGACGTTTACCCCTATCCAGGTGTCAATATTTTCCTGGCGAGCTGTAGCGAGCCAGCATATATATATTTTTGTTTTGACAGCAAGCTAAATTGGTACATTTTTCGATGGAAAAATGTCTCCGAAGCCGGATTTCTCCATACAATGCTGGATCGCTATCGCTCGCCACGAAGAAATCGACACCTGGATGGGGATAAACGTCTTAAAACAGTTGGCTGAATGGGGCCGAATGCATACAAGCCAGGGAAAGAGAGAAAAGGAGAGACAGATAACTAAAAAAAAAAAAAAAAAAAAACGGTGACCCCCCTTAACCGAGTCTCTGAAGCCTGGTAGTGTCACACTGGGAGACTGAGTGGGTGAGGGTGGTGATCGAGATGTGCTGGTGACCGCATGTGGTATAATTATGGTGTGATATAAGTTCTGGCTAAATATAACCATCTTTCACTAAGGTTATTAAGTACAGTCGCGCTAATAAGTGATGTCTCGGCACCAAGTATGTTTTGATCAGTAATTGGTATCAGCAATATCTAAGCTTTATTTCTTCATATCGAGTGAAATATACAAACATGTTCCTACATTTAACCACCCTATTCAACATCTGACAGACATTAATACAGCACAGAGAAAGCCAAACGTAATGACAGCTGGGACATGACTTATTAGCGCGACCGTACTCTAGGAATCAAATGGACGAACGCTAACTCCACCAGGTCCTTCCTAAGCTGCATAAAATCATCTACGGATAGCCAAAACGTATGACAAATTTGTTATCGTACGGAACTTGAAGGGGTTTAAGGGGGGAGGGTTTATTGTGGTGGTCGGTGTTGTCATGTATGTAATATTTTCTTTAGTTTCCTCCCTAGACCTCCATGAAACATAAAAAAAAAAAAAAAAAAAAATCCTTTAGATCCCCCTTCGAGATTAATTTGTACATTTGTCAATTACATATCCCGGCCGAAAGCCGTTTCTTCTACAATTACAGGCTCTCTATCACTCGCCAGGAAAAAATGGACACCTAAATGGCACGATACGTCTTAATATTGACAATGAAATGGAGCGAAAGGCCTTAAAATCTACAAAACAATGGGGCAAACGTCTTAAAACCTCAAAACTAATCGGGCTAAGCATGAGGGAAAAGGGGGTCTAGAAATGCGACCCATCCCCCCTTAAATAACGTTGTTGTAGGCATTCCCTCAACTCGGCCTCTGAAGCCTGGTAGTCACACTGGGAGACTGAGTGAGTGAGGGTGGTGATCTAGATTTTCTGGTGACTGCAATGTGGTGTGTGGTTATCCAGGCTTCCGTGAATCACAGGATCGATAATGGCCTACGAATGAGACGATCAACAATACTGTGAATGAAGTAGTGAGTCATATATTTTGAATGAAAGATACTGTGAATGAAGTACCGTAGTGAGTCTATACTGTGAATGAAGTAGTGAGTCCTATACTTTGAATGACAAATACTGTGAATGAAGTAGTGAGTCTATACTTTGACTGAACAATACTGTGAATGAAGTAGTGTCTATACTTTGAATGAACAATACTGTGAATGAAGTAGTGAGTCTATACTTTGACTGAACAATACTGTGAATGAAGTAGTGAGTCCTATACTTTGAATGAACAATACTGTGAATGAAGTAGTGAGTCATATACTTTGACTGAACAATACTGTGAATGAAGTAGTGAGTCATATACTTTGAATGAACAATACTATGAATGAAGTAGTGAGTCCTATACTTTGACTGAACAATACTGTGAATGAAGTAGTGAGTCATATACTTTGAATGAACAATACTATGAATGAAGTAGTGAGTCCTATACTTTGAATGAACAATACTGTGAATGAAGTAGTGAGTCCTATACTTTGAATGAACAATACTGTGAATGAAGTAGTGAGTCATATACTTTGAATGAACAATATGAATGAAGTAGTGAGTCCTATACTTTGAATGAACAATACTGTGAATGAAGTAGTGAGTCCTATACTTTGAATGAACAATACTATGAATGAAGTAGTGAGTCCTATACTTTGAATGAACAATACTATGAATGAAGTAGTGAGTCCTATACTTTGAATGACAAATACTGTGAATGAAGTAGTGAGTCATATACTTTGAATGAACAATACTATGAATGAAGTAGTGAGTCATATACTTTGAATGACAAATACTGTGAATGAAGTAGTGAGTCATATACTTTGAATGAACAATACTATGAATGAAGTAGTGAGTCATATACTTTGAATGACAAATACTGTGAATGAAGTTGTGAGTCTATACTTTGAATGAACAATACTGTGAATGAAGTAGTGAGTCATATATGAATATTGTATTAACCCCTTCAGTACCGGTGACGTCCTTTTCATTATATTCTGGCAACTATTAGATGATTCTATTAGGCTTAAGAAGGACCTGTAATCATGAACAAAATCAACAAACTGTCTCAATTAATCCTTTTAGCCACCACAGATCTTTCCTAAGTTGAATACAATCATTTAAGGGAGGTTTCTAGTTTGTTTCCTACTCTTCCAGCAATCTTAAAATGTCACCCCTTGACCCCCTTTCAAGATAAATTTGTACATTTTTCGGTAGAAAAATGTCCCGGCCGAAGGCCGATTTCTCTTAAATTACAGGCTCGCTATCGCTCGCCAGGATAAAATCGACACCTAAATGGCACGAAAGGTCTTAAAATTGACAGAATGGGGCGGAAATTCTTAAAAATCACCAAACTAATGGGGCAAACGTCTTAAAATCTCAAAAGCAATGGGGCTAGACATGAGGAAGAAAGGGGTGAAGAAAAAAGTCCCTCAAGTGGAGATCTCCCCTTAATAGGTGCCCACATATGATGCAAAGGACGTCACCGGTACTGCACAGCGAGTAATATTCTGCAACATATGAAACTTGATAAAAACGGGCTATTGAATTTCACAGTTAAGGGCAGATATCCACTTGAGGGATTTTTTTCTTGACTCGTTTCTCCCTCATGTTTAGCCCCATTGCTTTTCTAATTTTAAGACGTTCGCCCCATTATTTTGACGATTTTAAGAACCTTCGACCCATTTCTGTCAATTTTAAGACCTTTCGTGCCATTTAGGTGTCGATTTTATCCTGGCGAGCGACAGCGAGCCTGTAATTTAAGAGGAACCGGCATTCAGCCGGGACATTTTTCTACCGAAAAATATACAAATTTATCTTGAAAGGGGCTCAAGGGGGTGTAATCTTAAGCTTGATGGATATCCAGAGACCAAACTAAAAACCTCCCCTTAACCATAGTTGTAATTAGAAGTGCTCTCTCTGTAGGCTCTCACAAGGTGTAAAACAGAGTCCAATCCCCATCTGTCTTCATTATTAGACCTGTTGTTGCTTGATTTCCTTTATTATTATTACTATATATACGATATTATTTAACATCTCTTTAGTTTATTCATTATTATTACTATATATACGATATTATTTAACATCTCTTTAGTTTTATTATGGCTGCTACTAATCGATTTTATTCATTTTAGGAAGGATCTCTAGCAATTATAAGGCTTCGAACTATCTCAATCAACCCTTTTAACTACCACAGATCATTTCGAAGCTGCATAAAATCGTCTAACTATAGCTATAGCAAAATATAACAGACGTCGCTGGCACTCAAAGGGTTAAGCTGTGTGTGTGTTTGAAAGTGATAATATGGCCAAAACAATACAACTCCATATCAATTGTCTTATAGTCTTCCGGGCGCTCTCTGGGAAGTGACTCATGCTAGGTTGGGTAGAAATCATAACACCTAACCTCTCCTAACTCAAAAAGGACTAGAGTAACCGAGCTAATATTTCTACCAAATAAGAAGACTTGGCTAGGGTATAGGTGTGGACATTGACAGCTCATTTGTTCTAGCCCTTTTTGAGTTACAGAGGTTACGATTTCTGCCCAACCTAGAATGAACGGACTATAGTGGTCAACAGGCAGACCTAATGAATGATGTACCTAGTGAGAGATGGTGACTCAGGCAGGTATCACGGTTGGCTGGTTAGTAATTATCGCCCGTGATTATCAAAACAGCTCGGTGAATTAGTCGTAAATTACCTGGTGAATGAGCTGATGATGAGATGATAACTTAATACCTAAATAAGTGAAAGGTACGTTATTTTATTGACTTATTTAAGTTCTATTATTTCCGGTATATATATTTGTTTTTGTTTGATCAATAGACCTCTATCACGCTTAAAAGAACAAATCTCAAAGACTTCCTTCGAGATAAATTTGTACATTTTTCGATCAATTATAATAGACGTCGGGGGTACTGTAACAGTTAAGTTGAGGACATAGCAGTTTACCGTCAACTAAATGTAAACAGAAAATATGTTGCGCTTCTCTCTAGTAATCTTCTTGATACAAATATACTTTGAAAAATAGACAGAATGAATATATACACCATGTGAGGAGGAGCACTTTATTGACAATATTTCACATATATACACCATGTGAGGAGGAGCACTTTATTGACAACATTTCACATATATACACCATGTGAGGAGGAGCACTTTATTGACAACATTTCGCATATATACACCATGTGAGGAGGAGCACTTTATTGATAACGTTTCACATTTAGGATTGGCCTGATGAAGCTATATTCGAAACGTCAATAAACGTCAATAAAGTGTTCCTCCTCATATGGTGTTTATATTCAATCTTCTTGTTTATGCCCATTGGAGTCCGTGGTGGGTTCCAAAGGGGCGCCACAAATTAATGGATGACCCCAAACTGTCGTGTTACTACACAAAAATGAATTTTTTATTTTGAGTTTAAGTTCTCCAGTCTTATACATAACCTACCTAATGTCACCTACTGTAGGGTTCGCCACTCTGCTAGTAGCACCGAAGAGCGCGCCGCCCTTCATTGTGAGTTGTCATTTGGTACAGCAGACTGTTCGATGGTGCAGCACGCTTCCCTGCAAAGATGGGCTCATCTGTCACATTGCCAGTTCGACATCGAGGGCTCTCTTGATGGTGTCTAACGAGACGCCCCTCATGTCTCTTACTCACCGTGGGAGATTGTTGAAGAGACGCGGTCCTCTATGTGATAACCAACCTTCTCGTAGCGAGCCTGCAGCACCCTCATTTTCCATTCACTGAACATATCACTGAACTTCATGGCTACCAGGGTCTGGATGTGTAGATTTGGTACCAAACCCTCTGCGATTGTATACGTGTATATTATTAAGGGAACCCACCTCGCTTTTTTTTCTCTTTCTCTCCCTCTCTCCCTCTCTCTTTGGCTTGTATCCATTCGGCCCCATTCAGCTTACTGTTTTAAGACGTTTACCCCCATCCAGGTGTCAATATTTTCCTGGCGATCGGTAGCGAGCCAGCATATACAGTATATATATTTTTGTTTTGACAGCAAGCTAAATTTGTAAAGTTTTCGATAGAAAAATGTCTCCGGCGAAGCCGGATGTTTACATACAATGCTGGCTCGCTATCGCTCGCCAGGAAGAAATCGACACCTCGATGGGGATAAACGTCTTAAGACAGTTGGCTGAATGGGGCCGCATGGATACAAGCCAGGGAAGGAGAGAAAGATAAGCTGGTGACCCCCCTTAAGTAACGTTCCCTTCTATGCTCCAACAAGTACAGCTTCAGTTATCTTAAACGCTCCCAAGAGTGTAACTTTTTTACTGAATTTGTATGTGAGGTGAAATTTCTTTGTACACTCTCTAAATAATTCGTTTACCAAAAAGTTTACAAACTTATCTAGAAGGGGAGCTTGAAGGTATATATTAAGCTTGAAGGTATATATTAAGCTTGAAGGTATATATTAAGCTTGAAGGTATATATTAAGCTTGAAGGTATATATTAAGCTTGAAGGTATATATTAAGCTTGAAGGTATATATTAAGCTTGAAGGTATATATTAAGCTTGAAGGTATATATTAAGCTTAACATTAATATTTATTTTCCTTGATATCAACTCTACACAAATTGGCTTAGTAATTGTGGTAAAGCTATAAAAAATATCTTTACTATTATACTCTGCTTATTCACCCTCCAAATCACTCGCTAACTTCCTCAACAATTACTCACCATGTATTTTGTTTATACATGATGAGTAATTGTTGAGGAAGTTAGCGAGTGATTTAAAGGGTGAGTAAGCCGAGTAAACTAGTGACAATTCTGACACTTCATTGCGAGTAATTTGGAGGGTGAGTAAGCTGAGAATACTAGTGACAATTTTGACTCTTCATTGCGAGTGATTTGGAGGGTGAGTAAGCTGAGTATATGGCTCAGTAATTGGTGTAAAGCTATATGATGAGTAATTGTTGAGGAAGTTAGCGAGTTATTTGGAGGATGAGTAAGCTGAGTATAGTAGTGACAATTTTGCCACTTCATTGGCCAAGATATATTTGAGGTTAAGCCACATGACTCGCCAAGATTGCCTCCGGAAAGCGCTTGGAAGGCTAAAAAAATAATAACGATGATAATAATAAAAATAAAAGTTTATCTGTCATGAATCGGAATCGGCCGAATTGTAATGCCTAATAATTTTGAAGTGTTTATGCATGGGGGGAGACGTTTAGAAGTGTTGGGATACATTTGTGAATAGGTTAACCACTTCACCACCATTAAATAATTGTCATTATATATTTGTTACCATTAGACGATTTTCTTTAGTATATAATCTACCTCTACGTTTCAAATGAGTAAATTGTATCTCAATAAACCATTAGACGATTTTCTTTAGTTTATAATCTACCTTTAAGTCTCAAATGAGTAAATACGATGTCAATAAACCATTAGACGATTTTCTTTAGTTTATAATCCACCTGTACGTCTCATATGAGTAAATACTCAATAAACCATTAGACGATTTTCTTTAGTTTATAATCTACCTCTACGTCTCATATGGGTAAATACAATCTCAATAAACCATTAGACGATTTTCTTTAGTATATAATCCACCTCTACGTCTCATATGGGTAAATACGATCTCAATAAACCATTAGACGATTTTCTTTAGTTTATAATCTACCTCTACGTCTCATATGGGTAAATACGATCTCAATAAACCATTAGACGATTTGCTTTAGTTTATAATCTACCTCTACGTCTCATATGGGTAAATACGATGTCAATAAACCATTAGACGATTTTCTTTAGTATATAATCCACCTCTACGTCTCATATGGGTAAATACAATCTCAATAAACCATTAGACGATTTTCTTTAGTATATAATCTACCTCTACGTCTCAAATGGGAAAAATACGATCTCAAATTACCCCTTAATAACATATATCTTTCTTCAAATGCATACAATCTTCTAATATTATCCAGAATTAAAGGTAAAAAGTCGTCATGGTGATGAAGAAGTTAACCTCTTCTGTACCGGCTACAATTAAACTATTTTATCCAGTTTAAAAAAGGACTTCCGGCAATTAACAGGCTTCGAACTATCTCACTTAACCCCTTTTTACTACCTCAGATCCTTAAACTGCACAAAATCGTCTAAATATAGCAAGAATAAAATTAAAAAGACGTCTCGGTACAGAAGGGGGGTGAACGGATTGTCTTGAGTCTGGATATTTTCAGTACATGTTACCGTATAATGGGTCACAGGAATCGTATGTCCTTAAGGGGAGATATCCACTTGAGGGTTTTTTTTCTGGACCCCTTTCTCCCTCATGTTTAGCCCCATTGCTTTTGAGATTTTAAGACCTTCGCCCTAGTAGTTTGGATATTTTAAGACATTTTGCCCCATTTCTGTCAATTTTAAGACCTTTCGTGCCGTTAAGGTGTCGATTTTTTCCTGGCGAGCGATAGCGAGCCTGTAATTTAAGAGCAACCGGCCTCCGGCCTGGACATTTTTCTACCGAAAAATGTACAAATTTATCTTGAAAGGGGGTCTAGGGGATTTAATTTTAAGCTTGATGAAAAAGTAGGGAACAAACTAAATACCTCCCCTTAATCCCCTCAGTACCGGTGCCGTCCTTTTAACATTATTCTGGCCTATTAGATCATTGTATACAGTATAAACAGGCCACCAACCATTAAAAGAATTCATATTTCATATTTCATATTTAAAATCAGAGAATCATTAAACTGTTTTATGAAATAAGTAACACCCCGCTCTTAACATTAATCATCAACTACAAACCTCAATACACTTGAATAAACTAATGAAAGCATATGGTCCTCCCGGGATTCGAACTCGGGACACCACACCCAGACCATAAGCATCTAAACCATTACACCACCAACACAGTTATGAAAAACAAGCATCCGACAATTGACCGCCTGACTTATGACTCGCTATGACAAGTACGGGTGGTCATGAAGAAGTCACGTCTTTTGTAAACTGGATAATTGATGACCACTATAGTAACTGACACACAACCTACATCACTAACAGGGTAAGAGAGAGAGAGAGAGAGAGAGAGAGAGAGAGAGAGAGACCCGCACTCGTATAATGTACACACACACACACACACACACACACACACACACACACACACACGCACACACGACATCATTACTCAGCATATAATTATATATAATCTTTGATGTACCCAATCGCATTCATTTTAGGTGCGTTTAAGGGGGAATGGGCGTATTTATTTGCTCATCTGTTTTTGTTTTCTTTTAGCTTTTTCCCTAGACCTTCATCAAGCTTTAAAAGCCCCCCCCCCCCCCCAGTGTATAATTATCTAGTATATTGATACCTTTAGAGTTCTGTGATGTAATCGAACAATTTAAGAGGAACCTACCGACAAATGTAGACATAATTATATTTAGAAGAGGGGTCGTGAGGGTATTTTGTATAGCTTGATGGAGGTCTTGGGAGAAACGAAAATTAAAGGTATATAATTAAATGAACAAATACATACCAATATATGCGTGTGGTATCACTCGTCTTATTTAGGTTTAGGGGGTAAGCTCGGGTTTTCTGGACCCCCTTCTCCCTCATGTTTAGCATAATAGTTTTAGGATTTTTAGACGTTCGTTCCGTTAGTTTGGCGATTTTGAGATCTTTCGCCTCATTTCTTTGTCAATATTAATACGTTTCGTGCGATTTAGGTGTCAATATATTCCTGGCGAGCGATAACAAGCCTGTAATTTCAGAAGGAATCGGCCTTCGGCAGAGAGAGAGAGAGAGAGAGAGAGAGAGAGAGAGAGAGAGAGAGACAGACAGACGGAGACGGAGAAGAGATGGATGGGGATGGAAGAGAGAGAGAGAGAATAGATGGATGGGGATGGAAGAGCGAGAGAGAGAGAGAATAGATGGATGGGGATGGAAGAGAGAGAGAGAGAGAGAATAGATGGATGGGGATGGAAGAGAGAGAGAGAGAGAATAGATGGATGGGGATGGAGGAGAGAGAGAGAGCGAGAGACGAGAGAGAGAGAGAGAGAGATGGATGGAGGACCCTAGATGTTGAAATGTCTTGACCAGTAATTTACCATTTAAAGGCTGCAATTGACGTTCGCGGACCTTGTGTTTAGAGGTACAGAAACTAAAAAAGACTAACAGAGATCTGGTCCACTCTGGCGACGTAATGGCCAGCAACCTCACTCACTCACTCACTCACTCACTCTGTTGTACCGTTAGTCGATGAAAAAGGAGAATACACCAAAGACGAAGTACAAATGAGTAATGCCCTCAATACCTTCTTTGCATCAGTTTTTACAACAGAAGACCTCAGTGATATCCCTACACCATCGCCGATTCAGATTGATAATTCAGATGTTCTAAGCAATATCACCGTTACAGAGAGAGAAGTATTGAATTGTTTAGATAAACTCAAGGTAAATAAAACGCCAGGACTGATACAATCTCGCCTAGAGTTCTAAAGGAAGCTAAGAATGAGCTCTCCAAACCACTGACATTACTATTCAATAAATCCTTGCAGTCTGGAACTATGCCTGATCAGTGGAAGCTAGCCAACGTAACACCGATATTCAAAAAAGGCAGCAAATCCCTACCCAGTAACTATCGTCCAATTAGCTTAACCTCAGTTGTATGTAAAATGCTAGAAACGGTTATACGAGACAGACTCGTAAATCACTTAGAGGAAAATAACATACTTAAAGATACTCAACACGGCTTTCGTAAAAAACGTTCCTGTTTAACAAACCTCTTAGACTTCTTCCATGATATCCTCAACCTCTACGATGAGAGTAAAGCTGTAGATATTATATACCTTGATTTTCAAAAGGCCTTTGACAAAGTTCCCCACAAACGTTTACTGCTAAAACTAAAAGCGCATGGAATACAAGACGGTGTGTTGAAATGGATAGAAAATTGGCTCAGCAACAGAAAGCAAAGGGTAGTCATAAACGGTAAGGCATCTAAATGGACCAATGTAAGTAGCGGGGTACCCCAGGGATCGGTACTAGGACCAATTCTCTTTCTAATTTACATCAATGACATAGATGAGGGTCTCACCTGCACAATCTCAAAATTTGCTGACGATACAAAAATTGCAAATAGCGTACTCTCAAAAGAACAAGTTGACGATATGCAACACAATCTAGATAAATTGTCATGTTGGGCCCAAATTTGGCAAATGAGTTTCAATGCGGATAAATGTAAAGTACTACATGTCGGATACCTAAATGAGAAAGCAAACTATTCGATGAATGGCACTCAGCTTAAGAATGTAAACAGAGAAACTGATCTGGGAGTAACAATATCGAGTAACCTAAAACCGAGTCAACAATGTTCAGAAGTTGTTAAGAAGGCAAACAAAATAATTGGCTTTATAGGCAGGTCATTTGAGCATAAATCCAAAGAAGTTATCCTAACCCTTTACAATTCCTTAGTCCGCCCTCTTCTGGAATACTGCGTTCAATCCTGGTGCCCTTATTACCAAAAAGATATAAACAAGCTAGAACGAGTTCAACGTAGAGTTACCAAAATGATACCTAGCCTAAAGAACAAACCATACGAAGAGCAGATTAAGCAGATTAAGAGGCGACTTAATTCAAGTGTTCAAAATCATCAAAGGCATCGACAATATGAACTGTAGTAAGTACTTCACTATCGACCAATCTAATTACACGCGGGGAAACGGTTGCAAAATTATTGGTAAATCTTTTAACTCGCACGAATCTAAGAATTTCTTCTTCAATCGAGTTGTCAACTTGTGGAATGGGCTTCCCCGAGACGTTATAGACTGCAGCACCGTTGATTCATTTAAATTCCGCCTAGACAAATATCTCGCATCAAACCCGCGACTGACTGCATTTGTAAATGAATAACTTTATCCTCCCCTCAGTTACTAACCCATATGTCCCCTACTAACTTCCTAGTCCTGCCACGTTAGTGGCAGGGCAGTAGTTCCCTTTCCAATGTTTCCTTACCCACTCTAAACCACTGTTTGGACACTTGATCCTCAGTGTTTGGAGGACAAGCAGCCTAGAAGGGTCACTAGAACTGTTGTTGCTTGATTTCCTTTGTACTCCTTTGTACTCCTTTGTACTCTCACACTCTCACTCTCTCACACTCTCTCTCTCACACTCTCACTCTCTCTCTCTCTATATATATATATATATATATATATATACTGTATATATACTGTATATATATATATATATATATATATATATCTCTCGCTCTCTCTCTCTCTCTCCTCTCTCTCTATACATATATATACCGGGTATATATATATATATATATATATATATATATATATATATATATATATATATATATATATATATATATATATATATATATATATCTCTCTCTCTCTCTCTCTCTCATTTCCATATTGCTACATTTCTGGTTGGGGTTATGAGGCGGCCATTTCATGATTGGTTGATTAGACGGTAGGGAAGTGGTTGAGTTGGTCGTCTTTGTTGTTGTGTTGTGTAGAGCTGGTAGACGGGCACGGAAGTCTTAGCCCAGGGAGTATAGACGGTACAGAAGTGGTTGATTAGAGGGTAAAGTGGTTGAGTTGTATTGGTTGATTAGACGGTAGGGAAGTGGTTGAGTTGATCCCCTTTGTTGTTGTTGTGTTGTGTAATGGACGGATTAAGATTAAACTTCGTATGTATCTTTATTTGTTACCAGAATAGAAGCGATCTACTTTTGACCAACAATCTATGACCCCCCACCCCCCACCCCCTTGATATGTTCATAGAAGTTTTTGGTGTAAATTAACGCTACTGACTGTGATACACACTGGTTAGCAAGGGATTCACTGCACACACAGATTGGTGATGATTGATTGACCCGGAATTGGATAACGCCTTCAATTCACCTGGGGTTATGGGACTTGACCCTTACAATTTACTATGCCCTTATCTGGAAATTACATGATCGAAATCTAATACAATTTAGGGCCTGTTTTTGCCTGCGTATCTCCGTATAGGTTATATACCAAATCCATTGCAAGCAAAAATCAGCCCCGGACCGAACTGGTCACGGACCAAACCAATCGAGGACAAAAGTGGCTGTAGACAAAACATCCACAGGCCAAATACCGACTCAACCCGAGAAGTACCGTGTGGGTGTCCTTTTCTACCGCGGCCCTTTAATTAATCCAGGTAACTCAGAGAGGCACCTTGAGCCACGTAGGGTCATCAACATTTAACACCTTCATTAACACACCTTGATTGTAGTCTTGACCTTTTCCATTGTTTAAAGGTGGGGTGGTGGAAGGGGGTATTAGTTTGCTCCCTAGATCTCCATCAACCTATTATACAGTACCGGTATATATATATATATATATATATATATATATTTTTTTTTTTTTTTTTTTTTTTTTTTAGACAATTATGTTCAGATTGAGGAGGATCTCTGGTAGTAAAGAGGGTTAAGAGGGATAGTTCGAAGCCTTGTTAATAGCTGGAGGCCCTTTTTAAGCTGAACAAAATTATCTAATAGTAGCCATAATAAAGTTACAAAGACGGTGCTGGTACAGAAGGGGTTAATATTTTAGTCGTGGCGGTAATACCCGTAGAATTTATAACTTAATTTCTAGATATTTTGTCATGCTGCAATTATGCCAAAAAGCCTATTTTCACATTAGTTGCAAAGGATTGTTAATCAATTATCTACAGTAGAACCCCTTCTCTAAGACATTCGCCTCATTAGTTTGTCGATCTTTCGTCCCATTTTGTTATCAATATCAAGACCTTTCATGCCATTTAGGTGTCGATTTTTTTCGTGGCGAGCGATAACCCAGGTTCGAATCCCGGTGGATCACATATATGCTTTCATTAATTTCATTGGAGGTGTTTGGTGTTGTGGTGAAATGAATAACATTTAGATCATTTACGGAGGAATCGGCCTTGGGCCGGGATTTTTTTTTTTTTTTTTTTTTTTTTTTTTTTTTTATATTTATTATTATTATTTTTGTAACTCTTGGATGGAGTTATAGGTAGGATACTAAAAATGTTATGTATACTGTATATATATATCCAACAATTGACAACAATAATACCCATATCCCTTAAGTACCGTTTCTGGGGCGTCTGGAACCAGTAACTTGTATTAGGGTACAGGCCACTCCTTGTAGATATTCTGAGGTACCGTACTCTCTACATAGAACGACATGGTGTGATGTACAAAGGAGTACAAAGGAAATCAAGCAACAACAGATCTAGTGACCCTTCTAGGTTGCTAGGTTACATACCTTGATGGCTGGTTATCACACAGAGGCCCACGTCTCTTCAACAAACTCCCACGGCGAGTAAGAGACATGAGGGACATCTCGTTAGACAACTTCAAGAGAGCCCTAGATGTCGAACTGCAAAAAGTGCCAGACGAGCCCATCCTCGCAAGGGAGCGAGCTGTCGCTTCAAACAGTCTACTGCACCAGATCACCACCCATAACGAGGGGCGTCGCGCTCCTTGGTGCCGCTAGAAGAGTGGCGAACACATCAAAAGGTAAGGCAAGTATTTCATGATTAAGGGTAGATGGGTCGTTTTTCTGGTCCCCCTTCTTCCTCATGTTTAGCCCCATTAGTATTGAGATTTCCAGACGTTTGCCCTATTAGTTTGTCGATTTTATAACCTTTCGTCCCATTTATATATCAATACCAATACCTTTCGTGCCATTTAGGTGTCGCTATTTACCTGGCGAGTGATAGCGAGCCTGTAATGTTAAGAACAAATATCGAAAAATGGTCAAATTTATCCTAAATGGTGGTCTAGAGAGTGTTTATTTAAGCTCGATGAAGTCTAGCGAGGAAACTAAACAAATAAAGTAACATACAAATACACTGTATAGACCCCCAAATATACTGTATAGACCCCCAAGATAACCAGTCTCCTTAACCCCTTCACTACCATCATGTCATTTCCATCATATTATTATTATTATTATTTTTTTTTTTTTTTTTTTTTTTTTTTTTTTTTTTTTCTTCTATATTCCAACTAGGCCTACTCCCTCTCGGGCATAGGCTGAGAGCCTGTACATTCCACCGCTCAACACGGTGAAGTCCGTGAGGTCTTGTTCCAGTCTGGGGAGTGAGACATGCGAAGCATCCATCATGGCTCGAAGCAGCTCCATCTCTGAAGCGGCTGGTTGCTTCGCTCAAGCGCTTCACCGTCTCACCCTCCATCCAGACTCAGACCCTCACTCTCAGACCGCCACCTATTGAGCAGTGAACTCACTAGGCATTGTCCCCCTGTAACATATTTTGAATATGGGAATATTCATACAGTGTTATTTTAATCAGGGAACAATGAGGGTATTTTGTTGGCATTTCGGTGGGTTTTGTGGTAATGCACTGATACTAGGTACAGCACAAATTCAATCCCAATAATATCTTCCCATTGACATATCGGGATTTGAACCCGGGTCCATTGGATTACTAATCCAGTGGCATGACCACTCCACCACACCTCCCCTGGTTACCATTAGACGATTTTCCATAGCTTGTACTCTACCTATAAGACTCAAACGGGTAAATACGATCTCAATATTAAAGCGTTTTCGTAACATAGGTCCTTCTTAAGGGGGGTGACCTGTTTTTGTTCTGTCCTTTTCTATCTTTCTCTGGCTTGTATCCATTTGGCCTCATTCAGCCAACTATTTTAAGACTTTTATCCCCATCTAGGTGTCGATTTCTTCCTGGCGAGCGATAGCGAGCCAGCATTATATGAAGAAATCCGGCTTCGCCGGAGACATTTTTCTATCGAAAAATGTACAAATTTAGCCTGCTGTCAAACAAAAATAAAAAATACGCTGGCTCGCTACCGCTCACCAGTAAGAAATTGACACCTGGATGGGGATAAACGTCTTAAAACAGTAGGCTGAATTGGGCCAAATGGATACAAGCCAGAGAAAGATAGAAAAGGACAGAGCAAAAACAGGTCACCCCCCTTAAGGGGAGATCTCCACCTGAGGGATTTTTTTCTTGACCCCTTTCTCCCTCATGTTTAGCCCCATTGTTTTTGATATTATAAAACGTTTGCCCCATTAGTTTAGCGATTTTAAGAACTTTCACCCCATATTAAGACCTTTCGTGCAATTCAGGTGTCTATTTTATCCTGGCGAGCGATAGCGAGCCTGTAATTTAAGAGGAACCGGCCTTTGGCCGGGACATTTTTCTACCGAAAAATGTACAAATATATCTTGAAAGGGACTCGAGGGGGTGTAATTTTAAGGTTGATGGAGGTCTAGGGAACAAAGTAAATACCTCCCCTTAAACCAGAATCAAAGGTAATAAGGCGTAATGGTGCAGAAGGGGTTCACACAATGGGGTAGTATCATCATGAAGGAGTTACGATTTATTCTATCATCAATATATTCTAATATATTCATTTCACTCCCAACACCAAACACCTCCCAGTGAAATTAATGAAAGCATGTGCTCCACCCAGGATTCGAACCTGGGTTACCACTTACAGATCTTAAACACTCTAACCATTACACCACCAAGACAGTTATATAAGTACAGCACATGGCCATGATTGATATCCATTTATCCAATACTGGATATTAATCTAATCAGGTTCTGTACCCAACTGCTAGACACATTTAATGTTGCACAGTCGGCCAAAGAAGTCACGTTGCGGCACCAAGTATATTTCGAGCAATCATTGGTATCAGCATTAATTGCTAAGCATTAATTCATCGTTTCGAGTGAGATATACAAACATGTTCCTACCCTATTCAACATTTGACGAACATTAATACAGCACACAGCGAGCAAAATGTAATGACAGCGGCGACATAACTTATTGGCCAACTGTACATGTTGGGTTGTGAGTTAACCCTTTCATTACCGGGGACGTCCTTTTTCATCATAATCTGGGAACTATTAGACGAATTTATTCAGCATAGGAAGGAACTCTAGCAATAATAAGGCTTTAATCTATTTCAACCATGTCTTTTAAGAACCACAGATCTTTCCTAAGTTGCATAATACCGTCTAAATATAGCTAGAATGTAATATAACACACGTCGCTGGTACTCAAGTGGTTGCAGATATGTTGCATGGGAACATATTATGTATTCCATCTGCGTTATTCGTTGTTTCTATCGATGAATGATGATGATGTTTGTGTTGCAATTGCATCTTTAATCCCTTGAGCTATTCCCCTGCTGTATGCAGTTGGCTAATTGATCCTTTTCGTAGACGATCAGTTAAGGGGGAAGGTGTTATTTATTGGTAGATTTATTTTTGTATTTATTATTTTTTTTAGCTTTAAAAAACATCCCCAAGATCTGCCTTCTAGAAAAATTTGTGCTGGACGAAATGTGCTGGCCGAAGGCCAGTTCATCTATAAAATTACAGGCTTGCTATCGCTCGCCAGGAAATAATTGAAACTTAAACGGCACAAAATATCTTAATATTGGCAAAGAAATGAGGTGAAAAGTATTAAAATCGCCAAACTAAGGGGCCGAACGTCTTAAAGTTTTCCCTTTCCAAAACCCTCTTCATGCCAACCATCTACCCCATTCCCTCCGCCCACCCCACCCCTCTCTCTCTCTCTCTCGCTCACTCTCACTCTCGCTCACTCTCACTCTCGCTCACTCTCGCTCACTCTCGCTCTCGCTCACTCTCGCTCTCGCTCACTCTCGCTCACTCTCACTCTCGCTCACTCTCTCTCTCTCTCTCTCTCTCTCTCTCTCTCTCTCTCTCTCACCACCCAGGGTAGATCTCCATGGCCCGTATGACCTCTCAGCAACACTATCTCCCCCCCCCCCCCCCCTCCCTTCCTGGCCCTCTCTCTCTCTCTCTCTCTCGTGTAACATTTGTACTTTTCTCAATATAACAATCAAATCAAATTCTCGCTCTCTCTCTCTCTCTCTCTCTCTCTCTCGTGTAACATTTGTACTTTTCTTAATATAACAATCAAATCAAATTTTCTCTCTCTCTCTCTCGCTCGCTCTCTCTCTCTCTCTCTCTCTCTCTCTCTCTCTCTCTCTCTCTCTCTCTCTCTCTCTCTCTCTCTCTCTCTCGTGTAACATTTGTACTTTTCTCAATATAACAATCAAATCAAATTCTCTCTCTCTCTCTCTCACACACCGCCCGCCCGCCCAGTCACGAGCGCGGGCGGCGGCAACGGAAATGTGCTCATCGGAAGTGTCTTTTAGGCGCCGGTTTTTGTGCATGATTCTCCGCTAAGTATATATTTTGGCGCTACCGTGCTGCGCCTCTTAATTATTAAGGGGAGATGGGCTGTTTTTCTGGTCCCCCTTCTCCCTCACGTTAAGCCCCATTAGTTTTCTGATTTTAAGACGTTAGCCCCGTTAGTTTGGCGATTTTAAGACGTTTTGCCCCTTTTCTTTGTCAATATTAAGACTGTTCGTGTCCTTTTAAAACAAAATATATATACATTATATAATAATCGACTCAAAAGTTAACCCTCTACCCCTACAATAAGTGGGCTAGCTTAACCCTCTCCGACATATGACGCGATTTTGAGCCTATTGGGGATACTTTAAAGCCTTTGTTACCATCAGGGATATTTAGAAACCTTTAGTTTAGTTACTTCAACCTCTGCAGTTGTCTTTGAGTTAGCTGTGGGCAGAAAACTAATTTTGGAGAGGTAATTATAAGAGTGAGAGAACTCTATTTCTTATTGTTAATCTGGCAACCTCTGCGTCATATGTGCGTGAAGGGGTTAATTACACAACCGCGGCTCATCTGCTTGACTCTCTACATCACAGTCCCTCTTCGGATCCGGCTGAGAGATGAGGGCGTCGGTGGTGGGTACAGTTAACCCATTCCGTACCGGCGACGTCTTTTTAACTTTACTCAGGCTACTACTATTAGACGATTTTATTCAGTTTAAAAAGGGCCTATAGCAATTAACAGGCTTGGAACTATCTATCTTAACCATGTTTACTACCCCAGGTCCTTCTTAAGGGGAGGTATTTAGTTTGTTCCCTAGACTTCTATCAAGCTTAAAATTACATCCCCTTGAGTCCCTTTCAAGATTAATTTGTACATTTTTCGGTAGAAAAATGTCCCGGCCGAAGGCCGGTTCCTCTTAAATTACAGGCTCGCTATCGCTCGCCAGGATAAAATCGACACCTGAATTGCACGAAAGGTCTTAATATGGGGTGAAAGTTCTTAAAATCGCTAAACTAATGGGGCAAACGTTTTATAATATCAAAAGCAATGGGGCTAAACATGAGGGAGAAAGGGGTCAAGAAAAAAATCCCTCAAGTGGAGATCTCCCCTTAAACTGCACAAAATCGCCTATAGATAACTGGAATACATTTAAAAAGACGTCGCCGGTAATGAAGCCGTTAATCAGAAATGTAGGCCGTATTTGATTTGTCTTAAATTTTGATCTGTATGTGGTAACCCAGGTTCGAATCCCGGGAAGATCACATGTTTTCATTAATTTCATTGGGAGGTGTTTGGTGTTGGGAGTGAAATTAATATATTAGATTATTTAGTTGTATTATTGGATGATTTACTTCTCTGGGTAAAGTGAAATGTTTGTGTCCATATGTAAGAGCCACTAAATGTTTGGTCCTGGAATCTTAGTGCAATGTAATTATGTGTGTGTTTACTTACTTACGTGTGTGTGTGTGTGTGTGTGTATGTGTGTGTGTGTGGGTGTGTGTGTGTGTGTGTGAGATATATATATATATACAGTATACTGTATTTCACAAAACCCATCCCAAGTATTCGAACCTGCGTTCTCGAACCATCTAGCAGGACATGCCCAGCCCTCTAACCACCCCTTCTGTACCGGTGCTGTCCTTTCAATTTGATTATGGATGCTGTTAGGCGATTTTAATCAGCTTAAAAGGGCCTGCAGCAATTAATAACCTTCGAGCTATCTCACTTAGCCCTTTTTACTACCACAGATCCTTCTTAAGCTGCACATAATCGTCTAAATATAGCTAGGAAAAAAAAAAAAAAAAAAAAAAAAACGTCGCCGTTACAGGAGGGGTTAAACAATCGTGAAACTATATTCCTTTATAATTTATATGTCCGGCGTGAATGAACAAACTTAATTCCATATAAGTTCGTACCGTACGTATATCATTACAGAATACATGTATGATTAACCAATCAATAATATAAAAACAATAAATAAATGATATACAATATAAAATAGTCATCTTAGTTGTATGTGTTTTCCTTTTAGTGCCGTATATACAATGTGGGTTAGTGGTTTAGGTGCTGGAGTGCTGCACTACTGGCCTGGGTTCGAACCCTGGCTGGGGCATGACACAAACTATTAATATAGGAGTAATTGAATTACAAATAATACTTTAAGTATGACTTTATCTGATACACAAAGCTACTCTGTTCCAAGTAGCAAAGCCAGAAATCCCAACCCCCAGCCTCTGTAACTCAAAAAGGGCTAGACCAAATGGGCTGTACCTCCTCACACCTATTCCCTGGCTGACCCTTCCCAAAAGGTAGAATTATCAGCTGGATTACTCTAATTATTTGTGAGTTATAGAAGTTAATGTTCAAGAGTTTGGGCCTACTGTTAACGGAATAGTTATTAACCAGCGACGTTGTCTTAATTTTATTCTAGCTATACTTAAAACGATGTCGTGTAGTTTAAGAAGAATCTGTGGTAGTAAAAAGGGTTAATTGAGATAGTTCGAAGCCTATTAATTGCTGGAGGCGCTTCTGAAACTGAATATAATCGTCTAATAGTAACCAGAATGCAGATTACGGTACTGTAAGAGTTGTATGTTGTTTGAGCGGCAACTGTCAACTATTGCGGTACTGTAAGAGTTGTATGTTGTTTGAGCGGCAACTGTCAACTATTGCGGTACTGTAAGAGTTGTATGTTGTTTGAGCGGCAACTGTCAACTATTGCGGTACTGTAAGAGTTGTATGTTGTTTGAGCGGCAACTGTCAACTATTGCGGTACGGTAAGAGTTGTATGTTGTTTGAGCGGCAACTGTCAACTATTGCGGTACTGTAAGAGTTGTATGTTGTTTGAGCGGCAACTGTCAACTATTGCGGTCCTGTAAGAGTTGTATGTTGTTTGAGCGGCAACTGTCAACTATTGCGGTCCTGTAAGAGTTGTATGTTGTTTGAGCGGCAACTGTCAACTATTGCGGTCCTGTAAGAGTTGTATGTTGTTTGAGCGGCAACTGTCAACTATTGCGGTACTGTAAGAGTTGTATGTTGTTTGAGCGGCAACTGTCAACTATTGCGGTACTGTAAGAGTTGTATGTTGTTTGAGCGGCAACTGTCAACTATTGCGGTACTGTAAGAGTTGTATGTTGTTTGAGCGGCAACTGTCAACTATTGCGGTCCTGTAAGAGTGTATGTTGTTTGAGCGGCAACTGTCAACTATTGCGGTCCTGTAAGAGTTGTATGTTGAGCGCAACTGTCAACTATTGCGGTACTGTATGTTGTTTGAGCGGCAACTGTCAACTATTGCGGTACTGTAAGAGTTGTATGTTGTTTGAGCGGCAACTGTCAACTATTGCGGTACTGTAAGAGTTGTATGTTGTTTGAGCGGCAACTGTCAACTATTTATTTTCTCTTATATTCTTGGTGTGGTACAGTACAACCATTTCTGGTCACGTACTATTTCTTGTCCGTTTTGGGATCCTGTTTCAAAAATCGGAAGCGAAATCATTGGATATATGATGGACGGAATGTTAGCGGCGTCTCCGATGTTTATTACTTTTTACGGAACTATGATTTTGACTGTTGGTGCATTTTTTGTTGTGTGTGTAAGCAATATTATAAAGCGTGAAAAGCGAAATCGATAATATAGCTTAGTTCCTACATTTATTCTAATTTATAAGATGTTAGAATTTTATAATGTTGCTTTAGTTAAATGTATAATTGTATAACTGTTATTTAGTGTTTATATCCTATAGATAATTCAGGGATGTATAAATTAAAGCTAGTGAAGCTCATATGCCTTCTATGTGTCGATTAATATATAAAGTTTAAGATATATTTGTATGTAATGGTAAATGTTAGTTGATAATATACTATTAAGGGGAGATCTCCACTTGAGGGATTTTTTTCTTGACCCCTTTCTCCCTCATGTTTAGCCCCATTGCTTTTGATATTATAAAACGTTTGCCCCATTAGTTTAGCGATTTTAAGAACTTTCACCCCATATTAAGGCCTTTCGTGCCATTCAGGTGTCGATCTTATCCTGGCGAGCGATAGCGAGCCTGTAATTTAAGAGGAACCGGCCTTTGGCCGGGACATTTTTCTACCGAAAAATGTACAAATTTATCTTGAAAGGGGGTCAAGGGGGTGACATTTTTAGATTGCTGGAGGAGTAGGAAACAAACTAAAAACCTCCCCTTAAGGGCATTGAGTTACTCTTAACATAATGGCGAAGTAAATTTTTCTGGCACTTTGTTCAAGACCGAGTAGAATATAACATTAGTTTGTATGTCTCTTCACGATGTCATTATAGGCATTCATATATAGTGGTAAGAATCAAGCAATGTAAAGCTATAGATAAAAGCTCTTCAAAGCTATAAGGTCAAGGTCAAGTTTATAGGTACGAATTAATGATATATAAAGTAAATATATATGTTGGTGAAAATATAGCAACGTAAAGCTATAAATTAAAGCTATAAATTAAAGCTATGGCTATACGTTGGTGTGACGGGAGAGATGTGTAGAGATTAAAGGTACCGTATGAATTACAAATATATAGATTAACCCTTTGAGTACCAGCGACGTGTGTTATATTGTATTCTAGCTATATTTAGACGATATTTTGCAGCTTAACCCTTTCACGCTCATATGACGCAGAGTTTGCCAGATTAGCAATAAGAAATAGCGTTCTCTCACTCTTATAATTACCTCTCCAAAATTATTTTTCTGCCCACAGCTAACTCAAAGACAACTGCAGAGGTTGAAGTACCTAAACTAAAGGTTTATAAATACCCCTGATGGTAACAAAGGCTTTAAAGTATTCCTAATAGGCTCAAAATCGCGTCATATGTCGGAGAGGGTTAAGAAAGATTTGTGGTAGTTAAAAAGGGTTGGTGAGATAGTTTGAAGCCTTTATTGCTAGAGGTCCTTCCTAGATCAGCTATCGAAAGGGCATAACAAGTACTACAAATTGTCTGTTTTGTATGTTATAGATCCACTAGTTAAGGGCAGATCTCCACTTGAGGGATTTTTTTCTGGACCCCTTTCTCCCTCATGTTTAGCCCCATTGTTTTAGATATAATAAAACGTTTGCCCCATTAGTTTAGCGATTTTAAGAACTTTCACCCCATATTAAGACCTTTCGTGCAATTCAGGTGTAGATTTTATCCTGGCGAGCGATAGCGAGCCTGTAATTTAAGAGGAACCGGCCTTTGGCCGGGACATTTTTCTACCGAAAAATGTACAAATTTATCTTGAAAGGGACTCAAGGGGGTGTAATTTTAAGCCTGATGGAGGTCTAGGGAACAAACTAAATACCTCCCCTTAAGTACAAAGGAAAACAAGCAGCATAGGTCATGCGGCCCCTCGAGGTTACTTGCCTTCCAAAACACTGCTGTTCCAAGTGTTGCAACAGTATTTCAGAGAGAATGTGGGAAAGATGTGAGAAGGAAGTGCCGCCCTGGGGCTTAGTCCATGGCAGGGGAAAACCATATTAAGATCTATTAAGTTATTGAACGAGCATTACTAAAGAAATTATTTATTCAATTACAAATTCAGTCAACCTTGGGTTCAGGGCAAGGTGCTTGTCTAGGCGACCTTTGAACGATGTTGCAGTCTATGACATCTCGGGGAAGCCCATTCCACAAGTTGACGACTCGATTGAAGAAGAAATTCTTGGATTCGTTAGAGTTGAGTCACTGTTCGTCAACAGTGAGGCCTGAAATTTAAAAATAATCACAAATTTGGATGACCTAATTTCCTAATCGCCTAATTCCATAATTATAGGAGATATGAACATTCAAAACAGACCGATCATAGATACGCTTTCCCTGAGATGGTGAATCACCATAAAATCATGATTGAATAGGTTTCCTAGGATGCATTCAATTTTTCCTATCACCATTTTTCATCACTAATTCTTACCTAATTCGAAAATTTATTTGACTAATTTTTCATTGTGATATACCAATTAGTATCTGTAATAGACTCCTATTAGGGGTAAATATGTAGCTATAACTATAAGCTGGTGTGACGTGAGGTATTGGCCAACTTCCCTCCCACCTCCTCTCCCCCCCCCCCCCCCCTCAATGACCCGCACTATGCCAGGCAGGAAATTAAACTGCCCTTATTCTCACATTCCACCTGATTCAGGTGAGGCAACGTGTGTACCGGTAATTATCAAATATTAAAAGGGGAGATGTTGATGGATATGTATATTTATTGATTGATATATTACTTTACTTATGTACTGTATAATTATGTACTGTATATGTACTGTATATGTACTGTATATGTATTTATTGTTCTATTTATTTATTTTATACATGGAGCGATACTACTTTATTAATTTTAGGGAAGAGAGTGAGAGTGAGTGAGCAAGTGTGTGTGTGTGTGAGAGAGAGAGAGAGAGAGAGAGAGAGAGAGAGAGAGAGAGAGAGAATGACAAACAGACAGACAAACGGGGAGACAGTATGAATATGCATATGTGTGCACACATGAATACAAGTGTTTGTATCTCCGTGTGGCAGTGTAAGTGTTGTGTCTGTGTATGTGTGTGAGTGTTTTTATGTCTGTGTGTGTACGTATTTGAGGTGTGTGATGGAGTGTATATATCTGTGTAAGTGTTGTGTCTGTGAGTGTTTTTATGTCTGTATGTGTACGTATATGGGGTTGTATGTGATGGAGTGTATATATCTGTGTAAGTGTTGCGTCTGTGAGTGTTTTTATGTGTGTGTGTACGTATTTGAGGTGTGTGATGGAGTATATATATCTGTGTAAGTGTTGTGTCTGTGTGTGTCTGTGAGTGTTTTTATGTCTGTATGTGTACGTATATGGGGTTGTATGTGATGGAGTGTATATATCTGTGTAAGTGTTGCGTCTGTGAGTGTTTTTATGTGTGTGTGTGTACGTATTTGAGGTGTGTGATGGAGTGTATATATCTGTGTAAGTGTTGTGTCTGTGAGTGTTTTATGTGTATGTGTACGTATGTGTGTGTGTGGTTGTGTGGGACGAAGTGTATATATCTGTAAGTGTTGCGTCTGTGAGTGTGTGTGTATGTACGTACGTATGTGAGGTGTGTGATAGAGTGTATATAGCTGTGTAACTGTTGTGTCTGTGAGTGTGTGTGTGTGTGTGTGTGTGTATGTACGTACGTATGTGAGGTGTGTGATAGAGTGTATATAGCTGTGTAACTGTTGTCTGTGAGTGTGTGTGCGTGTGTGTGTGTGTGTGTGTGTGTGCGTGTGTGTGTATGTACGTATGTGAGGTGTGTGATAGAGTGTATATATCTGTGTAAGTGTTGTGTCTGTGAGTGTGTGTGTGTGTGTACGTACGTATGTGAGGTGTGTGATAGAGTGTATATATCTGTGTAAGTGTTGTGTCTGTGTGTGTGTGTGTCTGTGTGTGTGTGTGTGTGTGTGTGTGTATGTATGTACGTACGTATGTGAGGTGTGTGATAGACTGTATATAGCTGTGTAACTGTTGTGTCTGTGAGTGTGTGTGTGTGTGTGTGTGTGTATGTACGTACGTATGTGAGGTGTGTGATAGAGTGTATATAGCTGTGTAACTGTTGTGTCTGTGAGTGTGTGTGTGTGTGTGTGTGTGTGTGTGTGTATGTACGTACGTATGTGAGGTGTGTGATAGAGTGTATATAGCTGTGTAACTGTTGTGTGTGTGCGTGTGTGTGTGTGTGTGTGTGTGCGTGTGTATGTACGTACGTATGTGAGGTGTGTGATAGAGTGTATATAGCTGTGTAACTGTTGTGTCTGTGAGTGTGTGTGTGTGTGTGTGTGTGTATGTATGTACGTGTGTGATAGAGTGTATATATCTGTGTAAGTGTTGTGTCTGTGAGTGTGTGTGTACGTACGTATGTGAGGTTGTGTGGGACGGAGTGTATATATCTGTGTAAGTGTTGCGTCTGTGTGTGTGTGTGTGTGAGCGTTATTATGTGTGTATGTGTACGTATATGTGTGACTGAGTATATCTGTATATGTTATCCCTTTCAAAATCCAATAGGCAATTGTATTCCGTTCCTCGGCTATTATTACACCATGTTATTCAGATTAGGAAGGGTATATGGAAGTCAGAGGGTTGATAGAGATAGTCTTTACTCTTATCATTCCCACAGATCCTTCCTAAGCTGTATAAAATCGTCTAATGATTTCCAGAATATACTGCTAAAATGCGTCATGATCCTCAAAGGGTTAGAGACAGTGTGTGTGTGTGAATATGTATGTATTGTAGGTCAGTGTACATGTATTTGTCAGTATAGGTAGTTGTTATGTGTGTGCTCTGTGAAATGGGGGAAGGGGTAACGTGTGTGTGTGTGTTACTCAGTTACTCTGTGTGTGTGTGTGTGTTACTCAGTTACTCAGTGTGTGTGTTACTCAGTTACTCAATGTGTGTGTGTGTGTTACTCAGTTACTCAGTGTGTGTGTGTGTGTGTGTGTGTGTGTGTGTGTGTGTGTGTGTGTGAAATGGGGGAAGGGGTAATGTGTGTGTGTGTGTGTGTGTGTGAAATGGGGGAAGGGGTAACGTGTGTGTGTGTGTGAAAGGCGGGAAGGGGTAACGTGTGTGTATGTGTGCGGTTTTATAAAGGTCAAGTGGCAGTGTATGTGTGTGTGTGTGTGTGTGTGTGTGTGTGTGTGTGTGTGTGTGTGTGTGTGTGTGTGTGTGTGTGTGTGTGTGTGTGAAAGGCGGGAAGGGGTAACGTGTGTGTGTGTGTGTGTGTGTGTGTGTGTGTGTGTGTGCGGTTTTATAAAGGTCAAGTGGCAGTGTGTGTGTGCAGTAATTCGTGATAAGTGCACACTGGCTGCATGGAGGACCACTCTGTTATGACCGCGGGCTCTGTTATTGTGGCCCAGTTGTGATTCCCCTGTTGTATTCTGGTCGGGACGATTGTTGGGACTCGGTTGGTGATTATTTTAATTATTAATTTAATAATGGATATATGTTGGGGTTGTGTTTAAATCACTCGCTCTCGCTCTCGCTCTCTCTCTCTCTCTCTCTCTCTCTCTCTCTCTCTCTCTCTCTCTCTCTCTCTCTCTCTCTCTCTCTCTCTCTCCTCTCTCTCTCTCTCTCTCTCTCTCTCTCTCTCTCTCTCTCTCTCTCTCTCTCTCTCTCTCTCTCTCTCTCTCTCTCTCTCTCTCTCTCTCTCCATTACAATATCAAGCAATATCACCGTTACAGAGAGAGAAGTATTGAATTGTTTAGATAAACTCAAGGTAAATAAAATGCCTGGACCTGATACAATCTCGCCTAGAGTTCTAAAGGAAGCTAAGGATGAGCTCTCCAAACCACTGACATTGTTATTCAATGAATCATTGCAGTCTGGGACTATGCCTGATCAGTGGAAGCTAGCCAACGTAACACCGATATTCAAAAAAGGCAGCAAATCCCTACCCAGTAACTATTGTCCAATTAGCTTAACCTCAATTGTATGTAAAATGATAGAAACGGTCATAAGAGACAGACTCGTAAATCACTTAGAGGCAAATAACTTACTTAAAGATAGTTAACACGGCTTTCGTAAAAAACGTTCCTGTTTAACAAACCTCTTGGACTTCTTCCACGATATCCTCAACCTCTACGACGAGAGTAAAGCTGTAGATAATATATACCTTGATTTTCAAAAGGCCTTTGACAAAGTTCCCCACAAACGTTTACTGCTAAAACTAAAAGCGCATGGAATACAAGACGGTGTGTTGAAATGGATAGAAAATTGCCTCAGCGACAGAAAGCAAAGAGTAGTCATAAACGGTAAGGCATCTAAATGGACCAATGTAAGTAGCGGGGTACCCCAGGGATCGGTACTAGGACCAATTCTCTTTCTAATTTACATCAACGACATAGATGAGGGTCTCACCTGTACAATCTCAAAATTTGCTGACGATACAAAAATTGCAAATAGCGTACTCTCAAAAGAACAAGTTGACGATATGCAACACAATCTAGATAAATTGTCATGTTGGATCCAAATTTGGCAAATGAGTTTCAATGCGGATAAATGTAAAGTACTACATATCGGATACCTAAATGAGAAAGCAAACTATTCGATGAATGGCACTCAGCTTAAGAATGTAAACAGAGAAACCGATCTGGGAGTAACAATATCGAGTAACCTAAAACCGAGTCAACAATGTTCAGAAGTTGTTAAGAAGGCAAACAAAATAATTGGCTTTATAGGCAGGTCATTTGAGCATAAATCCAAAGAAGTTATCCTAACCCTTTACAATTCCTTAGTCCGTCCTCTTCTGGAATACTGCGTTCAATCCTGGTGCCCTTATTACCAAAAAGATATAAACAAGCTAGAACGAGTTCAACGTAGAGTTACCAAAATGATAACTAGCCTAAAGAACAAACCATACGAAGAGCGTCTTAGAGAATTAAATCTATTTCCTTTAACCCAGCGCAGATTAAGATGGAAAGCGAGAGAATGACTAAGAGGGTGTATGAGAGCGAGGTGGAGGGACAGAGGGGGAGAGGTAGACCGAATATGAGGTGGAAGGATGGAGTGAGGAAGTACATGAACGAAGGTGGTGCTGGTTGGGGGGAGGGGCGTCGACTGACTGGGGACAGAGGTGCATGGGGGCGGTTCGTTCGTGGCCACCCCTTCGGGGATCACGGCGTCAGGCAATAGATAGATAGATAGATAGATTAAGAGGTGACTTAATTCAAATGTTCAAAATCATCAAAGGCATCGACAATATGAACTGTAGTAAGTACTTCACTATCGACCAATCTAATTACACGCGGGGAAACGGTTGCAAAATTATTGGTAAATCTTTTAACTCACACGAATCTAAGAATTTCTTCTTCAATCGAGTTGTCAACTTGTGGAATGGGCTTCCCCGAGACGTTATAGACTGCAGCACCGTTGATTCATTTAAACTCCGCCTAGACAAATATCTCGCATCAAACCCGCGACTGACTGCGTTTGTAAATGAATAACTTTATTTTATCCCCCCCTCAGTTACTAACCCATCTGTCCCCTACTAACTTCCTAATCCTGCCACGGACATTAGTTCCAGGGCAGTAGTTCCCTTTCCAATGTTCCCTTACCCACTCTAAACCACTGTTTGGACACTTGATCCTCAGTGTTTTGGAGGACAAGCAGCCTAGAAGGGTCACTAGACATGTTGTTGCTTGATTTCCTTTGTACTCCTTTGTACTCTCTCTCTCTCTCTCTCTATCTCTATCTTACATCGGTTTTACAGCCGGTTATTGAAATGGAGAAACAATGTGTAATTTCTTCATACAACATAATATTCCCCACCATCTCCCGAGTTTCTTCATTCTGTTCAAGACTCAGTATTGCCTTGTTTCCTTGCTAACCTTTAGCCTTCCTTTCTTGTAAATTATATATATATATATATATATATATATATATATATATATATATATATATATATATATACTTTTATTCAAATGAGTCTTGATATCCCTTAAATAACCCTTTTGATAACTGTTTAGAAGAGGATGGTGTAAGTTATTATTGTGGGTTATTGTACTAGTTGCTTGTAGTAGATGGAGTTGATTGTAGACTGATGGTAGATATATCGCGTACCTAATTTCTGCTCTCGACTATTGGGAAACATGTATTATTTTAGCACAAACTCCGTCGGTCGAGGAGTTGTAATTTTTTTTTTTTTTTTTTTTTTTTTTTTTTTACCGTTTCAAGATCCAATACGCATTTCTGTTCTGTTTTCCGGCTATTGTTATACGATTTTATTCAGATTAGGAAGGGTACGTGGAAGTCAGAGGGATAATTGAGATAATCTTTACCTTTATGATTCCCACAGCAGATCCTTCTTAAACTGTATAACATCGTCGAATGATAGCCAGAATAATCTGTCAAACTGCGTCACAATCTTCATAGGGCTAAGTTGGCATATTTGTACCTGGTCGTTTGAGCTAGTACGGTCACGCTAATAAGTCATGTCCCAGCTGTCATTACGTTTGGCTTGCTCTGTGCTGTATTAATGTCTGTCAGATGTTGAATAGGGTGTGTTTGTATATTTCACTCGGTATGAAGAAATTAATCTTAGATATTGCTGATGCCAATTATTGATCAAAACATACTTGGTGCCGAGACATTACTTATTAGCGCGACTGTACATATATGCCAGGTTAACCCTTTGAAGGTTGTGACGTAGTTTGACAGTTTATTCTGGCTATTATTCGACGATGCTATGCAGTTTAATAAAGATCTGTGGGAATAATAAGGGTAAAGATTATTCCAGTTATCCCTCTGATAATAACTCGCCAGGTTAACCTTGTCAGTACCGGTGGAGTCCTTACCATGTAACCTGGCAACTATTAGCCGATTGTATTCAGTTTAGGAAGGACCTCTAGTGGTGGTACAGGCCTACAACTCTCATTTATCCGTTTTAACTTCCACAGATTGTTCGTAAGCTGCATAAAATCGTCTAAATATAGCTCAAATAAGACGAAACAGACGTCACCGGTACTGAAAGGGTTACAAAAAAAAAAATAAATAAAAAAAAATAAAAAAATAATAATAATAATAATAATAATAATAATAATAATAATAATAATAATAATAATAGAAATAGAAAAAAGGAAAACTATATCTCGGGATGTTAACAGTTACGTCTCGGGAAGTAGTGGAAGCAATCAATGTCCAGGTCCAGCCTCAGATTCCTCCCTGCTCGATAGAAATTAGTCGAGACAAATTCGACTGTAACCCAACACTAGCGAAAATGAGTCTCCCCCCCGGACCAATTTACGATGGGTAACTATTTTGGTGGTCGACGGTCACTTGCTTACTTCGAACTCTCTTTACTAAACGCCGAAGTTGGTTTGAGATTAGAGCTTAGTTAGATTAGGTTTGTGTGTGTGTGTTTGCTTGTGTTTAGGTGGTTTATGTGTGTTTGTGCGTGTCTTTAGGTGGTTTATGTGTGTGTGTGTGTGTGTGTGTGTGTGTGTGTGTGAAAGACGCTCTGTAAAAAACATAATAGTAAATCAATCAATAAAAACAAATGTAGGTGTTGTATTAAAAGGATGATGTAAATGTCTTTCATAATACAGTATACCCATTAAAGGGGTAGTGATTGTTTTTGGTCTATGTTGTTATCTTTCTCTCTCTCTCTCTATATATATATATATATATATATATATATATATATATATATGTGTGTGTGTGTTTTAAGTTTCCTCGCTAGACCTCCATCAAGCTTTGGAAAAAAAAAAAAAAAAAAAAAAAAAATCAAGATTAATTTGTTACAGAGGTTAATGTTCAAGAGTTTCTGCTTACTTACTTGAAACAGGGTATAGTAACAAACCCGTATAATATATGGATAGAGAGGTAAATCACTATTAAGGGGGGTCACCGGCTTTTTTTTTATCTTTCTCTCCTTTTCTCTCTTTCTCTGGCTTGTATCCATTCGGCCCCATTCAGCCAACTGTTTAAGACGTTTATCCCCATCCAGGTGTCGATTTCTTCCTGGCGAGCGATAGCGAGCCAGCATTGTATGGAGAAATCCGGCTTCGCCGGAGACATTTTTCTATCGAAAAATGTACACATTTAGTTTGCTGTCAAAACAAAAATATATAAATGCTGGCTCGCTACCGCTTGCCAGGAGAATATTGACACCTGGATGGGTGTAAGCGTCTTAAAACAGTAGACTGAATGGGGCCGAATGGATACAAGCCAACTTCTTCACACCCTTGATTTTTTTCAAGTACATCTTTCCTGAATTGGGTTAAGGGGAGGCGTATTTATTTGTTCATTTATGGAGAAGGGGGGCCAGAAAAACAACCCCTTGGGTATTATACAACTTTCGTAAACTGCGTAAAATCGTCTAGGGTAAGCCAAAGTAAGATTCCCAAGTGACAGTGGTTGGGTTGGCGGGCAAGACAGATATACCGATTGTCTTAACATATTCTAGAGTGTGATATATCTTCCATAAATCTGGGTAAATTCGTCTAATAAATGCCAAATGCCAAGTGGCGATGATTGGGTCGGCTCAGGCAAGAGTCACATACCGAGTGTCATATAATATTATCTTGTGTGATCTTTGCTAAACTGGGGAAACTCGTCTAATGTATGCCAAGTGGCAGTGATTTGATCGGCTCAGGCAAGACAAACATACCGAGTCTCATAAAATATGCAAGAGTCGTACGTATTTGCTAAACTGGGTAAAATCGTCTAGTGTCGGGGTCGGGGCTGAGGCAAGACAGACATACCGCTCAGTTCAGTGCTCCCTCAGTGTGTGTTGGGCCACTAATGAGAGACAAGGGGGAGAGTGGCGGGTTTTTGTAGTAGACTTATTTTCAACTTACTTACGGTCAGCTGAGAGGGAGGGGGGGGGGGGGGGGCTATACCGGTCAATGGGGGAAACTGGGAGTGCGGTGTACTTAAGGGGGGAGTGCTTATTTGTAGGTCTATTTGTAGGTCTATTTGTAGGTCTGTTTAATTATTTGTAGGTCTATTTGTAGGTCTATTTAATTATTTGTAGGTCTATTTGTAGGTCTATTTAATTATTTGTAGGTCTATTTGTAGGTCTATTTGTAGGTCTATTTAATTATTTGTAGGTCTATTTGTAGGTCTATTTAATTATTTGTAGGTCTATTTGTAGGTCTATTTAATTATTTGTAGGTCTATTTGTAGGTCTATTTAATTATTTGTAGGTCTATTTAATAATTCTTTTACATTTCTATTAAGGGGTTAGTGTTTTTTGTTTTGTTTTTGTTAATTTATCTAGTTGTTTATTTATTTTATAGTAACCTTGCTAGACCTCCATTAAGCTTAAAATAACACTCCTTAAAAAACCCTTCTTATATATTTGCACATTTTTCGGTAGTGTTCCGGCCGAAGTCCGGTTCCTCCTAGAATTACAGGATCGCTATCGCTCGCCAGGGAAAGTTCGACACCTAAATGGCACGAAAGGTCTTTATATTGACAAAGAAATGGGGGCGAAAGGTCTTCAAATCGCCAAACTAATGGAAAGAACGTCTAATAATGTCATAACTAATGGCGCTACGCATAAGGTAGTAGGGGATCGAACCCCCACACCCACCCCCATGTTCCAGACCCACTATGTTAGGAAATTCAGAAAATAATGTTGGTGTGTTTATGATAATATTAATGTAGATAAAGCTCAATAGGAAATACTCACTTAATGTTATAATATTCTTACTCAAGTAAAAAATATTGTAGTTACTTTCGACTCCACATTTACCAAATATTATATAAAACAGTATCAAGTGCACCATCACACACACACACACACGCACACGCACACACACACACACACACACACACACACACACACAGACAGACAGACAGACAGACAGACAGACAGACAGACAGACAGACAGACAGACAGACAGACACTTTCCCAGTGTATACCACCTGTAGGGCACGTGGTACCCGTGTTGTAACTCAATCCCACCCCTACTCTGTGCAACTCTCTAACCCAAGAGTGAAACGTTACTCTCAAACTTTCTTCTACTCAACAGCTGAGCTCTGGAACTCTCTCCCAGAATCAGTCTTTCCCTCTTCCTATGACTTAAATTGCTTCAAACTCCGTGTGTCCAGGCATTTTGGCTCGATCGTTCCTTGATTTTGGCCTTGTCACTCTTTCAACTATGGGGGAGGCACTCGCTATAGGCAATTCTGCCTTTTGCCTCCCTCAATCACATAGAAAAAAAAAAACACACACACACACACACACACACACACACACACACACACACAGAACAATAAGACAGATAAATCATGAATAAGATAGATAAAGTGAGACGAACACAGGATAATATAATAACGAATATTCCCAACCAGTCTATGTATAATCATGGAACTTGATATTTATGCGTGCCCCTCACTTATCCTGCTAATTATGTATGTGGCGATGGTTCAATCCTAATAATTACATACTCCTCGCCCTACCACTAACCTCTGCTCTCTCTCTCTCTCTCTCTCTCGCAGGTAAGATGCTCGTCCACACAACTACTACTACTGCTGCGGTGGTGATGGTATGTGCATCAGTATTATTACTATGGTTTTTTTTATTTCGTTTTTTTTTTTTTTTTTTTTTGGGGGGGGGGGGGTCGAAGTTAGGTTAAATATATATATATATATATATATATATATATATATATATATATATATATATATATATATATATATATTGCTGATTATTATTGAGGATTTGGCTTATTTTGTTATTTTGGAGCAATTTGTTTGTTGTGTGTCCCCTTGGCTAACAAAAACGCCTACCCAGACTTCCCTCAAACTAAATATAAATCTATCCCAGACCCACTTCAAGATTAATTTGTACATTTTTCGGTAGAAAAATGTCATGACCGAAGGCCGGTTCCTCCACAATTACAGGCTCTCTATTGCTCGCCAGGACAAAAACCGATACCTAAAGGGCACAATAGGTCTTAAAATTGACAAGGAAATAGGTCAATAGGTCGTAAAATCTGAAAACTAATGGGGCTAAGCATGAGGTAGAAGGGAGACCAGAAAAACGGCCCATCTCCCCTTATCGGCTGTTAGTAAAGCCGAGATAAATGTACGGTCGCGCTAATAAGTGATGTCCCAGCTGTCATTACGTTTGGCTTTCTCTGTGCCGTATTAATGTCTGTCAGATGTTGAATAGGGTGGTTAAGTGTAGGAACATGTTTGTATATTTCATTCTATATAAAGAAATGAAACTTAGATATTACTGATACCAATTATGTATCAAAACATACTTGGTGCCGAAACATCACTTATTAGCGCGACTGTACCCTGTTTTCTGTACTTCTCTGTAGTTATGTAGTTTATGAATCTATCTGGCCTCTTATTATATATACAGGTGTATACTTGGCGTTTATGAACGATCTTATTATAATTAAGTCTACCTTGTTTAGTATAGAGATATAAGTACACACACACACACACACACACACACACACACACACAGGGGTACACACACGCACGCACATACCACAAAAACAGGGCGGACACACACTTTCGACCACACAACAACGTCAAAGAAATGCACTCACCACCGCCAGCCACACACGCACACACTTATGTAGAGCAAGCACCTACATGTACACACGCACACACTTACATAGAGATACGTACACGGGGGCACTCGCACACACTTACATAACGTACCTACATATAAATACATACACGGGAAAAACGCGTACACCTACAGACTATATATATATATATATATATATATATATATATATATATATATATATATATATATATATATATATATACCGGTATATATATAATACTAACCCCACATTGGTTCGTATTCTTAGGAAACCCCTTAATTGTGGTTGATAATTACTATAGTGTTACCGTATGTCTAGCGGCTAGCCTGTTAAGGGGAGATATCCACTTGAGGGATTTTTTTCTGGACCCCTTTCTCCCTCATGTTTAGCCCCATTGCTTTTGATATTTTAAGACATTCGCACCATAATTAAGAACTTTCGCCCCATTTCTGTCAATTTTAAGACCTTTCATGCAATTTAGGTGTCGATGTTTTCCTGGCGAGCGATAGCGAGCCTGTAATTTAAGACGAACCGGCCTTTGGCCGGGACATTTTTCTACCGAAAAATTTACACATTTATCTTGAAAGGGGGCCTAGAGGGTGACATATTAAGCTTGATGGAGGTCTAGGGAACAAACTAAAAACCTCCCCTTAAGGGGGTAGTGCTTGTTTGTTGGCCTGTATATTTTTGTTATTTAAATATTTATGAGTTTCCTTGCTAGACTTCCATCAAATACCACCTAGACCCCTTTCTGGATAAATGTGTACATTTTTCGGTAGAAAAATGTCCTAGCCGAAGGCTTGTTCCTTCTAAAATTACAGGATCGCTATCGCTCGCCAGGAAAACATCGACACCAAAATGGCACGAAAGGTCTTAAAATTGACAAAGAAATGAGCCGAAAGGTTTCCAAATCGCCAAGCTAAGAGAACGAACGTCTTAAAACTTCAAAACTAATATGCTAGCCTGAGGGAGAAGGAGGTCCACAAAAGCGACTACCTCCCCCTTAATATAATACGGTAGTTGTTGTAATTGTAATGGGGACACTGTAATTGTAATGGGGACACTGTAATTGTAATGGGGACACTGTAATTGTAATAGGGACACTGTAATTGTAATGGGGACACTGTAAATGTAATGGGGACACTGTAATTGTAATGGGGACACTGTAATTGTAATGGGGACACTGTAATTGTAATGGGGACACTGTAATTATGTTCCAGTACTTTACATTATGTACCATTACAAACAACTATACCCTGTTCCAAGTACGTCGTCCAGATATAGTGAACCCATACCTCGGTAACGCAAACAGGGATAGAGCAAATGGGCTGTACATTTCCACACCTAATGGGCTGTACATTTCCACACCTAATGGGCTGTACATTTCCACACCTAATGGGCTGTACATTTCCACACCTAATGGGCTGTACATTTCCACACCAAATGGGCTGTACATTTCCACACCTGATGGACTGTACATTTCCACACCTAATGGGCTGTACATTTCCACACCTAATAGGCTGTACATTTCCACACCTAATGGACTGTACATTTCCACACCTAATGGACTGTACATTTCCACACCTAATGGACTGTACATTTCCACACCTAATGGACTGTACATTTCCACACCTAATGGACTGTACATTTCCACACCTAATGGGTTGTACATTTCCACACCTAATGGGCTGTACATTTCCACACCTAATGGACTGTACATTTCCACACCTAATGGACTGTACATTTCCACACCTAATGGACTGTACATTTCCACACCTAATGGGCTGTACATTTCCACACCTAATGGACTGTACATTTCCACACCTAATGGGCTGTACATTTCCACACCTAATGGACTGTACATTTCCACACCTAATGGACTGTACATTTCCACACCTAATGGACTGTACATTTCCACACCTAATGGACTGTACATTTCCACACCTAATGGACTGTACATTTCCACACCTAATGGGCTGTACATTTCCACACCTAATGGGCTGTACATTTCCACACCTAATGGGCTGTACATTTCCACACCTAATGGGCTGTACATTTCCACACCTAATCTAATCCCTGGTCTAGCACCATACGTCAACACGCCCGAGACTTAAGGGGAGGTTTTTAGTGTGTTTCCTAGACTGCCATCAAGCTTGAAATTACACTCCCTTGACTTTCAAGATAATTTTTTACATTTTTCGGTAGAAAAAATTCCCGGCCTCTTAAATTACAGGCTCGCTTTCGCTCGCCAGGAAAAAATCGACACCTAAATGGCACTCAAGGTCTTAAAAGTGACATAAATGGGGTGAAAGTTCTTAAAATCGCCAAACTAATGGGGCGAACGTCTTAAAATCTCAAAAGCAATGGGGCTAAACATGAGGGAGAAAGGGGTAAAGAAAAAAATCCCTCAAGTGGAAATCACCCCCTCCTCTAATATATCGGTGAAACTAAAGCCTTCATTAGGTAGCAATGGAAAATCAACCGACCTCTTGTGTTTTTAATATCTTCATAATGTAAGTTATTGTTCGTGTTTCCGTATGTATAGTGTTTAGCAGTGTTGTGATTAACTTATACTGTTTGTGGTATTTATTATGTCATCTGTGTATCTTTGTGTTTCTATGTCACCAATTTATGATACGTATTTAGGTTTACCATAGTCGTGCTTCATATTTTCACATGTAATTTTTCTTGGGCTTTATGAAATTATTGTTTTCACTAACATAATAGTGTTTTCTTACAAGTGTGTGTATCTGTTATTGTTAGATTTGCCTGATGATGGAGTAAGTGTGTCTCCGAAACGTTGCAATAAATATAGACAAGATGAACGTGCTCTTCTATCACGCCCTGGTGTTTCCCTTCATTATTCGCCTGCGCTTTCCACGGACAAGATCAATAGCTGATATATATCCTGTGTTGTGTGTGTGTGTGTATGGTGGTTGTGTTGTGTTGTGTTTTGTGTGTGTATTTTGTTAGCTGTGCCCCAAATTCCTAATATAACCTCATGGGAGACCGGTTTCATAATCTCATGTCTGTTCATCTCAACCTCACGTCACACACACACACACACACACCACTACTTCCCCTCCCTTCTTTTCTTCTTCTTCCCCTTATTTTTCCTCTTTTTCCTCCTTTCTCTTCCTTCTCCTCTTGCTCCACCCTTTCTTCGTTGTCTTCTTCTTATTTCCCCTCGTCTTCGTTGTCGTCGTCCTTGTCCTCCTCCTCCTCCTCCTCCTCCTCCTCCTCCTCCTCCTCCTCCTCCTCCTCCTCCTCCTCCTCCTCCTCCTTTCACTATCCTTTTTTTTTACCTAGTAGATAGTAGCTTAGCAGTGTAGATATCCAAGCTGTCACGAAAGGTCCAATAGGTCTGTTGCAGTTTGTAAGTTCTTTGTATTCCTCCTCCTCCTCCTCTTCACTCCGGGCAGAACGAAAATAGGAAAAATATAACGAAAACAATTGAACGAATAAAACAGAATAGTGCTATGTAGAGTAGAGAATACTTGGACATTTTTTTTTTTTTTTTTTTTTTTCCCCGTTTACATCCCGTTTGCTCTTACGCTCGAGAAGTTACGACACGCTAGGGGTCATAATGTTTAGACTCGTCATAATTATTGACTAGATGATAATGGACAGAGATGAGCAAGACTAAGAGACCCTTTAGTCCCAGAGATCGGACAACCTCCGCCATATTGGTGCCACTGGTGATATTGGCCCAGGTTGTAAAAGCAGAGACCGTATCCTTTCTTTTTAGTTATCATTACTAAACATACCGAGACCAATTAACCCTTTCAAGCTCCAATACACCTTTATTTTAATACTTTCAGGCTATTATTAGACGATATATATTCAGATTAGGAAGGGTATTTGGAAGTCAGAGGGTTCATTGAGGTAGTCTTTATTAACCGTCTTCGTGGTGCGATGCATAAGGTTTTGAATTTCGGTGTGAGCGTCCTGGGTTCGAATCCACGGACTGCCACATGTGTTTGTAAATTTCTTTAATCGATTTTAGGAGTATAGTTGGTTGTTGGAAGGAACATAATAATTCTTTAAATACCCACAGATCCTTCCTAAGCAGCACAGGATCGTCTAATGATAGCCAAACTAAACTGCTAAAACGCGTCAGAGCTTCAAGGGGTTAATGTTTCACAGTTCTTATTATGTCCCTTTCAAGATACAAGTACGTATTTCTGTTCTGCTTTCTGGCTTTTATTAGACGATTTTATTCAGGTTAGGTAGAGTATATAGAAGTCAGACGCTTAATTGAGATAGTGTTTCTCTTTTTGATTCACACAGATCCTTCCCAAGCTTTATAAAATCGTCTAATAATAGCCAGAAAATCTGTCAAAAACGCTGCATAATCTTCAAGTTCCAGTCTTTATTTTGTTTATGTTAAATTGTGTTGTTGTTTTCTTCCTTCTTTGTGTATTCTTTAAATATTATCTTCATAACTATTTCCAAGATTTGTCATTTCCTCTTTGCACTTCCACACCCTTAACGTCAAGGATGTAAGGTTGAATTGTTAGTTTATATTAATTCAGCATTGTATTTCCTGTTAGTCTATGTTCCAAGAATCTAATTGCCTAGTCTTTTTTTTCTGTTCTCTCTTCCCTGCCTTTCTTTCGCCGTTCCTTTCTTTACCCAACAAGAATCTGTCTACTCTTTTTTTTTCCTTTAATGCAAACGTCTCTCTCTCTCTCTCTCTCTCTCTCTCTCTCTCTCTCTCTCTCTCTCTCTCTCTCTCTCTCTCTCTCTCTCTCTCTCTCTCTCTCTCCTTTTCCGTGTACGAATGTCACGATACAGTTTAAATGGAGTGCAAACCTGTTACGGGGGGGGGGGGGGGGATGAGGGAGTGGTGGTGGTGGTGGTAGTAGTTATTGGTGGTGTTAGTAACTTGGTGGAGTTTATCTTTGTGATGGTTGATATCTCCGTGGTAGTGGTGATAGTTATTGGTGCTGTTAGTAACTTAGTGGAGTGGTTGTTAATGTAGGTTATGGTGGTAGTTATATCCGTGGTGGTGGTGGTAGTGGTAGTGGTAGTAGTTATTGGTGTCGTTAGTAAGTGGAGTGGTTGTTAATGTTGCACATGTATGGTGGTAGTTATCTCCGTGGTGGTGGTGGTAGTTATTAGTGTTGCTTGTAACTTAGTGGAATGGTTGTTAATGTAGGTTATAGTGGTAGTTATATATGTGGTAGTGGTGGTGGTAGTTGTCAGTGTTGTTAGTAAGTTAGTGGAGTGGTTCGTGATGAAGGTTATGGTGGTAGTGTAGTTGGTAATGTTGGTAGTTGGTGGTGTGAGTAATGGTGGTACTTATGGTGTGAGAGGATTACACACATAGCACTAACGCACGCACGACAACACGCACACACACAAACACAAGGTCGCCGACACACACACACACACACACACACACACACATACAAACAGACACAATCATGCCAACACACACACACACACACACACACAATCATGCCAACACACTCACACTCACACAATCACGCCGACACACACACACACACACACACACACACACACACACACACACACACACACACTCTGCATGTCCTGAATCACGTGTGTGGGCACATCCGGGGTATG
>CM064521.1:57449123-57463252 GCA_032716605.1 Paralithodes platypus | reverse complement strand
CTTCTCCATTCTTAGTTGTTTTCCCTCTCTTGTATTCCTCCGTCTCCCTTTCCCCCTCCCTCCGCCTACCCCCTCCCCCCTTGAGATCCTGTGCCCCGCTCCACATTCTCTCTCTCGCTCTCTCTCTCCCTTTATCTATATATCTATCTATCTTCCCATGCCGCCTGTGTATGTACTGTACTGTACGTGTCATAAAGCTTCATTCCGTTCATCTCTCTCTCCCTTTATTGTTCGTTCACCTCACCGCCCCCACACACACAATTATACACCCCATTATTTCCACGACCCGCTACGAGTCTGTGGAATTTGAACCGATTTTAATTTTCTTGGATTTTCGTATTTCAGTTGTATGTCTTTCGCAATTCCCGTTGATTATTGGTCATTTGGGTAATCAGATGGGTTAAGTCAATTTGGGTAATCAGATGGGTTAAGTCAATTTGGGTAATCAGATGGGTTAAGTCAATTTGGGTAATCAGATGGGTTAAGTCAATTTAAGCAACACAGGTTGATTGTGTCCTATCTTTTTTGTTTCTATGTGTGTGACAAAAAAGCAGGTTGCCTGTAACGGGTGTCTCTCCCAAACCCAAAAGAGTGACAGAGCCAAATTCAAGGGATATTGGGGTCAACATGCCTGGACACCCGAAGTTTAATTAAAGCAGTTTAAGTCATAACTTTAATAATAAAACATACAAAAAACATGATTACCATGCTTTGAATTATTGTAATAATATATACTGTATATATATATATTTTTTTTTTTTTTTTTTTTTTTTTATTTAATACATACGAGGTTGAAAGAAATGGCAATTTCTGCGTTGGAAATTTTATTATTCAAAGTTTCCAGGTCTCTGATGAGTTTTCGCTGGGTGGCAGGAAGTAGATGAAGGAGATGAGCAAAATTCATGGTGGTACAGGGTTACATAAATGTAAATGATGATACAGGATATACGACGCGTTTCACTGGACAACCAGCATTATCAAGTAAGGATGGAATGATATAAAAGGTAAACAGGAAGGGTATATATAGAGGGTGGAGGATCAGAGGAGGCCGGAAAAACAAGGCGGCAAAAATATAGTATTGGTGGAGGCGGACACTGGAAAAGAGAAAGGGGGGAACCGCTTCACGCATGCGCACTGGATGCGGGATGGTGGTCGGTTGGTGGGGTCGAAGCTGATTGGCTGCGGGTCGAGGGGCGTGGCCTAAGTTGTGGGGCGCCTGCGGAAGACAAAGCTGAGGGAGGTAGCGCGGGGGGGCTGCTGCATCAAGGGCACCAGGGTCGAGGGGGGTGTTAGGTCCTGTAGGAAAGTGCCTTTTGGCAGAAGGAAGGATCTGAAGGTCCAGAGTTTGGGTGTTGATGTTGGGGTGAAAGGCTGGGATATATAAGCTTCGAGTATAGGTCATCTCCTTGGGTCACTTTCTTTATCGAGTATGGTGGTGTGTTTCTCTAAATCGTTGCGTGTGAGGTGAGGGTGGTAGGGGTGAGATAGTGGTCTTTGATGGCTCAGACCTGAAGGTTGAAGAGTTAACCGACGTGAAAGACGAGTCTGCGTCATACCAATATAGGAATGAGGTCCACAGTCCTCATAATTACAGGTATGTTTGGTAAATGACGTGATCGTCGGTCATCGGGCTCTTTATCTTGGTGGAGGCTGGTTTGTTGCGGAGAACAAGGTTGGAGGGTCTTGGGGGATTTGTAATAAATTATTAATTTGATTTTGTTTTCCGGGTTTGGTTGGGTGGACATGCTTTGAGATTATTTCTTTTAAGACGGCCTCGTCATTTTTGTGTTCAGAGGACATGTAATTGCGGTAGAAGATCTTAATTTCATTGGGGGGAGTCAATGTTGGGAGGGCTTTGGGTTGTACCATTTTTCAAGATGGTGGTTGATGGTGCTGGAGATGTCGGAGTTGGAGTATCCGTTATTTACTAAAACTTGGGATAGTCTTTTCTAGTTCCTGGTGAGGTGTCGGCCCAGGTAGAGCAGTGCGTGAGGGCTCTCCTAACATAGGCGGAGATGGAGGATAGAAGATAACGGCGGGGGCATTCACTATCGCCGTTGAGGGCATTGTCCTGTGTTAGTTGGTTAATGTAGACGGTGGTTTTGAACCCATGGTCGTTCAGAGCTACGAGGATGTCGAGGAAGGGGAGTTGTCCATTGTTAGATTTTTCAAAGGTGAAGTTAAGTCCGGAGGAGGTCATGAAGCGACGCTGGAGTTCATGTAGTTCGTGGAGGTCCTTGATTTGCACGAAGATGTCATCCACGTATCTACAGTAGACGGCGGGTCGTTGGGCAGCTAGGAGCTCTTCCTCGATGGTACCCATGAAAAAGTTCGCAAAAAGAACTCCTAGAGGGCTGCCCATCGCCACACCGTCTATCTGCTTGTACATGTTGCCCCGGGGGCAAAGGAAGGGGGCCTCCTTGGTACATAGCTCCAGTAGTGTTTTCAGGGCCTTCTCCGGGATGTCCAGTGTTGGTGTATCAGGGCAATGATAAATTCGACGTAGAATCATGTCAATGGTCCTATCCATTGCCTCTTGTTTTTCGCCTCCTCTGATCCTCCACCCTCTATATATACCCTTCCTGTTTACCTTTTATATCATTCCATCCTTACTTGATAATGCTGGTTGTCCAGTGAAACGCGTCGTATATCCTGTATCATCATTTACATTTATGTAACCCTGTACCACCATGAATTTTGCTCATCTCCTTCATCTACTTCCTGCCACCCAGCGAAAACTCATCAGAGACCTGGAAACTTTGAATAATAAAATTTCCAACGCAGAAATTACCATTTCTTTCAACCTCGTATGTATTAAAGAACATTTATTACCTGGCTTTACTAATATATATATATATATATATATATATATATATATATATATATATATATATATAATATACACACGTTATATATTCAATGTTTATCATACTAATAATAACAACAATTTTGTTTGTTCACCGTGTCAATTGTCTTAAGAGTACTGTCTTTTCCTGGTAGTGGGATTAAGTTTAGCGACATTAATTCCCCAAAAATATAATTTTCCCTGGACAAAGCAGAAGTAAATGTGCAAAAGAAGATTTAAAATTCCAGTGCGATAATAGCAGCAAATTTGTTTTCATTATGAAATATTTTTCATGTATATATATCGTATTCCAGATAAGCCATTATACCGAAACTAATATCAATTGATCATTATCTATTGAGAATACAATCGTTATTGTTTATACAATTTCCTTTGACAGTTTCTTCTCTAGTAGTATACCAGTGTGTCATTGGATTGGTTCTTATACGGTGTTTAAGTTCATCGATACAACAGCGATACAACAGTGATACAACAGTGATACAACAGTGATACAACAGTGATACAACAGTGATACAACAGTGATACAACAGTGATACAACAGTGATACAACAGTGATACAACAGCGATACAACAGCGATACAACAGCGATACAACAGTGATAGCTTTATGGGGAGATGGCTCGTTTTTCGGGTCCCCCTTTTTCCTCATGTTTAGTCCCATTAGCTTTCAGATTTTATGGCGTTCGGCCCAATAATTTGACGATTTGAAGACGTTTCTCCCCATTTCTTTGTCAATATTTAGACTTCGTGTCATTTAGGTGTCGATTTTTTCGTGGCGAGCGATAGCGAGCCTGTATTATAAGAGACAATTTTATATCAAATAATGTACAAATTTACCTTGAAGGAGGGTCTTGGGTAGTGCTTTTTAAAGCTTGTTGGAGGTCTAGGGAGGAAACTAAAAAAAAAATAACAAAAATATACATAAATGAGCCCTTAATTCAGGTCTTATCTCCGTATTTGTTATTGATGTGAACTACTGCCTTTCCGAGCTGATGCTGAGAGGATTGGGTTCTAGTCATATGGTGATGGGCTGGTCTATCAGAGTGAGAACTGAGCGATCTCTGCCATACCCATAGCTTACTCCGACTGTTCCTTTTACTTATGTATTTCCTAGATCTCAAGTGACGGCGTCTTTTCCGTGGATTGACCTCCCAATCTACCAAGATTGGAAGCCAAAGCGTCACATTTTTCCTTTGCCCCTCAACTTTCTCTTCATAATTGCTGAGGGGCACAGGGCCCTGGGTGGGGCTTTGGTTTCCCGGGCGTTTCCGCACCCTCCTCAGCTCCCCGCCATGGAGTGGCTTCGGTCACCCAGGCTTTATTGTGGTAGGCAGGGAGGGTTCTGTGGGGGCGCTCGGTTATGGCCTTGGCCTTGCTCGGGGCCTTGGGGCTGTTCGGCCAGGCAGCTTGGGGAACAACAACAACAACAACAACTGCTTCATGTATCGGAATAGATTGTTGTCTCTATACATGTCCATTGATTGGATCCTCAACAACACAGTGTTCCTAGTGCTTATTGCATTAAGGGGAGGTCTCCACTTTAGGGATTGTTTTCTTGACCCCTTTCTCCCTCATGTTTAGCCCCATTGCTTTTGATATTATAAAACGTTTGCCCCATTAGTTTAGCGAATTAAGAACTTTCACCACATATTAAGACCTTTCGTGCAATTCAGGTGTCTATTTTATCCTGGCGAGCGATAGCGAGCCTGTAATTTAAGAGGAACCGGCCTTCGGCCGGGACATTTTTCTACCGAAAAATGTACAAATTTATCTTGAAAGGGACTCGAGGGGGTGTAATTTTAAGGTTGATGGAGGTCTAGGGAATACACTAAATACCTCCCCTTAATAGTATTTACTCACGGCATCCTTTAAGTTTATGACTTTCCTTTGCACGGCGTGAACAATCCTTACCAACCTCTTCCCATATGTATTATTAATGTAAAACTTGCCAAACAAACAAACCCAAACAGGGACGACACAATATAAAGACAAAAGAACTTAGCAAAGTCGATATGTGAAAATAAAGCTTTAGTCAAATATAATTTTGAAATAAAAGAACCCAAAACCACCACCTAGGATGTACATCACTATATGAGCACGTGAATCCGTTTCCTATAAGAGAAGAGAAATCCAACTTGGGGAATGTCCTGGGTTGCGTGGGGCTTACTGTAAAAATCACCATAGTGTACTCAGGAACTATAAATAAATAAATAAATAAATCTCTCTCTCACTCTCTCTCTCTCTCTCTCTATATATATATATATATAATCTTGCAAACTATATAAATGTGCCTGTATTTACATTCGTACCAGGCCTGTATCATTTCACAACGCTCGTGTTTTCTCCGTCTCTCCCCCTCCCCTCATTCCTTCCTTTCCCCTCCTACCCCTCCAGAAGACCCCCCCCCCCCCCTCACCCCCCACCCCCGTGAGCCAGTTAATACTGTGACTGGTGGCGGGTACGGTCGTGCTCAAAAGTTGGGCCCACCTTCGTTTTTGTCTATTCTTTACCTTTTTCATACTTCCTCTAACCTAACTTTACAATTGATTTACTTCCTTTATTTACTTCCTCTAACCAAACTTTACACTTTATTTATTTTATTTACTTCCTCTAACCAAACTTTACACTTTATTTATTTTATTTACTTCCTCTAACCAAACTTTACACTTTATTTACTTCCTCTAACCAAACTTTACACTTTATTTATTTTATTTACTTCCTCTAACCAAACTTTACACTTTATTTACTTCCTCTAACCAAACTTTACACTTTATTTACTTTCCTTAGCCTAACTTTACACTATATTTACTTCCTCTAATCTTAATTGAAACTTTATTTAATTTGTTTATTAATTTCGTGGGCAGATAGGATATGTACCAACGAAGGAGTGATATAATTTAGGAGGTGATTGATAGGATATGTACCAACGAAGGAGTGATTTAGTTTAGGAGGTGATTGATAGGATATGTACCAACGAAGGAGTGATTTAGTTTAGGAGGTGATCGGTATAGCACATATATACCTTCACCTGTGTAGGATGAGGTATGCGCTCTCCCTAGTGCCCTTCTAGTTAGTTTTGTTTCTATATTGTAACATAAAAGTTGGAAATTACGGAGACAGGACACAAGACCTCTTCCTGTTCTATAACTGAATGTCAGTATAGATAGTACGATTTAATTGACCACTTTCGACTTTCAGGCTATAGGGAAGTTGGAGGTGTAGACATCGATTTGTAGCAGAATTACCAGCTAAAAAAATACGGTTGTAGTGCATTTATAAATCGATACACATTTATTATCATACTTTCTATCCATCAGACACCTACACGATTATTGCATTTTTGTTTTATATCGATGTTTACGGCTCCAACTTCTTTACAGCCTCAAACTCGCAAGTGGTCAATTACGAGCGTACAGTATGGTATGGAATCGTTAATTTATCTAATTTATAACAACCTACACTAATATTCCTCCCAATCACTGCCTTCCCTTAGAGCACGACGAGAACTTTGTAAGGTGACTGTACCCCTGGGCTCTTCTCTCTCTACCGGGACCTGTTTCCATTTCTTGATCTTTATAAATGATATAAGTTCATGAGGTGAGCCATTTGTTTCACGGGGGATACAGAACACATTTTCCCGGGCTGGGGGGCTGGGGGTAAGGAAGCATGTCGGAGTTCTAATCTGGGGCTGTCTGCCTCTCTTTTCTGCAACCTGGAAACTGTAAAACAAATATGGGTTTACAAATGGTAATTCATGTGTTTGTATTGTGTATGTTTATGTTTTATATGTGTACGAAAGGGACAAAGAGCAAACCTGCCTGTAACGATTGCCTCTCCCCCCCCCCCCCCCCCTCCCAATGAAACAAAATATATATACCGGTATATATATATACACTGTATATATTAAATGAATGTGACAGAGTGACAGAGAGCCAAATTCTACCCTTTAAAGATTTTTGGTAGTGATAAACACAGTCTCTATGAAGGGTATCTGAATCACTGGATATACCGGTATTTTTTCCTGATGTTAGATCATTTTTAACATCGTTCTTAACACCAATAACATCCCAAATGAAATTAATGAAAGCCTGTGATTCTCCCAGGATTCGAACCTAGGATAATACATACAGAACTTACACGCTCTAACCATTAAACCACCAAGACAATTGACCACTTGCGAGTTTCGTTTTATAAGGAAGTTGGAGTTGTAGACATCGATATTTAGCAGAATTACCAGCTAAAATATGGTTGTAGTTCATATATAAATACCGGTACATAAAACCCAATTCAATATACTTTTTATTCATTAGAAACCTACATTATTATTGCATTTCTCTTTATAATCGTTGTTCACGGTTCCAACTTCCTCATAGCCTGAAACTAGTAAGTGGTTAATTATGGCACCAAAATGATAGACGTCGATCATTCTTATCTAGTGCCACCTATAGTCGGTGCATTGATCCCTAGCCTCTTGTAACTCAGTGAGGGCTGGAGCTAACGGGCTGTCAGTGTTTACATCTATTTACTAGTTGACTCCTCCTAATGATGCGAATCAGAATCGGGTTGCACATTATAAACCGACTGCAAGGGCTGGTCTGACATCTTAAGGTAGTTGGTATTTGTGCTGGTCCGATTTGCTTTTCAATTGTTCGAAATCAAAATTATTGTTTAGAATGTGATTGTTAGTTTGATAACAGTTTTTCGAAGTTGCATTTGGTATATATATATACAGTATATACACACACACTGTACAGTATATATATATATACAATATATGTAGATGTTCAAAGGGAGAGGTCACTTTTTAAGTTTGTGTTCTTAATTCTATCATGTACGGTACAGTATTTGTTTACATTGGAATACAAACTCGGTTTATTTTTCTAAATACATTCCAAAATACATGCCGAATTCCTGCCTTTCTACCACAACCAGCAATCCATAGCCTCTCGTTTGACCTACCCTTAGCTGACAATCCATAGCCTCTCGTTTGACCTACCCTTAGCTGACAATCATTTGTGTCGTATTTTCTTCATATTATGGATACTATGCTGATTGTAATTATATATATTTTTTTCTATGTGCATATACGTTTTGCCTTTTTTTGTTCAGCACCGCATATTCTTAGATTTCTCGCACCATGCCGCTTTCCACTTAAGGGGGCCCATCTGTTTATGTTTTCTCTCTCTCCCTCTCTCTCTGGGTTGTATCCATTCGGCCCCATTCAGCCTACTGTTTTAAGACGTTTACCCCATCCAGGTGTCGATTTTTTCCCTGGCGTTCGTGTCCTTCCTTTCCTTTCCACTCTTCCTTCTGTATCTTGTCTATCTCTCCCCCGCTCTCTTTTCCCGTATGTTTGTTCCACCCTTCTTCCATCCTTCCATGTTTCTCTCTCTCCCTCTCCTATTGCTATTTCCCTCTCCCTCCTTGCGCTATTTATCTCGCCCTCTTCACCCTAATTTCTTCTCTCTCTCTCTCTCTCTCTCTCTCTCTCTCTCTCTCTCTCTCTCTCTCTCTCTCTCTCTCTCCTTGTTCCACCCTTCTCGTTCCGTCATGCTTGATCTCTTTCCCTTTCTCTTTTCTCCTTCCATCATCCTTCCATCCTCCCTTCCCTTCCCTCCCTCCGCTTCATCCCCCCCCCTTTTCTTCCTTCCTCACCTCCACCCTACTCTCTCCCTCCCTCCAGCCCTTCTTCCCTCCCTCCACTTCATCCCCCCCCCCCTTTATCTTCCTTCCTCACCTCCACCCTACTGACTACCTCCCTTCAACCCTTCTTACTTCCACCCCCCTTCCCTTCCCTCCCTCCACTTCACCCCCCCCCCCCCACCTTCTCTTCCTTCATCACCTCCACCCTACTCTCCCCCTCCCTCCAGTCCTTCTTACTCTTATTTCTTCCACCCTTCTTTCCTCTTCTCTCTCTCTCTCTCTCTCTCTCTCTCTCTCTCTCTCTCTCTCTCTCTCTCTCTCTCTCTCTCTCTCTCTCTCTCTCTCCGTCATGCCTCATCTCTTTTCCTTTCTCTCTCTCCTCCTTTAATCATTCCCTCCTGCCAGGCTTCTCGGATTTATTGAGGCTTCATAACACAGATATCGGAAACCTTGGCTAATACACATATACTTAACATTTACCGTTATTTAATATATAGTAAACTTTAAACGTAATTATTAGTTCATCTCTTATCACTGTCCTCGATAGTTGTCAAATTAACCCCTTTTGTACCTTCGCTAGCTATATTTAGAGGATTGTGTGCAGTTTACGAAGGATGTGTGGTAATAAATAGGGTCAATGAGATAGTTCGAAGCTTGTTAATTGGTGGAAGCTCTTTTGAAACTGAATACAATCGTCTGATAGTAGCTCAGATAAAGTGAATAGACGTCTCCGGTACAGAAGGGGGTTAATTATATCTGTTAACAGTCAAAATCAATAGTTCTCTGACAGCTTTTCTCTCTCTCTCTCTCTCTCTCTCTCTCTCTCTCTCTCTCTCTCTCTTTCTCTCTTTCTTTCTTTCTTTCTTTCTTTCTTTCTTTCTTTTTTCACTGTCCTCTCTCTCTCTCTCCCTCTCTCTCATTATTTTCATTCTCTGGATATTTAATAAGGTGTGTAGACAATAGAGGCAGTGGTGTATATATACTTGCGGGTGGTCGCTGAGCATACTGTAAGTTAGAGCCGTAAGAAAGGCTTCGAAATTCCCATAATGCCACTTGCGTTTCTGTGTATTTAAGGGAAGATTTTTAGTTTGCTTCCTAGACCTTCATCAAACATTAAACAAATACCCCCAAGACACCCCCCCCCCCCCCCCCCACCTTTTGATATAAATTTGTAAATTTTTCGGCAGAACAATGTCCCGGCCGAAGCCCGGTATATCCTAAATTATAGGCTCGCTATTGCTCGCCAGGACAAAAATCGACACCTAAATGGCACGAAAGGTCTTAACATGACAGAAATTGAGCGATATATCACAAAATTGCCAAACTAACAGGGCGAACGTCTTAACATTTCAAAACTAATGGAGCAAAATATAAAGAAGAAGGATTTTCGAAAAATGATCCCTTAAGTAAAAATCTCCCCTTAAGTAAAAATGATCCCTTAAGTAAAAATCTCCCCTTAAGTAAAAAATGATCCCTTAAGTAAAAATGATCCCTTAAGTAAAAATCTCCCCTTAAGTAAAAATTATCCCTTAAAGGTGGGGGCTCATGGGTTGAGATAAACACGGAATGATAATCACCAAGCTGTACATAATTATCTTGCAAAATGCAATGGCACTGAAATAATTATTAACAATGGTATAAAGGATTTTGGGATCGTCTATACCGGGCCTGTGACGTCACAAGAGTATAAGTCCACCATCCAGTCTAGGCTAAGGATACTGGTGTGACGTCACTATGACGTCACAGGCCCGGTATAGACGATCCCAAAATCCTTTATACCATTGTTAATAATTATTTCAGTGCCATTGCATTTTGCAAGATAATTATGTACAGCTTGGCGATTATCATTCCATGTTTATCTCAACCCATGAGCCCCCACCTTTAAGTAAAAATGATCCCTTAAGTAAAAATCTCCCCTTAAGTAAAAATGATCCCTTAAGTAAAAATCTCCCCTTAAGTAAAAATGATCCCTTAAGTAAAAATGATCCCTTAAGTAAAAATCTCCCCTTAAGTAAAAATGATCCCTTAAGTAAAAATCTCCCCTTAAGTAAAAATGATCCCTTAAGTAAAAATGATCCCTTAAGTAAAAATGATCCCTTAAGTAAAAATGATCCCTTAAGTAAAAATCTCCCCTTAAGTAAAAATGATCCCTTAAGTAAAAATGATCCCTTAAGTAAAAATCTCCCCTTAAGTAAAAATGATCCCTTAAGTAAAAATCTCCCCTTAAGTAAAAAATGATCCCTTAAGTAAAAATGATCCCTTAAGTAAAAATCTCCCCTTAAGTAAAAATGATCCCTTAAGTAAAAATGATCCCTTAAGTAAAAATCTCCCCTTAAGTAAAAATGATCCCTTAAGTAAAAATCTCCCCTTAAGTAAAAATCTCCCCTTAAGTAAAAATGATCCCTTAAGTAAAAATGATCCCTTAAGTAAAAATCTCCCCTTAAGTAAAAATGATCCCTTAAGTAAAAATCTCCCCTTAAGTAAAAATGATCCCTTAAGTAAAAATGATCCCTTAAGTAAAAATCTCCCCTTAAGTAAAAATGATCCCTTAAGTAAAAATGATCCCTTAAGTAAAAATCTCCCCTTAAGTAAAAATGATCCCTTAAGTAAAAATGATCCCTTAAGTAAAAATGATCCCTTAAGTAAAAATCTCCCCTTAATCCAATATAAAGTTGTCTTATTCTGCTACCGCCTTCCTCCAGCTTTCCTTTGTATTTATTGATTATTAATTTATTATTTGTATATAGTCTTTCTCCTTCCTCTTGTCTTTCCCCCTCCTCGCCCCGATCCTTATATCCACCCCTATGTGCAACCCCTCCCCGTCCCCCCGGATCCCTCTTGTAAGCATACGCCCCCTACCTGTTCTCCCTCACCCCCTTCTATCCTCCTCAGTCTCCTACTTGCCTCCTCCCAACCCCCACTGTCATCATCCCCCTTTCCTTCCCTACACCCCACTACTCTCAGCCCCTCCTCTCCCTACTCCTATTCCTTCTCAGCCCCCCTCCTATACATACCCCAATCACTCTTCTCGGGCTACCCCTCTAATCCCCCCTCCGTTGCCTACCCCCATCCCTCTCACCCCCCCCCCCTTCTGCCTACTCCAGTCCCTCTCCTCCCTCTTTCTCTACCTAACCCTACCCCCCCCCCCTCCCTCTTTCTCTACCTATCCCTACCCCCTCCTCCTCCCTCTTTCTCTACCTATCCCTACCCCCTCCTCCTCCCTCTTTCTCTACCTATCCCTACCCCCTCCTCACCCCTCTTTCTCCCCTTCTATCCCTCTTGCCTCCCCTTCCCCTCCTCTACCTACCCTAATCCCTCTAACCCCTATCCTGCCTATCCCTACCCCTCCTCTCCCCCCCTTCTTCCCCCCTTCTATCCCTCTTGCCTCCCCCCCCCCCCCCATCCCCTCGTGCTCAGTGACCCGGTAAGAGCGAGAGAGAGCACATGATGGGTGGAGGGCGGTGCAGTGGAGTGGGGTGAGGGGGGGGGGGGGACCACAACCAACCCACCCACCCACCTTCTATCTCACACTCACTCACTCAATCTCATACCCACACACACACTCATACCCTCACACACACACACACAACTCATACCCTTACACACACACACACACACAACTCATACCCTCACACACACACACACAACTCATACCCTTACACACTCATTCTCATACTCTCTCTCTCACACACACACACACACACATACACACACACATACACACAGTATCACTCTCTCAGAATGGAACCGTCTTCACAATAAATTATAAACAGCGGGACTGAAATTAATACAAATCCTTGGTAAGGAGAGCTTGGGGGGGGGGGAATATAGTGTTTTTTATATATTTCTATTTCTATTTCAATCGTATGCCGAAGTTATTAGAGGGTGAGGAGAGAGCCGCATTCTGTGTTGTTCTCATCTACTTTGCTCTGCTAGAATTATATCCTGACCGCCTCGTTTGGACCGCAATGTCTGTATGGTCCGTGTATCTGTTAATATCACCCTAATGGAGGTGTTTGCAAGTGATTAATGAAAATATATATAAATAAATGAAAATCGTACTATAATTGTTGCCTGAATTTGTTCTGCTTCCGGAAAATTGATGACTGAGAAAATGCCTTAACCCCTTCTGTATCGGCGACGTAATTTTTATTTTATTATGGCTGTTTAGATATTTTATGCAATTTAAGAATTATCTGTGGTAATAAAGAGGGTTAAGGGGACAATGACTGTTTTTTTTGGCCTATAAATTCATTAATTCATAAATTCTTAGTTTCCTCGCTAGACATCCATCAAAATTAGAAATACATCCCCTAGACCCCTCCCCCTTAAGATAAATTTGTAAATTTTCGGCCGAAGGCCGGTTTCTCTTACAATTACAAGCTCGCTATCGCTCTCCAGGAACAAATTGACACCTAAATGACACAATAGGTCTCAAAATCTATAACGAACTAGGACGAAAGCTCTTAAAATCGCCAAACAAATGGGCCGAACGTCTAAAAATCTAAAAAATAATGGGACTAAACACGAGGGAGAAAGGGGACCAGAAAAACGACCGTGTCCCCTTAAGTGAGATAGTTCAAAGCCTGTTAGTTGTTGGAGGCCCTGTTTTAACTGAATAAAATCGTCCAATAGTAGCCAGAATATAGTTAAAGGACGTCACCGGTATAGAAGGGGTTAAGGGGGGAGGCACACTAACCCTTTTTCCGGCAACTATATTCTGGCAACTTCTGAAATTAAGTGTTGTTATAATTTAGGCACAACTCTACCTCCACTGTACTTGACGGTCAATAAAACACAATCTTCCCAATTAATGACAGTTAATTTGTCGATGGAATTTACCTTGAACAATGAACCGTGTGACGCCGCTTCAGGGGTATGGTTGGGATTTTGTGGCCCCTTTCTCCCTCATGTATAGCCTCATTTGTTTTCAGATTTTAAGACGTTTGGCCCATTAGTTTGGCAATTTTTAGACTTTTCGACCCTTTTCTTTGTCAATCTCAAGAACTTTCATGCCATTTAGGTGTCCATTTAGGTGTCCATTTAGGTGTCCATTTAGGTGTCCATTTAGGTGTCCATTTAGGTGTCCATTTAGGTGTCGATTTCTTCCTAGCGAGTGATAACCAGCCTGTAATTTAGACGAAATTGGCCTTCGGCCGTGATATTTTCTACCGAAAAATGTAAGAATTTATATACAAGGGGGATCTTGGGGGTATTTTTTAAAGCTTGATGGAGGTCTAGGGAGGAAGCTAACAAATATTAAATAAATATGTAAATCGACCAATTAATTACCCCTTACTCCTTTAACCCCTTCCATACCGGCGACGTATTTTGTATTTGCTTGCAGCTATATTTATAACATTTTATTCAGTTTAGAAAGGTCGTCTACCAATTAAAAGGCTATAAACTCTCAATTAATCCTTTTAGCTACCGGTACCACATATTCTTCTTAAGCTTCATAAGTGTGTCTAAAAGTAGATGAAATCAAATATATAATACGTTGCCGGTACAGAAGGGGTTAAACGTGTGATCCCGTTATAGCGGATGTATAGCAGTGGGTGTATATGGTAGTGGATGTATAGCAGTGGGTGTACATGGTAGTGGATGTATAGCAGTGGGTG
>CM064521.1:57411623-57446623 GCA_032716605.1 Paralithodes platypus | reverse complement strand
CATCGTTAGTTAACAGATATATTTTACTATGTATTGGACTCCGATACTGTAGCCCCGATATAGCCCGTCGCTATGCCATAATGTATTGGACTCCGATACTGTAGCCCCGATATAGTCCGCCGAGTGATGACGGCATATGGATGCCACCCGCCACTTTTGGGTCTAACCCCTCCCTCCCCCCTTTGGGTTTGTGCTGGATTCGCCACAAGGACTCGCCGGGTGCAAGTGGTGTGGCGAAAAAGAGGGAAATGTTGCAAATATGAGGTGGAGGCCAAGCATTTGGTTTGAAAAGATAAAGATGCTAAAGTTGCAAGATTTTATATAATAAATTTGACATGAGTTAATATTTATTGGATCGCCTTATTGAGTTACACCCATAGTGACTCAAAGTAGAGCACCAGGTAATGTTTGATGTTTGGAGAGGTATATAAGAGAGGGAGTGTGTGCATCGAGTGTAGGCAGGTGTGGGTGTGGTGGAGGAGTTATAACGAGTGTAGGTGTGGTGTGTGTGTGTAGGGTACAACAGGTATGTGTGTGTGTGTATGTGTTGGCGTTGTGTGCCTAGTGTGGGCTACAACAAATATATGTGTGTGTGTGTGTGTGTGTGTGTGTGTGTGTGTGTTGGCGTTGTGTGCATAGTGTGGACTACAACAGCAATGGGTATATGTAAGTGAGTGTGTGTGTGCCTAGTGTGGGCTACAACAAATATATGTATGTATATGTGTGTGTGTTTGTGTGTGTATGTGTGTGTATGTTGGTGCTGTGAACATACGAGAGGTGTGAAGGACTAAAGGTTCAGTCACTCATAATATTTCGTGGACTTACACAATTATACAAACCCAGATCTAACCCTACGTACGGGCTGGTCCTGATACAAATACAACAATCTGGTTTGATTTTGAGAAGTCATGTGCTTTACCTTACGGGGAGATGGTCCGTTTTTCTGTTCCTATCTCATTCTCATGCTTATCCCCATTCGTTTTGATATTTTAAGAGGTTTTCCCCATTAGTTTGTTGATTTTAAGATCTTTCGCCCCATTTCTTTGTCAATATTAAGACCTTTCGTGACCTTTAGGTGTTGATTTTTTCCTGGCGAGCGATAGCGTGCCTGTAATTGGGGAGGAACCGGTCTTCGGCCATGACATTTTTCTACCGAAAAATGTTTAAATTAATCTCGAAGAGGGATCTAATGGATTTTTTAATTTAATGTTTGATGGAGGTCTAGGGAGAAAACTAAATATATAAATTAATATATTAATAAATAGACCCCATCAAATAACAACTGTCCCCTTAACCCCCTGTTAAGGAGACAGTTTCTATTTGATGGGGTTCATATTTTGGTAGATTTTGTTCATATATTTATTATCTCAATTAAGAGTTTACATCTACCATCTATCCTTTCTAAGCTTCATACAATCGTCTAAATGTAGCTGATATCAAATAGAAAAGACGTCTCTGTTACAGAAGGGGTTAAGAAAGCCCGGACCTTATACCGTGCGGGGGCAAGCAGGCTTTTTATCTCTTTCTCTCCCTCTCTCTTTGGCTTGTATCCATTTGGCCCCATTCAGCCTACTGTTTTAAGACGTTTACCCCCATCCAGGTGTCAATATTTTCCTTTCGAGCAGTAGCGAGCCAGCATATATATATTTTTGTTTTGACAGCAAGCTAAACAAATTTTCCATAGAAAAATGTCTCCGGCGAAGCCGTATTTCTCCATAAAATGCTGGCGCTATCGCTCGCCAGGAAGAAATCGACACCTAGATGGGGATAAACGTCTTAAAACAGTTGGCTGAATGGGGCCGAATGGATACAAGCCAGGGAAAGAGAGAAAAAAAAAAAAAAAAAAAAAGTGACCCCCCTTAAGAATGCCCGGACCTTATACCGTGCGGGGGCGGGCGCGAGCGTCACCTTACGGCCGGGGCGGGACCTGATCCAACCGAGCTCGTAAATTCCCAGAGAGAGAGAGAGAGAGAGAGAGGGCGAGACGGGTGAACTGGTGCCCCGTTACTACCCCCCCCCCCCCCTCTCTCTCTCTCTCTCTGTCTCTCTCTCTCTCTCTCTCTCTCTCTCTCTCTCTCTGTCTCTCTCTCTCTCTCTCTCTCTCTCTGTCTCTGTCTCTCTGTCTCTCTCTCTCTCTCTCTCTCTCTCTCTCTCTCTCTCTCTCTCTCATATATATATAGAGAGAGAGAGGTAAAGAGATAGATAGATAGATCTTGCTGGAACCACTCTGAGGAACGATTATTACTTTTCTCTGTTTGAACACTTTTTATATATACTACTGGTTTGACCGCCATGTCAGAATGAAATACAATTGGGTGTGTACAGTCGCACTTTATAATTTCAATTTTCGATATCGGCAAAATTGGGGTTGGGGGGGTAGGGGGAGAGAGAGAGAGAGTGAGAGTGAGTGAGTGAGTGTGTCGGGGGCGGGGGGGGGGGGTGACTTTGGACCCGGAGGCATTTCGGACCAAGCTGGATAACACGTGTAACGAGGCATAGTTAAGGGGCAGGTAGTCGCTTTTTCGGGATCCCCTTCTCCCTCATGTTTAGCATTGTTTGGAGATTTTATGATGTTCGTTCCATTAGTTTGGCGATTTTGAGACCTTTCGCCCCATTTCTTTGTTAATATTAAGACCTGTGCCATTTAGGTGTCGATTTTTTCCTGGCGAGCAATAGCGAGCCTGTAATTTTAGAAGGACTCGACCTTTGGCCGGGACATTTTTCTACCGAAAAATGTACAAATCTATCTAGGGGTTGTTTTTCTAAGCTTGATGGAGGTCTAGGGAGGAAATTAACAACAATATGAATAAATTAATTAATTGACCAAACAAATAGCCACTGTCCGCTTATGCTGACAAGGCGCATTAGACGCACCATTACGAGCTGTGCTTCTGCTGACAAATGTATTGTGATCCAGCGTGTCATGATTCACTAATCAAATTTAGTAATTATTTTGACGTTCTTCCTTGCGCTTCAGGTCAACGCGTGTGTGTGTGTGTGTGTGTGTGTGTGTGTGTGTGTGTGTGTGTGTGTGTGTGTGTGTGTGTGTGTGTGTGTGTGTGTGGTTAAAGGTACACAATATATTAAATATGTAGGTTTGCAGGTACATGAAGTTTGGGGCGACAGTTTAAGTGTACACACCTCTTTAAAATACGTTGAAATGGAGTATTTTCGGTTAGGTTAGGTTAGGTTAGGTTAAGTTTGATCTAGATAGTTATATTTAGGTTTAAACATCGAAAAATGTACTCGTAAGCATGCATAATTAGCGTGTGTACCGATAAACACACCACTGCTTGGGTGTGTGTGTGTGTGTATATATATATATATATATATATATATATATATATATATATATATATATATCTTATGTGGAGGCTATAATATAGCTATAATATAACCAAAAAACGCGTACCGGTACAGAAGGGGTTAATAGTAGCCTGAGCAAATTATAATAAAGGTCCATGGTACTGAAAGGGTTAAAGTGTAGGAGAGGGGGTGTGGGGGAGGGAGGGGGGGTGCATGTAGCAAGAATCAGGTTACATTTATTAGTGGCGTGTTGTCTTGGCGTTGGGGTCACCAGTCTTCCTTTGGCAACCCACTTGGGGGATTGTGTACATAGCCAGTAGCTCGTAATAGTTCTTCTACCCTCCCGCCTCCCTGTGTCTATCACGGTGAGTTTATATCTAGCTATACAGTGTACTCAGGCACATCCCTTTTTTTTTTTTTTTTTTTTTTTTACCAGTCCAATTGCTCTAGCGGCTAGAACAATTGGACTGTAAATCTAGCTTTAATAGAGTCTAGCCCTTATTGAGTTACAGAGGTTAAGGGGGTGACCTGTTTTTGTTCTGTCCTTTTCTATCTTTCGCTGGCTTGTATCCATTTGACCCCATTCAGCCTACTGTTTTAAGACGTTTATCCCCATCCAGGTGTCAATTTTGTACTGGTGAGCGGTAGCGAACCAGCATATTTTTTAGTTTTGTTTGACAGCAGGCTAAATTTGTACATTTTTCGATAGAAAAATGTCTCCAGCGAAGCCGGATTTCTTCATATAGTGCTGGCTCGATATCGCTCGCCAGGAAGAAATCAACACCTAGATAGGGATAAACGTCTTAAAATAGTTGGCTGAATGGGGCCGAATGGATACAAGCCAGAGAAAGAGAGAAAAGGACAGAGCAAAAACAGGTCACCCCCCTTAAGGGCTACGATTTCTGACCTACCTATTTGAAACCTGGTATAGCGATGACAACAGGAGATTGTGCCAAGTGCCTCATCTAGGTTGTACATAGACTAAACTACCCGGCTGGACTAGGTGTTGTAAGCCATCATAGGGTTGTTATTAGGTGCTGGAGGTTGTTGTTGGACGGGTTGTGGAAGTGTGGGGGAGCTGTGGGAGTGTAGGCAAACTGGAAGTGGGGGAACTGTAGGGGAAATGGGAATGTGGGGAAACTGGGAGTGTGGGGAAACTGTGGGAGTGTGGGCAAACTGTGGGTGTGGGAGTGTGGGGTAACTGTGGGAGTGTGGGGTAACTGGGAGTGTGGGGAAGCTGTGGGAGTGTGGGGAAACTGGGAGTGTGGGGAAAGTGTGGGGGAGCTGTGGGAGTGTGGAGTAAACTGTGGGAGTGTGGGGAAACTGTGAGGAAAAGTGTACACTCGCGCTGCTCGCGCACATATCATCTTCCCCTCAGCGTAAATTTATGTATGAAAGAATAGTTGTCGACTTTGTGTGTGTGTGTGTGTGTGTGTGTGTGTGTGTGTGTGTGTGTGTGTGTGTGTGTGTGAGAGAGAGAGAGAGAGATTACAAATGTCTTTTAATAATCATAAAGTCGCGTCGCAGAGCCACAGTTTCAGAAAGTTTCGCTCACCTGCCTAGGGCCCGTCAGGTTCTGGGCCGCTCATTGATCTTAGAGCTGTCTGTATTTTTCGTTAATATATTTGGTTCCTGGTTGTGTTTTCAGTTATTAGCGTAGGGGATCCTGGGTTAGAGTGTGTTGTCTGATATTTTGTGTTATTTGTGGTAGTGGTCATTGGGGTGTTTGTGGTGGTGGTGGTGGTGGGGGTGGTTGTGGTGATGGGATTGATTGGGATTGGGGTTGTGGTAGTGGTCATTGGGGTGTTTGTAGTGGTGGTTGTGGTGATGTTATTGATTGGGATTGTGGTAGTGGTCATTGGGGTGTTTGTGGTGGTGGTGGGGGTGGTTGTGGTGATGTTATTGATTGGGGTTGTGGTAGTGGTCATTGGGGTGTTTGTGGTGGTGGTGGGGGTGGTTGTGGTGATGTTATTGATTGGGATTGGGGGTTGTGGTAGTGGTCATTGGGGTGTGTGGTGGTGGTGCTGGTAGTAGTGATTGTGATGGTAGTAGTTGTTGTGGTAGTGGTCATTGGGATGTTTGTGGTGGTGGTAGTGGTATTGGTCATTGGGGTGGTGGTGGTGGTAGTAGTGATTGTGATGGTTGTAGTGGTTGTGGTAGTGGTCATTGGGCTGTTTGTGGTGGTGGTGGTGGTGGTATTAGTGATTGTGATGGTAGTAGGTGTTGTGGTAGTGGTCATTGGGATGTTTGTGGTGGTGGTAGTGGTTGTGGTCATTGGGGTGGTAGTGGTGATTGTGATGGTTATAGTTGTTGTGGTAGTGGTCATTGGGCTGTTTGTGGTGGTGGTGGTATTAGTGATTGTGATGGTAGTAGTTGTTGTGGTAGTGGTCATTGGGATGCTTGTACAAAGGAAATGGAAATCAAGCAACAACAGATCTAGTGACCCTTCTAGGTTGCTTGTCCTCCAAAACACTGAGGATCAAGTGTCCAAACAGTGGTTTAGAGTGGGTAAGGGAACATTGGAAAGGGAATTACTGCCCTGGAACTAATGTCCGTGGCAGGATTAGGAAGTTAGTAGGGGACAGATGGGTTAGTAACTGAGGGGGGGATAAAATAAAGTTATTCATTTACAAACGCAGTCAGTCGCGGGTTTGATGCGAGATATTTGTCTAGGCGGAGTTTAAATGAATCAACGGTGATACAGTCTATAACGTTTCGGGGAAGCCCATTCCACAAGTTGACAACTCGATTGAAGAAGAAATTCTTAGATTCGTGTGAGTTAAGAGATTTACCAATAATTTTGCAACCGTTTCCCCGCGTGTAATTAGATTGGTCGATAGTGAAGTACTTACTACAGTTCATATTGTCGATGCCTTTGATGATTTTGAACACTTGAATTAAGTCACCTCTTAATCTGCGCTGGGTTAAAGGAAATAGATTTAATTCTCTAAGATGCTCTTCGTATGGTTTGTTGTTTAGGCTAGGTATCATTTTGGTAACTCTACGTTGAACTCGTTCTAGTTTGTTTATATCTTTTTGGTAATAAGGGCACCAGGATTGAACGCAGTATTCCAGAAGAGGGCGGACTAAGGAATTGTAAAGGGTTAGGATAACTTCTTTGGATTTATGCTCAAATGACCTGCCTATAAAGCCAATTATTTTGTTTGCCTTCTTAACAACTTCTGAACATTGTTGACTCGGTTTTAGGTTACTCGATATTGTTACTCCCAGATCGGTTTCTCTGTTTACATTCTTAAGCTGAGTGTCATTCATCGAATAGTTTGCTTTCTCATTTAGGTATATATCCGATATGTAGTACTTTACATTTATCCGCATTGAAACTCATTTGCCAAATTTGGGCCCAACATGACAATTTATCTAGATTGTGTTGCATATCGTCAACTTGTTCTTTTGAGAGTACGCTATTTGCAATTTTTGTATCGTCAGCAAATTTTGAGATTGTACAGGTGAGACCCTCATCTATGTCGTTGATGTAAATTAGAAAGAGAATTGGTCCTAGTACCAATCCCTGGGGTACCCCGCTACTTACATTGGTCCATTTAGATGCCTTACCGTTTATGACTACTCTTTGCTTTCTGTCGCTGAGCCATTTCAACACACCGTCTTGTATTCCATGCACTTTTAGTTTTAGCAGTAAACGTTTGTGGGGAACTTTGTCAAAGGCCTTTTGAAAATCAAGGTATATAATATCTACAGCTTTACTGTCATCGTAGAGGTTGAGGATATCGTGGAAGAAGTCTAAGAGGTTTGTTAAACAGGAACGTTTTTTACGAAAGCCGTGTTGAGTATCTTTAAGTATGTTATTTTCCTCTAAGTGATTTACGAGTCTGTCTCGTATGACCGTTTCTAGCATTTTACATACAACTGAGGTTAAGCTAATTGGACGATAGTTACTGGGTAGGGATTTGCTGCCTTTTTTGAATATCGGTGTTACGTTGGCTAGCTTCCACTGATCGGGCATAGTTTCAGACTGCAAGGATTTATTGAATAGTAATGTCAGTGGTTTGGAGAGCTCATCCTTAGCTTCCTTTAGAACTCTAGGCGAGATTGTATCAGGTCCAGGCGTTTTATTTACCTTGAGTTTATCTAAACAATTCAATACTTCTCTCTCTGTAACGGTGATATTGCTTAGAACATCTGAATTATCAATCTGAATCGGCGATGGTGTAGGGATATCACTGAGGTCTTCTCTTGTAAAAACTGATGCAAAGAAGGTATTGAGGGCATTACTCATTTGTACTTCGTCTTTGGTGTATTCTCCATTTTCATCGACTAACGGTCCAACAGTTGAAGTAACTACTTTTTTCTTTCTGATATAACTATAGAATTCTTTCGGGTTTGTTTTACTTTGATTCGCAATATATAACTCTAAGGTCTTTTTACTTTGCTTAATTAACTTTTTGGCTTTGCGTCGTAGCTCTACAAATTTCAGCCGTTCTTCGTCATTTTGTGAGGATTTTAATCTATCATTAGCAAATTTTTTAGCAAGCAGGCAGTTTGAAATATCTTTATTCCACCATTTGGGCTTATTATTATGGCCCGGACGCCGTATTTTCGATGGTATGCAGTCTTGCACTGCTTTTAGGTAAGTGGTTTCGAATAACTTCCAAGATGTATTTATGTCGTTATTGTGAATTAAAAAGCTCCAGTCAGTTTCTTTAAACATAGCTCTAAATTTATGGAAGTTTGCTTTCTTGAAATTAGGGACTTTTTCGATGCTACTATTTGGTTCGTTACTAGTAAACTTTAAAGTGAAAGTTATCGTACGAAGGTCGCTGTTACTGAATTCATCACCAACATTAAAATTCTCTATTAATTCTTCTTTTGTTGCAAGTACAATGTCAAGAACGTTATTATCACGGGTTGGCGTTCGAACAAATTGATAAAGCGAACTCTCTTGCAAGTTCGTATACAAGTCATGTCCGGAGTGTGAAGTAAGAGTATCGCCCCACTTGGTCACAGGTAAAATAAAGTCGCCAAAAATTACGGTATCTTGTGAGTTACTTACATCTGCAATTTGTTCGTAAATTTCTCGGTCAGTTTGCACTGATTGAGCTGGAGGTCTGTATATTAATGCAAGTATTATTTTTGTACCTTTATTATTCTTTATTAGCACAAATGATGCGTCGACGTTCACAATTTGAGGTTTTGACAAGAGGGTAGGGTTAAGACTTTCTTTGATATAAAGTAAAACGCCATCTCCATTTCGATTTATTCGGCTTTTCTCAAACATTACATAACCGGGAAGTGAATACTCTGCTAAAAAGTCTCTATCTTCTGTATTGAGCCAAGATTCTGTTATGCCAATCACATCATAATTTTCTGTAAACACTAGCTCCTCTAAATATGAAAATTTATTGCGTATGCTACGAGCGTTTGCATAGAAAACCTTTAAATTTGTTATTTTAGAACTCACGGAACGCTCCTTAATAATATTTTTGGTTCTTGTCGGATCTACATTTATGTTCATGGCTGTCCTCGGTCCTCGCTGTCTTCGGTCCTTATCACTGGTGGTCCTCGGTTGCCTCTGTTTTTTTCTTGGCGTTGGATGATCTATGTCACTGCTGCTTCTTCTCGGATGGCGTTTTTTGATCCATGGCTGCGGACTGCTTCGTGTAGGAGACGACCCATGCGTGCTGATGGCGGGGTGGTGGTGGTGGTATTAGTGATTGTGATGGTTGTAGTTGTTGTGATAGTGGTCATTGGGATGCTTGTGGTGGTGGTAGTGGTTGTGGTAGTGGTAGTGGTCATTGGGGTGGTGGTGGTGGTGGTAGTAGTGATTGTGATGGTTGTAGTTGTTGGTAGTGGTCATTGGGATGCTTGTGGTGGTGGTAGTGGTTGTGGTCATTGGGGTGGTGGTGGTGGTGGTAGTGGTTGTGGTCATTGGGGTGGTGGTGGTGGTGGTAGTAGTGATTGTGATGGTTGTAGTGGTTGTGGTAGTGGTCATTGGGCTGTTTGTGGTGGTGGTGGTGGTGGTGGTAGTAGTGATTGTGATGGTAGTAGTTGTTGTGATAGTGGTCATTGGGCTGTTTGTGGTGGTGGTGGTGGTGGTAGTAGTGATTGTGATGGTTGTAGTTGTTGTGATAGTGGTCATTGGGCTGTTTGTGGTGGTGGTGGTAGTATTGATTGTGATGATTGTAGTGGTTGTGGTAGTGGTCATTGGGCTGTTTGTGGTGGTGGTGGTGGTGGTATTAGTGATTGTGATGGTAGTAGTTGTTGTCATAGTGGTCATTGGGATGCGTGTGGTGGTGGTAGTGGTTGGGGTCATTGGGGGTGGTGGTGGTGGTGGTAGTAGTGATTGTGATGGTTGTAGTTGTTGTGGTAGTGGTCATTGGGCTGTTTGTGGTGGTGGTGGTGGTAGTAGTGATTGTGATGATTGTAGTGGTTGTGTAGTGATCATTGGGCTGTTTGTGGTGGTGGTGGTGGTGGTATTAGTGATTGTGATGGTAGTAGGTGTTGTGATAGTGGTCATTGGGATGCGTGTGGTAGTGGTTGTGGTAGTGGTAGTGGTAGTGGTCATTGGGGTGGTGGTGGTGGTAGTGTTTGAAGTGGTAGTGGTCATTGGGGTGGTGGTGGTGGTAGTAGTGATTGTGATGGTTGTAGTTGTTGTGGTAGTGGTCATTGGGATGCTTGTGGTGGTGGTAGTGGTTGTGGTCATTGGGGTGGTGGTGGTAGTAGTGATTGTGATGGTTGTAATTGTTGTGATAGTGGTCATTGGGATGCTTGTGGTGGTGGTAGTGGTTGTGGTAGTGGTAGTGGACATTGGGGTGGTGGTGGTGGTGGTAGTGTTTGAAGTGGTGGTATTGATTGTAGTTGTGGTTTAGGAAAGGATTTCATATACGATTACAAGAGAGAGTGAGAGTAAATGAGAGACTGACCTTTAATTGTTTTGAACTAATTGCACACGATTAAATCACAGAAACCCCAATGTCATCAATAGACTAAAAACATACAACAGCATTGAGTAAAATATAAACATAGATGGTGGAGCGTCTGTCTTTTTACTATGATGGTATATTGTCTTGTTCCCATCTTAAATACTCGGTTAATTTTAAGCTTTTGTAGCGAAATACATTTATGAAAACTTGGTATTCATAATTATGATGCAGCGACACAGTTCATTAAATCGCCACTACATTAACCCCTTTTGTGCCGGCGACGTCTTTTTAAGTATATTCTAGCTATATTTGGACGATTTTGTTCGGTTTAAGAAGGATCTGTGATAGCAAAAATGGTTAAGTGATATAGTTATAAACCTGTTAATTGCTAGAGGCCGATTTTATACTGAATAACATCGCCTAATAGTAGCTAGAGTTAAGTTTAAAAGACGTCGAAGGTACAGAAGGGGTTAAAATCACCACTGCATTAAAGTTACCACTACATTAAAGTCACCACTACAATAAAGTTACCACTACATTAAATTCACCACTACATTAAAGTCACCACTACACCACTACACCGAAACGTTATAGACTGCATCACCGTTGATTCATTTAAACTCCGCCTAGACAAATATCTCGCATCAAACCCGCGACTGACTGCGTTTGTAAATGAATAACTTTATTTTATCCCCCCCTCAGTTACTAACCCATCTGTCCCCTACTAACTTCCTAATCCTGTCACGGACATTAGTTCCAGGGCAGTAATTCCCTTTACAATGTTCCCTTACCCACTCTAAACCACTGTTTGTACACTTGATCCTCAGTGTTTTGGAGGACAAGCAACCTAGAAGGGTCACTAGATCTGTTGTTGCTTGATTTCCTTTGTACTTTGTACATTAAAGTCAGCACTACATTAGTCACTACTACATTAGTCACCACTACATTAAAGTCACCACTACATTAAAGGCACCACTACATTAAAGTCACCACTACAATAAAGTTACCACTACATTAAAGTCACCACTACATTAAAGGCACCACTACATTAAAGTTACCACTACCGTACATTAAAGTTACCACTACATTAAAGGCACCACTACATTAAAGTTACCACTACCGTACATTAAAGTTACCACTACATTAAAGGCACCACTACATTAAAGTCACCACTACATTAAAGGCACCACTACATTAAAGTCACCACTACAATAAAGTTACCACTACATTAAAGTCACCACTACATTAAAGTCACCACTACATTAAAGTTACCACTACATTAAAGTCACCACTACAATAAAGTTACCACTACATTAAAGTCACCACTACATTAAAGTCACCACTACATTAAAGGCACCACTACATTAAAGTTACCACTACAATAAAGTCACCACTACATTAAAGTCACCACTACATTAAAGTCACCACTACAATAAAGTTACCACTACATTAAAGTCACCACTACATTAAAGTCACCACTACATTAAAGTTACCACTACAATAAAGTCACCACTACATTAAAGTCACCACTACATTAAAGTCACCACTACATTAAAATCACCACTACATTAAAGTCACCACTACAATAGAGTCACCACTACAATAGAGTCACCACTACATTAAAGTCACCACTACATTAAAGTCACCACTTGATTTCCTTTGTACTCCTTTGTACTACATTAAAGTCACCACTACAATAAAGTTACCACTACATTAAATTCACCACTACATTAAAGTCAGCACTACATTAGTTACCACTACATTAGTCACCACTACATTAAAGTTATTTACTTCGTATGCAGTTTAGGAAGGATCTTGAGAAACAAATTATATAACTATCTCTAAATTAACTCCTAGGCTCTAATTATTAGTTCTAAAGTTGAGTAAATCCGCTTGGTGGTATCCAGAATATCATCAAAGAATACAGTCATTATGTGAGCATTGATGGGAGATTTTTTCCTCCCTCAGTTTTAGCCCCATTAGTATTTTTTTAGATTCTAAGGCGTTCGCCCCATTATTTTGGCGATTTCAAGACCTATCGCCCCATTTCTTTACCAATATTATGATCTTTAGTGTCGATATTTTCATGGCGAGTGATAGCGAGACTGTAATTTAGGATGAACTGGCCTTCGGTCGGGATATATTTCTCCCGAAATAAGTATCTACTTCTTCTTAACCGTTGATGCACAGTGTGCTTTGGGTCACTTTCCCCAGATAACTGTGCAAGTGTTGTAGGATTATAGGTTTTTATAATGCAACTGGTGGGGTTCCATGGCAAGTGTTTAAATGTCAGTCAGGCATTGGTGTTCATAGGCGGTCACATCTTGTAGTACTGTACTGTACTTGTATTTTATAGCTCGTGGATCCGTCCACTTGTATGAAGAAAAGAAGCAAGTGGATTGGCGATTACTTGGAGGTTTGACGTAGGCAAGGTACCACCGCCTAAGATGTGGTGTACGGTACTTCAAATACACCACCCAGACGTACTATACTGTCTCCAAGTGTGGTGCGAGCTCCATTATGTTTTGGACAGCAGATAAGGAAGTGACAGATGGTCTGAGGGACATGACAGTAGGCACAGTTGCCATCAGGGTGTAGGCCAAGGCGGTACACTTGACAAAAAAAAACATCTTTACACTAACGCTCTAAACATTCTGGAAATGGGTCGAAATCTTATGATAATACCTCACAGACGTATGTTTCACCCGATTCATTCCGTTCACACTAGATTATTTACAGCTCACCAGTGTAAAGATTGTGTTTTGGTCGAGTGTACACGTGTACACCCAATCTAGTGTGACCGAGGTGAAGTCTGGTAGTGGCTTTACTGACAACCCTGGATTTGTATCGAGTGTGGCGCCAGATAGCCCACTTACTGTTAACATCACCATAGTGAGTTTGGGCAGTTTGTTTGTTTCCATATGACGATAAAGGATCCAGTGACCAATTTGCGGAGGATTGTATGAATTATCTCCAAGGAGAGTCTTGGGAGTGTTTTATTTACGTTGATAGATATCTAGGGAGCTAACTAAAAAGAGAGGAAAAATACCTTAAGCTCAACATAAATCCTCTGATATAATGTATTGTATGATGGGCGTGTGCATGTGGTGTGGAAAATATGTTCTTCTCAAAAACAGAATATGTCAAAATTGGGTATGTAACAATTGTTCTAGTATAATGCCTGCCACTACTCAGAGATATTATGTATCAAGAGCGAGTTGTTGTTGTTGTTGTTGTTCCCCAAGCTGCCTGGCCGAACAGCCCCAAGGCTCCGAGCACGGCCAAGGCCATATCCGAGCGCCCCCACAGAACCCTCCCTGCCGACCACAATAAAGCCTGGGTGACCGAAGCCACTCCAAGGCGGGGAGCTGAGGAGGGTGCGGAAACGCCCGGGAAACCAAAGCCCCACCCAGGGCCCTGTGCCCCTCAGCAATTATGAAGAGAAAGTTACGGGGCAAGAGCGAGTTATATACATTTGTTCTAGTATAATGCCTGCCACTACTCAGAGGTATTATGTATCAAGAGCGAGTTATATACATTTGTTCTAGTATAATGCCTGCCACTACTCAGAGGTATTATGTATCAAAAGCGAGTTATATACATTTGTTCTAGTATAATGCCTGCCACTACTCAGAGGTATTATGTATCAAGAGCGAGTTATATACATTTGTTCTAGTATAATGCCTGCCACTACTCAGAGGTATTATATATCAAGAGCGAGTTATATACATTTGTTCTAGTATAATGCCTGCCACTACTCAGAGGTATTATGTATCACGAGCGAGTTATATACATTTGTTCTAGTATAATGCCTGCCACTACTCAGAGGTATTATGTATCAAGAGCGAGTTATATACATTTGTTCTAGTATAATGCCTGCCACTACTCAGAGGTATTATGTATCAAAAGCGAGTTATATACATTTGTTCTAGTATAATGCCTGCCACTACTCAGAGGTATTATGTATCAAAAGCGAGTTATATACATTTGTTCTAGTATAATGCCTGCCACTACTCAGAGGTATTATGTATCAAGAGCGAGTTATATACATTTGTTCTAGTATAATGCCTGCCACTACTCAGAGGTATTATGTATCAAGAGCGAGTTATATACATTTGTTCTAGTATAATGCCTGCCACTACTCAGAGGTATTATGTATCAAGAGCGAGTTATATACATTTGTTCTAGTATAATGCCTGCCACTACTCAGAGGTATTATGTATCAAGAGCGAGTTATATACATTTGTTCTAGTATAATGCCTGCCACTACTCAGAGGTATTATGTATCAAGAGCGAGTTATATACATTTGTTCTAGTATAATGCCTGCCACTACTCAGAGGTATTATGTATCAAGAGCGAGTTATATACATTTGTTCTAGTATAATGCCTGCCACTACTCAGAGGTATTATGTATCAAGAGCGAGTTATATACATTTGTTCTAGTATAATGCCTGCCACTGCTCAGAGGTATTATGTATCAAGAGCGAGTTATATACATTATGTATCAAGAGCGAGTTATATACATATTCCGATATTACTTTCTTCGTGTACATTTTTAATTGGGCATAAACACTGGCTGTTCTAGCACACACCCATAATTATCAAATCCGAACATTAAGGGGAGACGGTCGTTTTTCTGGTCCCCTTTCTCCCTCGTGTTAAGCCCCATTTGTTTTGAGATTATGAGACGTTTGGCCCATTAGTTTGACGATTTTAACACCTTTCGCTCCATTTCGTTGTCAATTTTAAGACCTTTCGTGCCAATTTCACTTCGCATATAAGTTCGATAAAACAGCTACACTATTGGGAGCGTTTAAGATCACTGAATCTGTACTCACTGGAACGTAGAAGAGAACGTTACCTAATAATATACACGTGGAAAATCGCAGAGGGTTTAGTACCAAACCTACATACTCCGATAGTCATGAAATTCAGTGATAGGAGAGGCTGGGAATGCGAAATCCCCCGGATGAATAACAGGGGTGCTATGGGCTCTCTGCGAGAGGGCTGGTTATCACACAGAGGCCCACGTCTCTTCAACAAACTCCCACGGCGAGTAAGAGACATGAGGGACGTCTCGTTAGACAGCTTCAAGAGAGCCCTGGATGTCGAACTGCAAAAGGTGCCAGACGAGCCCATCCTCGCAAGGGAGCGAGCTGTCGCTTCAAACAGTCTACTGCACCAAATCACCACCCAAAACGAGGGGCGTCGCGCTCCTTGGTGCCGCTAGAAGAGTGGCGAACACATCATAAGGTATCATAAGGTAAGGTATTTAGGTGTCGATTATTTCCTGGCGAGCGTCAGCGAGCCTGAATTGTTAAGAGGAACCGGCCTTCGGCCGAAACATTTTTCTACCGAAAACATTTACATATTTATCTTGAAGGGCGGTCTAGAGGGTAATTTTTCTAAGCTTGATGGAGGTCTAGCGAGAAATTTAAGAAATACAGGAATAAATGCATTAATAAACAAAACAAATCCGTGTCCCCTTAATACAACAAAGTGGCTATTAATGAACATGAATCAAGTGAATTAAAAGAAGGGGATAATAAGACTTAAATCGTTTACCTACCGAGGTACTTATAGCTGATGATTAGCTGCGAGTATGAGGTATAATCTGGTGGACGGGTAAGTGGTGGTGGTGGTGGCTGTGGTGGAACTAGGGTAGGTGAGAGAGAGAGAGAGAGAGAGTCGAACTATACTAGTCTAGACAAAATAATACATTAAAGTAAGAGAAAGTCAGACGAACTTCACTTGTTTAGAAGGAAAAAATATACACGAGAGAGAGAGAGAGAGAGATGACTTTTACTTGATTATGTTTAATTACCCACGATTAATCCTAGACACCACACTATAATGTCACCAATAAGAGTTAATTAAAGCATACAACATCGTCGAGTAAAAAATAATATGTATCTTGATCAAAACATGTGCAGCAGAGGTCAGTTCCAAGCGGGACACATGCCATCGATAAATTATGAAAATGAACTTAACCCCTTCAGCCCCATGACGTAATATTATTCTTATTCAGGCAACCATTAGGCACTTTTCTTTAGCTTTTAATCTACCTCGACTCAAAGGGGTAAACACGATCTCAATAAACCCTCTTAGTAACATAGGTCCTTCTGAAACTGCATAAAATCATCACATTTTAGCCAGAATCAAAGGTACAAAGGCGGCATGGTGCTGAAGGGGTTAAACAGAAGAAAAACATTACTTCAATCTTTGTGGCTGAACGAAAAATAGTCACATAATATTTAGATAACTGGACGTAGTCTATAGGTTGTTTGGGAACTCTTAACCCCTTCCGTACCGGCGACGTCTTTTTCCTTTTATTCTAGCTATATTTAGACTTTGGGCAGTTTAGAAAGGATCAGTGGTAGTAAAAAGGGTTAAGTGAGATGGTTCGAAGCCTGTTAATTACTGGTGGCCATTTTAAACTGAATGAAATCGTCTTATAGTAGCCAGAATAAGATAACAAAACAAAAAACCGTCACCGGTACATAAGGGGTTAAAACAGTCTATAGGTTGTCTGAGAACTCTTAAGAATAGTCTATAGGTTGTCTAGGAACACTTTAAAACAGTCTACAGGTTGTCTGAGAACTCTTAAGAATAGTCTATAGGTTGTCTAGGAACACTTTAAAATAGTCTGAGAACTCTTAAGAATAGTCTATAGGTTGTCTAGGAACACTTTAAAATAGTCTGAGAACTCTTAAGAATAGTCTATAGGTTGTCTAGGAACACTTTAAAACAGTCTACAGGTTGTCTGAGAACTCTTAAGAATAGTCTATAGGTTGTCTAGGAACACTTTAAAACAGTCTGAGAACTCTTAAGAATAGTCTATAGGTTGCCTAGGAACACTTCTAAAACAGTCTGAGAACTTTTAAGAATAGTCTATAGGTTGTCTAGGAACACTTTAAAACAGTCTACAGGTTGTCTGAGAACTCTTAAGAATAGTCTATAGGTTGTCTAGGAACACTTCTAAAACAGTCTGAGAACTCTTAAGAATAGTCTATAGGTTGTCTAGGAACACTTTAAAATAGTCTGAGAACTCTTAAGAATAGTCTATAGGTTGCCTAGGAACACTTTAAAATAGTCTACAGGTTGTCTCTGAACTTTTTAAAATAGTCTTTAGGTTGTCTGAGAACTCTTGAAAATAGTCTATATATTGGCTGGGTACTCTTAAAAATAGTCGATAGTTTGTCTGAGAACTTTTGAATATTACTGTACAGTACGAACAAATTTGCCAAAGTACATGAAGCAGCTTACCGGCCAGATAAAACCGGTCGATATTAGCGTTTGGTGAGCCTTTTAAAATGTCGTTTAGATCGTATCCCGACCTGTATGTCTAATTGAGAACTAGGCTAGTGTAAAAACCGCCGCCACACTGGCTTTATTTCCTTGTCCAGATGAATTGGAATTAGAGAAGGAGTGAACACAGAGACCGTGTTTTTTGGATGCATTATGTATCTAGTGCGCGCACACACACACACACACACACACACACACACACACGGTAATGAGAGACTTGCAAAATCTTACTGGATAACACGATATTATTGAAATAGTCTATACATGCTATGTAACGATGTATAAATTTCGAATATTATAACATTAGAACACAATTATCTGCATTAGATAAATTCACTTTCACACTATTCAGTTACTCTTCTATGTTTTTGTATTCTCTCGCTTCAGTTACCCTTCTATCATCTTGTATTCTCTCGCTTCAGTCCCCCTTCTATCCTCTTGTGTTCTCTCGCTTCAGTTACCCTTCTATCCTCTTGTATTATCTCGCTTCAGTTACCCTTCTATCATCTTGTGTTCTCTCGCTTCAGTTACCCTTCTATCCTCTTGTATTATCTCGCTTCAGTTACCCTTCTATCATCTTGTGTTCTCTCGCTTCAGTTACCCTTCTATCCTCTTGTATTATCTCGCTTCAGTTACCCTTCTATCCTCTTGTGTTCTCTCGCTTCAGTTACCCTGCTATCCTCTTGTGTTCTCTCGCTTCAGTCCCCCTTCTATCCTCTTGTGTTCTCTCGCTTCAGTCCCCCTTCTATCCTCTTGTGTTCTCTCGCTTCAGTTACCCTTCTATCCTCTTGTGATCTCTCGCTTTTTCCTCTCCTCATCTTTCTATTTTTCAGTCTGCATATCTTATTAATTCTTCATATTCTAAAATTCTCCGTCATTCCGTTCGCTCTCCCCTCCGCCTTTCCTCATCTATTTGCTTCCTTCTTTCCCTCCTCACTCCAAAATTCTATTCTGTCTCTCTCTCTCTCTCTCTCTCTCTCTCTCTCTCTCTCTCTCTCTCTCTCTCTCTCTCTCTCTCTCTCTCTCTCTCTCTCTCTCTCTCTCCTCATCTTATACTGGTTGGTGTTACGTCAATATTAAATGTATCTTTATAAATATGTTTTAGTCATATGTTGTGTGTTTTAGGTATAATATTAAAGCTAATGAGCCCATGATCGTAGAACTTATTTAGCAAAGAGCCCGGTCTATACAAGTATATTGTAATGATGTATATCAAATATGTATATACTATTTATGCCAAATGAACCATTTATATTTCTTATACTACGGTACTACTACTACTACTACTACTACTAATAATAATAATAATAATAATAATAATAATGATAAAAAAATATGCCTATTCCCTGCCATCCTCATATCACCTCACTTCAATCCTTTCTCTTCCTCTTCCTCCTCCTCCTCCACATCTCCCATTACCCTCCATCCTCCACCCCATTTCCCCTCCCTACATCCTCCCTGATTGTCCCTCCCCATTTCTCCCTTATTCTACTCTTCACTCATCCTCCCCAATCCTTCCCTCCCCCTCCTATCACCTACCCTTCCCCATCCTCCCTCACACACATACCCTCCTCCATCCCTAGAGGTTTCATCCCAAGCCTCCCCTCCCCCATGCTCCCCAATCCCCCACCTCCTCCCTCCCCAGCCTCTACCCTCTCCTATACTCCCCTCCATCACCATCTTCTCTCCTCCTCTTCCCCATACTCCCCTCCTCCCTCCCCAGTCTCTCTCCATCTCCCCCATACTCCCCTCCTCTGTTCCTAGCTCCCCCATGGTCCCCCTCCTCCCTCCCCAGCTATCCCATACTCCCCTCCTCCCTCCCCAGTCTCTCTCCATCTCCCCCATACTCCCCTCCTCTGTTCCTAGCTCCCCCATGGTCCCCTCCTCCCTCCCCAGCTATCCCATACTCCCCTCTCCCCTCCCCAGTCTCCCCCTCTCTGGTCAACTTTCCAATACAAGAGAGCGGGGGCCCCAGGAGAGAATAAAAACTGGTTGCTATTCAATATATATCGCAGGAAAGTCATATACACCACCTGACCTGACGGATATCCTCTTGACCCCGGCGAGGTCACTGGCTGGGGTGATGGGAAAATATCTAATGCCCAGAGTGTGTGTGTGTGTGTTTTTTTTTTTTTTTTTTTTTCTCCCCATCTGTCTGCTTATCATTCTATATATGCATGCGGGACGGTAATATATACGTTCCCTGATGTCATGTACACTCACGCGTACTAAATGTTGCTCAGGGGTGGATCCTTCCATCCCCTACTCCACCCTGGGCAGGTGGAAGGGGGGGGGTCGGGTCCAAGTCTACCCCCACCTTCCACCCCCAAACTATCCCCAACTCCCCCACCCTCCTTCTCTAGCTGGCAGTTAGTGATTGGAGGAGATTGTTCTCATGAATTGTAAATTATTGTTATACCATCTTTGCACATGCTTACAATGGCCAACATTTATTAATACAATATACTGTATAATTGTATTCTCAATATGAGTCTATACACACATGGGTTGCAAGAATCTCGGCTGTATTGGTCTTCTACCTTTCTCTCTCGCTTTCGCTCTCTCTCGCTTTCGCGCGCTCTCTCTCTCTCTCTCTCTCTCTCTAAGCATAAAGAAACAAATTACTTTTAATTCAGTAGTAACTATTTTTTTTAAAGTCACCCACCACTACCCAGATCACTTCCTATCTCTCCCAACTGTTAACAATATTACCGATAGTAATACAAGACAACGACACAATCTTTATGTCCCCAGAACCAAGACTGACTCGGGAGCCAGAGCTATGTCTGTAACAGGTCCTAAGTTATGGAATCAATTACCATCGGATATCAAAGAGGCAAATACCGTGCATGCATTTAAATCAAAGTTGAAAAAGAACTTATTAAATAATACATAATCTAAATATCGGGCCTCATTGTTCTCTATGGTAATATGATGTCCTATATATTCTTATTCATATTTTTATGACTGTATATATGTGGGTATTTCAACTATGTACAGCCAAACAAATATGAATGTGTGTGTAAAAGTATGTAAGTCCACGCACATATATATATACTGTATATGTATGTATTGCGTGTATATATGCATCTGAATGTGTATGTACAATCTAAGTTTATACCTAAGTTAATACTTAATGTACACTTTGTAATCGTAATTATGAGCAGAATAACCACTTTTAAGTGGAAATAAAAAAAATATTATTATTATTATATATATATATATATATCTCTCTCTCTATCTCTCTCTCTGCCTCTGCGTGTGTCCCTCTCTCATTGCATTACAATCCACGACCAAGACTTAATGTGCTTTTAAGATAGGCTAGTGATACCGTAATTAATTCCAATATCACACATTATTCAGGATATTATGTTTACCATTATTGCAATACACATCAACTTTTCCTCTACGATCTACTCCTAGGTTTTCAAATTACTTACACAGTCGGGATTGTTTTAATATTAAAGGAAATGTCTAAAGGCAAATATGGGCTGGAATAGTGTTGCGACTATTGTTGATTGTTTCGTTTACCATTTCAATCAGTGTCTCCCATTTATTCAATACCATACATAGTATAAACGGTTTGCATTTAATTATATGTGGCCTATACACTTCGTTTTCAGTCAATTAAATGTAGAACTCGATACAACTTACGATCAAAGTCGGTGTTAATTTTTAGTAAGGTTTGAGTATCGAGCCCTTGAGTAGCCTTCTCACTTCCCCCTTCTCTGTCTCTATCTGTGATCCCAGCCTCTCGCCTCTACAAACCCCCAAATAATGCATAACAATTTTTCCATCAACTCTTCTCTATGTGTATCGAATGCAGGCAACACTCATCACACACTCTAAGGAAGGGAAATATACCCCATTCACACCCGTAAAATCTTGGTTGAAGAAAGTGTGTGCTATGAGAGAGTTACAAGGAATAGTTAGTATCTCAAAGACCTTGCCGTCCATTTCGGGGAAATTTTCGAAGTCGAATGTGAGATATTGTTCAGTGCACTACACTCCTTACAGAGTGTGCAAAATACTATCCACTCTTCTTGAACTGCTCTACCGAGGAAATGTTTACAACTCCTGAGGAAAGCTTGTTCCATGTAGATCAGATCTTAAATGAGAAACAATTTCCACAAATACTAGTGTTGAACCTTTTCAATTCTAACTGTCAGCCATGGTTGCGTATTGTATTCATATTTAGGCTAAATTTGTTGCCATGATCAACATTGTCAAACCCATTACCTATTTTAAAAATGTGATTGAGATGACCTCGTAGTCTCAGTGTTGAGAGAGAGAGAGAGTACAAAGGAAATCAAGCAACAACAGATCTAGTGACCCTTCTAGGCTGCTTGTCCTCCAACACTGAGGATCAAGTGTCCAAACAGTGGTTTAGAGTGGGTAAGGGAACATTGGAAAGGGAACTACTGCCCTAGAACTAATGTCCGTGGCAGGATTAGGAAGTTAGTAGGGGACAGATGGGTTAGTAACTGAGGGGGGGATAAAATAAAGTTATTCATTTACAAACGCAGTCAGTCGCGGGTTTGATGCGAGATATTTGTCTAAGCGGAGTTTAAATGAATCAACGGTGCTGCAGTCTATAACGTCTCGGGGAAGCCCATTCCACAAGTTGACAACTCGATTGAAGAAGAAATTCTTAGATTCGTGTGAGTTAAAAGATTTACCAATAATTTTGCAACCGTTTCCCCGCGTGTAATTAGATTGGTCGATAGTGAAGTACTTACTACAGTTCATATTGTCGATGCCTTTGATGATTTTGAACACTTGAATTAAGTCACCTCTTAATCTGCGCTGGGTTAAAGGAAATAGATTTAATTCTCTAAGACGCTCTTCGTATGGTTTGTTCTTTAGGCTAGGTATCATTTTGGTAACTCTACGTTGAACTCGTTCTAGCTTGTTTATATCTTTTTGGTAATAAGGGCACCAGGATTGAACGCAGTATTCCAGAAGAGGGCGGACTAAGGAATTGTAAAGGGTTAGGATAACTTCTTTGGATTTATGGTCAAATGACCTGCCTATATAGCCAATTATTTTGTTTGCCTTCTTAACAACTTCTGAACATTGTTGACTCGGTTTTAGAGAGAGAGAGAGAGAGAGGTAGAAGACCAATACAGCCGAGATTCTTGCAACCCATGTGTGTATAGAGACTCATATTGAGAATACAATTATACAGTATATTGTATTAATAAATGTTGGCCATTGTAAGCATGTGCAAAGATGGTATAACAATAATTTACAATTCATGAGAACAATCTCCTCCAATCACTAGCTTCTCAGCCAGCTAGAGAAGGAGGGTGGGGGAGTTGGGGATAGTTTGAGGGTGGAAGGTGGGGGTAGACTTGGACCCGACTCCCCCCTTCCACCTGCCCAGGGTGGAGTAGGGGATGGAAGGACCCACCCCTGAGCAACTTTTAGTACGCGTGAGTGTACCTACAATCAGCTCTAAAGTATTTTATAATGTTGCTTTAAGTATCTAGTTATAGAAAGGCTACTTAGAATTGAACATATTTGATTAAGGGAGCTCAGACGGTATTGTGCAGCATAATTTACTGGTTCGGCTCAATGGTTTAAGGAAGGGGTTTAGTTTGCTCTCTAAACCTCTATCAAGCTTAAAAAACACCCACAAGACCCCCCTTTGATATAAATTTGTATATTTTTCGGTAGAAAAATGTCCTGGCCGAAGGCCGATTCCTCTTTAAATACAGGCTCGTTATCGCTCGCCAGGAAAAAAATAGACACCTTAATGGCACGAAAGGTCTTAATATTGGCAAAGAAATGGGGCGAATGTTTTGAAATCTCATAACAAATAGGGCTAAACATGAGGGAGGAGGAGGACTCGAAAAACCAACTGCCTCCCCTTAAGTATACCATTTGTCTGTCAGAGATTACGTTTTCGCAACCAGTTTCCACAATCCGGAGAGCTGATAGACGTGAAGAGATATTTTCTAATCTTAAGGGGAGACTGACCGTTTGTTTGGTCTATTAATTAATATTTTTTTACTTACCTCCCTAGACCTCCATCAAACTTAGAAAAAAAAACCCTAGACAAGATAAATTTGTACATTTTTCAGTAGAAAAATTTGGCGGCCGAAGGCCGGCTCCTCTTAAATTTGCAGGCTCGCTATCGCTCGCCAGGAAATAATCGACACCTAAATAGCACGAAAGGTCTTAAAATTGACAACGAAATAGGGCGAAAGGTCATAAAATCCCCAAACTAATGGAACCAACGTCTTAACCCTCTCACGTCCTGATGCAATTTTTGAGCCTATTAGGGATACTTTAAAGCCTTTGTTACCGTCCGGGGTATTTATAAACCTTTAGTTTATTTACTTCAACCTCTGCAGTTGTCTTTTGAGTTAGCTGTGGGCAGAAAACTAATTTTGGTGAGGTAATTATAAGAGTGAGAGTAATCTATTTCTTATTGCTAATCTGGCAACCTCTGCGTCATAAGGATGTGAGAGGGTTAAAATCCCAAAACTAGTGGGGCTAAACATTAGGGAGAATGGGTCCAGAAAAACGGCCTGCCTCCCCTTAAATAAATAGAATCATCGTGAGAATGAATGAGAAACGTTAATCAGCACCTTGAATTGTGGACATTGATTGCGAAAATGTTAATTGGGATTGACAAAATATATTACGGTCGACATTATAATTATAGGACTTAAGGGGAGATGGGTCGTTTTTCTGGTCCCCCTTCTGCCTTATGTTTAGCCCCATTAGTTTACATATTTTAAGACGTGCGGCCCATTAGTTTGGCGATTTTAAGACCTTTCGTCCCATTTCTTTGTCAATATTAAGCCTTCCTGTCATTTAGGTGTCGATTTTTCCTTGCGAGCGATAGCGAGCCTGTAATTTAGGACTAATCGGCCTTTGGCCGGGACAGTTTTCTAACGAAAAATGTACAAATTGATCTTGAAGGAGGGTCTTGGCGGGTGTTTTTATAAATTTGATGGAGGTCTCCGGAGGAAACTAAAAAAAAAAAAAAGTAAAAAGATATATAAATGAGAAAATAAATACGCCATCCCCCCTTAATAAATAAATACGCCGTCCCCCCTTAATAAATAAATACGCCATCCCCCCTTAATAAATAAATACGCTATCCCCCCTTAATAAATAAATACGCCGTCCCCCCTTAATAAATAAACGCCATCCCCCCTTAATAAATATACGCCATCCTCCCTTAATAAATAAATACGCCATCCCCCCTTAATAAATACGCCATCCCCCCTTAATAAATAAATACGTCCAATTTCCACTTAATAAATAAATACGCTATCCCCCCTTAATAAATACGCCATCCCCCCTTAATAAATAAATACGCCATCCCCCCTTAATAAATAAATACGCCATCCCCCCTTAATAAATAAATACGACCCATTTCCCCTTAATAAATAAATACGACCCATTTCCCCTTAATAAATAAATACGACCCATTTCCCCTTAATAAATAAATACGACCCATTTCCCCTTAATAAATAAATACGCCATCCCCCCTTAATAAATAATACGCCATCCCCCCTTAATAATAAATACGCCATCCCCCCTTAATAAATAAATACGCCATCCCCCCTTAATAAATAAATACGCCATCCCCCCTTAATAAATAAATACGCCATCCCCCCTTAATCACCCACCCACCTACAGTATCTACGTATTTATCTTCCTGTCTATGAATTTGTTCTTAGCTCATTCTATTTTATCAAACAACATTTTTACTAAGGCATTTAGTTTATTTTACTAATGAATGTATCATTTCATAAGGTGGTGTGTGTGCGTGCCATGGTCATAAATTATATATAGGCTAAAAAATAGTTGTTTCATTAATTAGTTCAAGGTTTAACACTTTCATTACACACGTACCGTACGCGCGCACGCACACACACACACACACACACACACACACACACACACACACACACACACACACACACACACACACACACACACACAAGGGAATGAGCAGTACAATTAACCCCCTGAGGATTATGCCGCGTTTTGACAGTTTATTCTGGTAATCATTAGACGATTGTATACAGCTTAGGAAGGGTCTGTGGAAATAATGTTCGTTTGATGCAGACTTAATTCTCAAACATCTGCAGTATTCCAATGCACCCAGGATCTCAGGATCATGACAACTCTCTCTCTCTCTTGGAAGTTATTATAATATTTCGATGAATTACTCTTGTTGGTTTAGACTACTTGTTTTGCTATTTTTGAGGAATTTACTTTAGTTTGCCCTCCGAACCCCTTTCAAGCTCAATTTGTACAGAAAATGTTATGGCCAAAGACCGGTTTCTCCAAAAATCGCAGACTCGCTACCGCCAGAAATAAAGTACCAGTTTACCGGAAAATTATTGAAGGAAGCAAGAGAGGGAGAAAAAGAGAGTATGATTTTCCAGTTAGTACAATACCTACAATAATTAGTATCTTTATTATAATTATCATCGTCACCACAAGACAACTACGATCACTACTACCACTACCACAACCACATCAGCTACCTCACATTCCAACACCAATACCTAAACCACTACACTACCACTACCACTACTACCACTACCACAACCACATCAGCTACCTCACATTCCAACACCAATACCTAAACCACTACACTACCACTACTACTACTACCACTACCACTACCACAACCACATCAGCTACCTCACATTCCAACACCAATACCTAAACCACTACACTACCACTACTACTACTACCACTACCACTACTACCACTACCACAACCACATCAGCTACCTCACATTCCAACACCAATACCTAAACCACTACACTACCACTACTACTACTACCACTACCACTACTACCACTACCACAACCACATCAGCTACCTCACATTCCAACACCAATACCTAAACCACTACACTACCACTACTACTACTACCACTACCACTACTACCACTACCACAACCACATCAGCTACCTCACATTCCAACACCAATACCTAAACCACTACACTACCACTACTACTACTACCACTACCACTACTACTATTACCACTACCACAACCACATCAGCTACCTCACATTCCAACACCAATACCTAAACTACTACTACCACTACCACTACCACAACCACATCAGCTACCTCACATTCCAACACCAATACCTAAACCACTACACTACCACTACTACTACTACCACTACCACTACCACTACCACCACTACCACAACCACATCAGCTACCTCACATTCCAACACCAATACCTAAACTACTACTACTACCACTACCACTACCACAACCACATCAGCTACCTCACATTCCAACACCAATACCTAAACTACTACTACCACTACCACTACCACAACCACATCAGCTACCTCACATTCCAACACCAATACCTAAACCACTACACTACCACTACTACTACTACCACTACCACTACTACCACTACCACTACCACAACCACATCAGCTACCTCACATTCCAACACCAATACCTAAACCACTACACTACCACTACCACTACCACCACTACCATTACCACATTAGCTACTTCACACACAAACAAATACCTTAACCACTACACTACCACTACTACTACCACATTAGCTACCTCAGACACCAACACCAATACTTAAACCACTACATTCACCACTACTTCAAGCAACAGCACCATCTTCACCAGTCACCACAACCACCACCACCACCACCAAAATAATCACCACAGCTGTCAACACAACCACCACATCATTCACCACTACTTCAAGCAACAGCACCGTCTTCAACACAACCACCACATCATTCACCATTACTTCAAGCAACAACACCGTCTTCAACACAACCACCACATCATTCACCATTACTTCAAGTAACAACACCGTCTTCAACACAACCACCACATCATTCACCATTACTTCAAGTAACAGCACCGTCTTCACCACATCCACCACATCATTCACCATTACTTCAAGCAACAACACCGTCTTCACCACAACCACCACATCATTCACCATTACTTCAAGCAACAGCACCGTCTTCACCACAACCACCACATCATTCACCATTACTTCAAGCAACAGCACCGTCTTCACCACAACCACCACATCATTCACCATTACTTCAAGCAACAGCACCGTCTTCACCACAACCACCACATCATTCACCATTACTTCAAGCAACAGCACCGTCTTCACCACAACCACCACATCATTCACCATTACTTCAAGCAACAACACCGTCTTCACCACAACCACCACATCATTCACCATTACTTCAAGCAACAGCACCGTCTTCACCACAACCACCACATCATTCACCATTACTTCAAGCAACAGCACTGTCTTCACCACAACCACCACATCATTCACCATTACTTCAAGTAACAGCACCGTCTTCACCACAACCACCACATCATTCACCATTACTTCAAGTAACAGCACCGTCTTCAACACAACCACCACATCATTCACCATTACTTCAAGTAACAGCACCGTCTTCACCACAACCACCACATCATTCACCATTACTTCAAGTAACAGCACCGTCTTCACCACAACCACCACATCATTCACCATTACTTCAAGTAACAGCACCGTCTTCAACACAACCACCACATCATTCACCATTACTTCAAGCAACAGCACCGTCTTCACCACAACCATCATTCACCATTACTTCAAGTAACAGCACCGTCTTCAACACAACCACCACATCATTCACCATTACTTCAAGTAACAGCACCGTCTTCACCACAACCACCACATCATTCACCACTACTTCAAGTAACAGCACCGTCTTCACCACAACCACCACATCATTCACCATTACTTCAAGTAACAGCACCGTCTTCACCACAACCACCACATCATTCACCATTACTTCAAGCAACAGCACCGTCCTTCACCACAACCACCATCATTCACCATTACTTCAAGCAACAGCACCGTCTTCAACACAACCACCACATCATTCACCATTACTTCAAGTAACAGCACCGTCTTCACCACAACCACCACATCATTCACCATTACTTCAAGCACAGCACCGTCTTCACCACAACCACCACATCATTCACCATTACTTCAAGCAACAGCACCGTCTTCACCACAACCACCACATCATTCACCATTACTTCAAGCAACAGCACCGTCTTCACCACAACCACCACATCATTCACCATTACTTCAAGCAAACAGCACCGTCTTCACCACAACCACCACATCATTCACCATTACTTCAAGCAACAGCACCGTCTTCACCACAACCACCACATCATTCACCATTACTTCAAGCAACAGCACCGTCTTCACCACAACCACCACATCATTCACCATTACTTCAAGCAACAGCACCGTCTTCACCACAACCACCACATCATTCACCATTACTTCAAGCAACAGCACCGTCTTCACCACAACCACCACATCATTCACCATTACTTCAAGCAACAACACCGTCTTCACCACAACCACCACATCATTCACCATTACTTCAAGCAACAGCACCGTCTTCACCACAACCACCACATCATTCACCATTACTTCAAGCAACAGCACCGTCTTCACCACAACCACCACATCATTCACCATTACTTCAAGCAACAGCACCGTCTTCACCACAACCACCACAATCATTCACCATTACTTCAAGCAACAGCACCGTCTTCACCACAACCACCACTCATTCACCATTCCTTCAAGCAACAGCACCGTCTTCACCACAACCACCACATCATTCACCATTACTTCAAGCAACAGCACCGTCTTCACCACAACCACCACCAAAATAATCAACACAGCTTTCAACAACAGTACCATCTATCTCAACCACAATAATAACTACAACAGTTATCTACACCACCACCACCACCATCAACAACCACCACCACCTCCACCTCTAAACCAATACAACAACAACACCACCACCAACATCAACAACAACAACACTATCAACCACCAGCCTGTGAACATATCCTTATAACCCCCGGATAGCGTCATATTAGTTGGATTTGGGCTGTCATTTGACGATTTTACTCAGCTTGGGAAGGACCCTCAAAAATCGAAGGGGTCCTAATTATCTGCCTTAACCGTCTCAACACTCCCACGGGCCCTTCTAAAACCCAATAAAATCATCAAATGTTAGCCAAAATTACGCTACATTTGGCCTCATGGCGCTGAAGGGTTGAACATTCCGCACTTCAAATTAACAGCACGAAGGCGGCTGCACGCAATTCATTACCCATAAAGTCGATACCAAATGTTTGAAAAGAGAGTAGAGTGAAAAAAAGAGAGGGGCAGAGAGAGAGAGAGAGCATAGAAACAAAAGAAAACTAAAATAAGGGCTCGGAATCCAGAGCAAGAAGTGCCGGATCCCGTGGTGTGTGGGGATAATTATTAGGGACGTGGGGTTCCGCTTCACTTGCCAGGGTTCTCAACATTCCCCAGGCTGGCGTCTTTCCTCGTGTGGGGTTCTACGAGGAGGGATGGGGTAGGAGGAGGGGGCTGGGTTATATTTTCGTGTTTGATTCTGACAGTATTAGACACTTTCTCGCATTAGGAAGGATCTCTAGGGGTTCAAGGAGTAAAATATTTCTCGTTTAGCCCCTCACATGTCTTTCCTAAATCCAATGCCATCGAATAATGATAGCCGGAATGCAATGAAAAAAAAATAACGGTGGCATTCTACTGAAGGGGTTAAGATGTTGGGTGGTGGGGGGGGGGGGGGGTGACTCGGTGGCTGAACAAGTTAAGGGGTTGGTGCTTGGTTTTTGGTCTATATAGTTATCTATTTTGGTCTATATAGTTATCTATTTTGGTCTATATAGTTATCTATTTTGGTCTATATAGTTATCTATTTTGGTCTATATAGTTATCTATTTTGGTCTATAAGATCTATCTATTTTGGTCTATATAGTTATCTATTTTGGTCTATATAGTTATCTATTTTGGTCTATATAGTTATCTATTAATCTATTTTTGAGTTTCCTCGCTAAACCTCCATCAAGCTTAAAAAAGAAACACCCCCTAGACCCCCTTTCAAGATAAATTTGTACATTTTTCGGTAGAAAATTGTCTCACCGGTTTCTTCTAAAATTACAGGCTCGCTTTTGGTCGCCAGGGAAAAATTGACACCTAAATGGCACGAAAGGTCTTAATATTGACAAAGAAATGGGGCCAAAGGTCTCAAAATCTCCAAACTAACGGAAATGACTCTTAAAATCTCAAAATAAATATGCTAAACGAGGAGAAGGGGGCCAGAAAAACCCGGCCCAAAGGCGTGTAAAGGTGTATAAAGGGTAATTAAAGTGTCCATAATAAGTTTACCCTTTGATTGTTTATTGCTAGTGAGAAGCACATCCATTATATAAATACAAGATATTTCAAATAATCGAGATAAATCACTATCGATATACTTAATTTGATAGTATTAACCTTTTTAAGCATTTTATTGTGTACATGCTTAGGTCGATGGGAGAAAAGAGTTTCGGGCTACAAGGAGCTCTAGAAGTCGATATTTAGCAGAAATTAAGAAATCAAATTATGTTAACTTTGATTTAATATGTTTACGTGTATATCACAAGCTTTATTTACCTTTTATTGATATCTCTAAGTCTCAATATATATATATATATATATATATATATATATATATATATATATATATATACATACAGTGTTCCAAATAGACAGGCCAGATAGACTGGGAAAATCGGCCGAGAAACACTTAATTATGTCCAAAAAAAACTGGCTATAGACTGAAATTAAAGATCACAGCTTATTTTACACATCGATGTCTACGGTTCCAACTTTGATATAGCCTGAAACTCTCCCGTGGTCAATTGTCGGGAACACCGTAATAAGGCTGCCTGGGGTGGGAGAGGCACGTGTAGAGGAAGGAGAGAGATGAGAGTGGAAGGGGATGATAGCTAAATGATGTGTGTGTGAGAGAGTGTTGGGGGAATAGAAAACGTGATGGGTGTGTGTGTGTGATATGTGCTATGAGAGTGGAAGGATGGAAGGGGATGGTAGCTAATTGATGTGTGTGTGTGAGAGTGTTGGGGGGGATAGACAACGTGATGGTGATGAGAGAGAGAGAGAGAGAGAGAGAGAGAGAGAGAGAGAGAGAGAGAGAGAGAGAGAGATGAGAGAGAGAGAGAGAGAGAGAGAGAGAGAGAGAGAGAGAGAGAGAGAGAGAGAGAGAGAGAGAGAGAGAGAGAGAGAGAGAGAGAGAGAGAGAGAGAGAGAGAGAGAAATAATGATGATAGTTGTGGATAGGGGACAAGGAGGAGGTAAGGAATGGAATGAGCATGAAGTGGAGAAAATGAAGTCTGTCTACATAATGTGATTGTGTGTGTATGTTGTGGTTGTCTCTGTGTATGTGTGTGTGTAGGTGTCTGCGTATGTGTGTGTGTAGTGTGTCTCAGTGTATGTGTGTGTGCTGGGTGTCTGTGTATATATGTGTGTGGGGGTTGTCTTTGTGTGTGTGTGTGTGTGTGTGTGTGTGTGTGTGTGTTCTACTGTATAGCATTCTTGAGCCAATAAAGGTAATCTTTTCACTTAATTGGTTCGGTTCTGTTGCGGTTTGACATTGAAGGAGTCTAGTCGAGGCTTTGTTTTTGTGTTTTAACTGTTTTGTGTTTCTCTTTGTTGTTTGGTGTTGCAATAAGGGTGTTTGTGTGTTAGGGTGTTTGTGTGTTAGGGTGTTTGTGTGTTAGGGTGTTTGTGTGTTAGGGTGTTTGTGTGTTAGAGTGTTTGTGTGTTAGAGTGTTTGTGTGTTAGGGTGTTTGTGTGTTAGGGTGTTTGTGTGTTAGGGTGTTTGTGTGTTAGAGTTTGTGTGTTAGAGTGTTTGTGTGTTAGGGTGTGTGCGTGTGTTAGGGTGTGTGCGTGTTAGGGTGTTTGTGTGTTAGGGTGTTTGTGCTACGAGATGCCGTTGTAAAGGCTTATCCCTCAATACCTTCACCTCCTCTCTCTCTCTCTCTCTCTCTCTCTCTCTCTCTCTCTCTCTCTCTCTCTCTCTCTCTCTCTCTCTCTCTCTCTCTCTCTCTCTCTCTCTCTCTCTCTCTCTCTCTCTCTCTCTCTCTCTCTCTCTCTCTCTCTCTCTCTCTCTCTCTCTCTCTCTCTCTCTCTCTCTCTCTCTCTCTCTCTCTCTCTCTCTGAGTAACAAAGATACTCAACACGGCTTTCGTAAAAAACGTTCCTGTTTAACAAACCTCTTAGACTTCTTCCACGATATCCTCAACCTCTACGATGAGAGTAAAGCTGTAGATATTATATACCTTGATTTTCAAAAGGCCTTTGACAAAGTTCCCCACAAACGTTTACTGCTAAAACTAAAAGCGCATGGAATACAAGACGGTGTGTTGAAATGGATAGAAAATTGGCTCAGCGACAGAAAGCAAAGAGTAGTCATAAACGGTAAGGCATCTAAATGGACCAATGTAAGTAGCGGGGTACCCCAGGGATCGGTACTAGGACCAATTCTCTTTCTAATTTACATCAACGACATAGATGAGGGGCTCACCTGTACAAAATTTACTGACGATACAAAAATTGCAAATAGTGTAATCTCAAAAGAACAAGTTGACGATATGCAACACAATCTAGATAAATTGTCATGTTGGGCCCAAATTTGGCAAATGAGTTTCAATGCGGATAAATGTAAAGTACTACATATCGGATACCTAAATGAGAAAGCAAACTATTCGATGAATGGCACTCCGCTTAAGAATGTAAACAGAGAAACCGATCTGGGAGTAACAATATCGAGTAACCTAAAACCGAGTCAACAATGTTCAGAAGTTGTTAAGAAGGCAAACAAAATAATTGGCTTTATAGGCAGGTCATTTGAGCATAAATCCAAAGAAGTTATCCTAACCCTTTACAATTCCTTAGTCCGTCCTCTTCTGGAATACTGCGTTCAATCCTGGTGCCCTTATTACCAAAAAGATATAAACAAGCTAGAACGAGTTCAACGTAGAGTTACCAAAATGATACCTAGCCTAAAGAACAAACCATACGAAGAGCGTCTTAGAGAATTAAATCTATTTCCTTTAACCCAGCGCAGATTAAGAGGTGACTTAATTCAAGTGTTCAAAATCATCAAAGGCATCGACAATATGAACTGTAGTAAGTACTTCACTATCGACCAATCTAATTACACGCGGGGAAACGGTTGCAAAATTATTGGTAAATCTTTTAACTCACACGAATCTAAGAATTTCTTCTTCAATCGAGTTGTCAACTTGTGGAATGGGCTTCCCTGAGACGAGACGTTATAGACTGCAGCACCGTTGATTCATTTAAACTCCGCTTAGACAAATATCTCGCATCAAACCCGCGACTGACTGTGTTTGTAAATGAATAACTTTATTTTATCCCCCCCTCAGTTACTAACCCATCTGTCCCCTACTAACTTCCTAATCCTGCCACGGACATTAGTTCCAGGGCAGTAGTTCCCTTTCCAATGTTCCCTTACCCACTCTAAACCACTGTTTGGACACTTGATCCTCAGTGTTTTGGAGGACAAGCAGCCTAGAAGGGTCACTAGATCTGTTGTTGCTTGATTTCCTTTGTACTCCTTTGTACTCTCTCTCTCTCTCTCTCAGATAAGACCGTACACCACATCCCCAGCCCGAATTAAGGGGGGATGGTTCACTTTTGGTCGATTTGTTCATATATTTGTTCATATATTTGTTCATATATTTGTTCATATATTTGTTCATATCTTTGTTCATATATTCGTTATTTTTTCTAGTTTCTTCCCTAGACCTCCATCAAGCGTATACAAACATCCGTTAGATCCCCCTTCTAGATTAATGTGTACATTTTTCGGTACACCAATCAAACTGGGCAATAACCAGGGGAAGCCTCTTAGGCATGTGATAAGGAGTTGCTGGTACTCCTGTTTCATTTGTCTGGCTTCTCTCACTGTTTCTGTTTGTGTCTCCCCTACACAGAGTAATCCAGCTATCTCTCACAAACACCTCCTCCTAATTTCACTACACTAAACAAGTACACCACACTTCTTTCTAACACAATATATATATATATATATATATATATATATATATATATATATATATATATATATATATATATATATATATATATATATATATATAATAATGAAATTAAATAAGCTTTTGAATTGGTGACTATCACTTTCAACCTTTGGGGAGACACTTGTTGCAGGCAGCTTTGCCTTTTGTCTCCTTCATAAACATAGGAAAAAGTACTCAGTAATAATCATAGAGAACAGTACACTAAACTCTAAACATTTCGGAACATTTAGTAACACTAGCCTTTCTTCCACTGTAAGATAAGACCTAACAACACATCTCTATCCCAAATTGACCACTTGCGGCCCCTGTTGTGGTTAGAGGTCAACAATGGGGGCCGGTCCCTTCATCACTGGTTGGGGCCGGTCATCAACTCTTTTGTGTAACAATCAACAGGGCTTCCCGGGCGGCCCACTCCCCTTCCCCCCTCCCTCCCCCTCCCTTCCCCCCCATCCTCAC
>CM064521.1:57376623-57404123 GCA_032716605.1 Paralithodes platypus | reverse complement strand
TGTGCGGCCTGTGTAAATTCTCTCTCTCTCTCTCTCTCTCTCTCTCTCTCTCTCTCTCTCTCTCTCTCTCTCTCTCTCTCTCTCTACTAGAATAATTAACCTCTGACCACTTCGTTAGGATCGCAAGGTCTGTGCAGCCAGTGTAATTCTATGCAAATCTATGCAAATCTCCCTTGACTCCAAAAGCCAGCACAATAGGTCATAATAATAATAGAGTAAGGAGTGAAAGGTCTCCGCCGTGTTCACCCACCGCGGTCAAAGGTCATTGATTAAGGGAGCCCACCTCGCTTTTTTTCTCTTTCTCTCCCTCTCTCTTTGGCTTGTATTCATTCGGCCCCATTCAGCCTACTGTTTTAAGATGTTTACCCCCATCCAGGTGTCAATTTTTCCCTGGTGAGCGGTAGCGAGTTAGCATATATATATTTTTGTTTTGAGAGCAAGCTAAATTTGTACATTTTTCGATAGAAAAATATCTCCGGCGAAGCCGGATTTCTCCATATAATGCTGGCTCGCTATCGCTCGCCAGGAAGATATCGACACCTGGATGGGGATAAACGTCTTAAGACAGTTGGTTGAATGGGGCCGAATGGTTACAAGCCAGAGAAAGAGAGAAAAGAAAAGAAAGATAAAAGAAGCAGGTAACCCCCCCCCCCCCCCCTTAATGATGATGAGGATGAATCAGTCTCGTCGCTGCAACATGTGGGTTGGGTGCATTATGGAACATGCACCCAAGCCCACACTATAGTCTATTCGCTGTAAGTAGGCGAGAAATCATGACCTCTATCCTCTGTAACTCAAAAAGGGCTAGAACAAATTGGCTGTAAATTTTCACATCTTTTCCTTGACTGACTCTTCCTAAATGGTAGAAATATTAGCTGGATTACTCAAGTCGTTTTTTAGTTACAGAGGTTAGAGGTCAAGATTTATCGCCTACTTACAGCGGATAGACTATAGTTCTTGAAGTATCTAGTACTAATGATGGACGTGTAATATTTGATGATTGTTTGGTTACTCCTATGATTATGAAAACACACACACACACACACACACACATAAAGTATCTCACTTTGCTTTACAGTAGTCATTCTCTCTCTCTCTCTCTCTCTCTCTCTCTCTCTCTCTCTCTCTCTCTCTTAATCAAATCTGCCTCAGTCTGAACAAAACCCGATTGAAGAGACACCCCCACTTACCGTCTCTGCCTGTGGTATTACTTGTAACGAGTACAAGACCTGTCCGATGCTAGGCCCCCCCCCCCCTTCTCTCTCTCTCTCTCTCTCTCTCTTCTCTCTCTCTCTCTCTCTCTCTCTCTCTCTCTCTCTCTCTCTCTCTCTCCTCTCTCTCTCTCCTCTCATCTCTCTCTCTCCTCTCTCTCTCTTCTCTCTCTCTCTCTCTCTCTCTCTCTCTCTCTCTCTCTCTCTCTCTCTCTCTCTCTCTCTCTCTCTCGGGGAATTGGGAAGTATCGACGCTTTTAGAAAAAGAACAAAATATATATATACCGGTATATATATATATATATATATACAGTATATATATATATATATATATATATATATATATATATATATATATATATATATATATATATACACACACAGTATATACAGTATATTACGAACAATTGTGTATAAGTACTCATTCTAGATAATGTGTACGAACAGTATCATCTACTGTAATTACAAGGCATCGTAATACATACTTATCTCTGCGGTGACCTACCTATGTGCTGTACTACATAATGGTACAGTTAGTTAAGTATACACTGAAATTATACCTGGTATGCACATAATACATACTCTAGATGGATTGTTTTATCACACCTAAATGTATATTCATAATGCTTATAATTTCTTCTCCGTTTTACCTAGGCCTGTATGCACAACGGTGCGCGCATATACGCTCACACACACACAGACACACACATACACACACACACACACACACACACACACACACACACACACACACATTCACACTCACACACACACACATTCCTGGATTCCTGGATTGTAGTTTAGGACCGAAGTCCTGGGCCACGCTGGTGCGCCGCCCTCAGTAGTTCCTCGCTCTGGTTTGATGTAGCAGGCTGTTTCCATCGGACGTTTGGTAATAGTGTGGCAGCGATGGTTTGTCGGGTATTATTCGTAGGAATTTTTCCAATCCAGTCTTGAAACTTAAGAGAGAGCCTGTGTGTTCTCTTAGTTGCTTGGGGAGACAGTTATATATCCTTGGACCGTGTACAGCCATTGAATTCTCTTTCAAGGTTTGTAAGCTCATCCTTGTTCTCACTAAACGCGGAATAGTGCACAATTTTCCTCTTCTACTGCTGTATGTCGTCCTAATTTCATCTTCGTTTTCCAGATTTGGTATCATTTCGTTAATTATTTTCCACACGTACATTGCTACATATCTCTCCCTTCTTCTCTCCAATGAGTACATGTCTAAATGCTGTAGTCTCTGCCAGTAGTCCATGTTGTTCAGTCCTTCGATTCGGGCCGTGTACGTTCGTTGTACTGCCTCCAGTTTTCTGATTTGGCCGATGTTTGTGGGGTTCCATAACTGGCAGCAGTATTCAACCAATGGTAGTATCAGGGCCCTGAATAATACTATTAACGCACGTGGTTCTCTTGTTTTGAATGTTCTAAAAATCCATCCCATATTCTTTCTGGCCTTCGCTACAGTATTATCAATATGACGGTCGAAGCTAGCGTCGTCGCTTATTGTTATTCCCAGATCCCGCAAGTGGTTGCTTTGGATTATAATTCCTCCTTCTGGTGTTGTATAGTCCTTGTCGGCCACTTCCTGCTTCGGGTGTCGATATCTCAATAACTCGAATTTTGTGCTATTGAATATCATATTATTCATTTCTGCCCAGTTATATATCGTCTTCAGGTCATCTTGTATCATTTTATAATCATCTTCCCTTCTCACAATGCCCAGGAGTCGAGTGTCGTCTGCGAATGAGGTTGTTTTACAGTACTGTATACTCTGGTCGATATCACTGATATATATGAGGAAAAGCAAGGGGCCAATCACCGACCCCTGTGCCACACCACTTCTCACTTCCGACTTCTTGGATTCGCTTCCTTCTACCATTACCGATTGACTTCTATTAGTGATAAAGCTCCCGATCCACTTGTGTAGCCTACCTCTAATCCCAATATGTTCCAGTTTTTTCAATAAGATCGAGTGGTCAACCTTGTCGAAAGCTTTAGAGAAGTCCAGGTAGATTGCATCTGCACCATCTCCGTCCTCTAGAGCACTCAAAATATCCATCCTGTGTTGAAGAAGCTGCAACACGCACGATCTTCCGCTTCTAAATCCGTGTTGACCCTTGTCAACACATACATACACACACATATACACACACACACACACACACATATACACACACACACACACACACACACATACATACACATACACACACACATACATACATACATACATACACACACACACACACACACACACACACATACTCTCTCTACCGGTTCTATCATAAGACCTGTCCTAGATATTGTTCTAGACATTCCAATAGTAATACTAGAGCAAACATAATAACTTTCTCATACATATTTTCTCCCACTCCTAGAAAGGTGACCCAGAAAACTTATTATTTTGAATCATTATTAAAGTAAACAAAGTAGGAACAAATAACTACTTTAAGGGGATATTTTTTATTTTTCTGGGCCCCCTTTTCCCTCATGTTTAGCCCCATTTGTTTTCAGATTTTAAGACGGTGGGCCCATTAGTTTGGCGATTTAAAGGATTTTCGCACCATTTATTTTCCAATAAGTCCACGGACTGCCACATGTGTTTGTAAATTTCATTAATCGATTTTAGGAGTATGGTTGGTTGTTGGAAGGAACATAATAATTGATATTGGTTCAGGAGTAATTTATCGAGAGGACTTCCCTAAGTGGTTAAGGCCCCATTAATTGCTCTTTCCATTCACATATGCATAGCCTACGTGAGTTGCAGTTGGGATGTGTGTACATGCTTACATTGATATGCAGGATTCGAAGTTGCATAATAAATCGTAGGCAGTGTCCACCAACCTTTAACTGTCTTCGTGGTGCGATGTATAAGGTGTTGATTTTCGGTGTGAGCATCCTGGGTTCGAGTCCACGGACTGCCACATGTGTTTGTAAATTTCATTAATCGATTTTAGGAGTATGGTTGGTTGTTGGAAGGAACATAATAATTAAGACCTTTCGTGCGATTTAGGTGTCGATTTATTCCTGTTATATTAAAGGAAACGGCCTTCGGCCGTTTTTTTTTTTTTTTTTTTTTTTTTTTTTTGTTAAAGCTTGATGGAGGTCCAGTGAGGAGACTAAATAAATATTTAACATAATAAAATAATAAACAAATAATTTAGTCCCCCCCACCCTTAAAAGCCACAGTGGGTATGATAAAGTGCTACAGGTACAGGTAACATGGACAGGTCGGTCAACAGGTGTATATTGGTACCTTGGACAGACATACACATATAACATATTTATGGAGTTATAGTGTTTAGCAACTTACCCATAATGCAATATATATATATATATAGAGAGAGAGAGAGAGAGAGAGATAAGTATAATGATAGATAGATAAACAGATAAGTAGAGAGATAGATAGATAGATAAGTAAATAAAGATAATAGTACTATCTATTGTCGTTCTTATAGGTACCTTTGTTTAAGTATGCGTTATAGCTTGTCTATGTAGTTAGTCTAAAAGAGCAAATAATGTTCTCATATAGAAATCTGTGGCGTGGCTGATAACCAAGAACATTGTAAACCACAGTCCAATTATAAACACCCACCAATTAATAGTGTTTGTTCTATCATCATTTTGTGGAATTATGTACTGGTATTTATATTCTTTAGTTTTTCTGTATTATTATTTGTATTTGTATTGTTTAACACTCGCTAGCTTTCACGTCAATAACTGGAGTTTATGAGTGATCGAATCGCTCACACTACTTTACAATTTAATGGGTTTCCTGAATAATACCGGAATGGAGTAAAGAATTATGTCGATTGTCGTAAAATATAGTTGTTGCTTAGAACTTATAGTCTGCTAGCCAAGCTAGTGAAACTAGAAATGTTGAGTACTGTACAGTTTTATGGTATAAATGCAATGTATGGGACTTAGGGACTCAGAAACTGCCGGATGCTATTTTGTATCTGTGTAGCATTTTGCATAATTGACCTAATTAGCATATTATTCAGATATAATAACTAAATACGGAATCTTTTGATAGAAACGCAACATATAGACTTCAACATAATATTCAGACCTGTTTTCGACCCCAAGGAATCCAAATAACATGGTTTTAATCTCCTAAAATCCCTCCAACTATCCAAAATCCAATATAGCCACCATGGATAACTAAATAAATCCTAAAATCACCCAAACTCAGAAATTATTAAAGATACAGATTTTATTTTGATGAACTCCTACAACTTGGAAAGTAAAACTGTTAATGCACCTGTTAAACACAAAAAGAGGGGAAAAGAGGCAATAGTTGGAAAAACAAGATCGACAGAAGATCCTAGACAAACTTCAAAAGTACACTCACCCACTTACTAATGACTCTACACCCTTGTACAATATCCTTAATGGACAAGTGGCAAGCTGATGAGAGCTATGTCTGCTTTATCATGACACGCTATACTGAAGTCTTGGCTCACAAGTTCAATGCTGTTACCAAGATACTGAGTGCAGAGTAGCTGTGAGCGCTGCCTTTTGTTGTCCTTGTTTTCCATTGGGGCATCTCGATCAGCCAGAGGTGAATTCAAAATTAGTTAATATATAGTGGATCCCTCTCCAGCTCTGCTCTGCCTCTCATGATCCTTTGCACACGGATTCCTTCGTGGCGATCCAAGATAAAATAGGTTTATGTTTCTTTGTAATTGATGAGGTGAGATTTCGTTCCTGTAGCAGCTCTCTCCCCTATTAAACATGGTTGATCAGGAATCGTCTTGAGATGGTTGTCCAAGGCTTTCTTGAAGACTTCCGTTGGCACATCCATCAGGTTTCTCACATTCTCTGGCATGTTGTTAAAGAGAGAGAAAGAGATAGAGAGAGTGAATGAGCGAGTTAGTGAGAGAGAGAGTGTGTGTGAGTGAGATAGAAATAGAGAAAATATGTAGATACGAAGAAAATAGTCCTAGGTATACCTTACATATACAAATGGTGGATCACATGGGAAAACTTTTATCGTAAATTTTCAATACTATTCCCGCCAATTTTTCTTCTGTATTGGTAGGCCTATTGGAACCTAGACTGAAGTTAGATGGATTTAAGTGATATAATTCTCATAAACGTTCAGTATATCGTTTAAGTTAACTTGTTCAGAATACTAGCTCGATTTTCTTTATATTGTAGTTATCATTAGTCGTTTGTATTCAGATTATAAAGGGCATGTGGAAGTCAGAAGATAGATTTTACCCTCTTCGATTCCTATACGGCCTTCCTAAGCTGAATATCGCCTAATGTTAGCCAGAATATAGAGTAAAAATGCATCATAGTACTGAAAGGGTTAAGGGTCAAAATAAGTAGAAATATGTAGTTGCTCTTTAATGCCTTTCTTATAATACTCATATCTTAACCCTTTCAGTACCGCTGCCGTCCTTTTAAGTTTATTCTGGCTACCACTAGACAATTTATTCAGTTTAAAATGGGCATCTAGCAGTTAAAAAGCTTCGAACTAATTAACTTAACACTTTTTACTTAACACAGTTCCCTATTAAGCTACTCAAAATCGTCTAAATATAGCTAGAATACAAATTTAAAAAGACGTCGCCTGTACAGAAGGGGGCAAGTGTTCGTTCAACTTACGATCGGCACCATAACACACTTGTTCTTACTGGGGTTGATTTTTTTTTTTATTTTTTTTTTTTTTTTTTTTTTTTTTTTTACTGGGGTGAATGAATTAGACATCTGGGGTGAAGCACATGGCGTGGGATCCAGGTCGGGGCAGGACGTGTGATCCCCCCCACCCCCCTTCACCCTTTACACACACACAGACAGACACCAATGATCACACACCCACATCGCATACGCACACACCACACGGATCTCACCCACCACACACACACACACACACCACACGCATTCTACACACACATATACACCACACATTCTACACACACACATACACCACACACATTCTACACACACACACATACACCACACACATTTCACATATATACAACACACATTCTACATATACACACACCACTGAGCACACACCCATACAGAGAGAGAGAGAGAGAGAGAGAGAGAGAGAGAGAGAGAGAGCGAGAGCGAGCGCGAGCGAGCGAGAGAGAGAGAGAGAGAGAGAGAGAGAGAGAGAGAGAGAGAGAGAGAGAGATTCGACATGATTGAACCACTCACATTCGACCTGTCGCTGAAATACAACTTTGTTCTATACTCTTACTGCCACACACACACTCATTCTCTCTCTCTCTCTCTCTCTCTCTCTCTCTCAATATTATCATTATGTTTTCGTTATGTCAAGTTCTACATATTCCTCAGTATCATCTAGCCATGGATACACCGCTCACCACATTCGTTTACCCAAGTGTCACAAGGGTTTTTTCATCGTTTTTTATGGGCAATTGTAGTCTGGCAGCTTCAGAATGTCAGTTCCATAAGAATTAAACTACCTAGCGTAATCTACCTTCGATCTAGTTTCCGATTCCAATGTGAAGGAACCTCAAAATATTACGAGGAAAAACTTACCGAAAATTGCCGGATGAAACGCTCATGTGACACAACGGTTTATCCAATGGCCTTCTATTTTTCCCTCCTCTCCAATATCTTCTAATGTTTCCCTGATGGTTTTAATAATATGCAAGGAAGGATTAGATCACGGAGGACTGAAGGTAAACAGACGTGCCCTAGACATAACACTGTAGCTGGGTCTAGGGGGATGTACACCAGGGGATTTTTTCCGGCAACACATTTCTGGCAACATTCTGAGGCAACTATAGTCTGTTTATTTTTAGCTGGGTCGAGGTGGATTCACACGAGGGTGTTTTTTCCGACAATTTAATTCTGGCAACATTCGGAGGCTAATTTACAATCGTATCGGCAACTATAGTCAGTATATTTTCAGCTGCAGGTAAATTGTCATGTCCTTATCATGATTACTCGGCTCATACGTAGATTTATTTTTATTTTTTTACCGAAATACGTGTTATCAATAAATGTTTGGTATTGATATGAGGCAAAGGCATAGTAGTTTTTTTTTTTACCGAAATACGTGTTATCAATAAATGTTTGGTATTGATATGAGGCAAAGGCATAGTAGTTTCATGTAGTTCCATTAAAGTCACGAAATACCAGTTGTTAAGTGGTTAATGGTATTTATATGACGCAGAGCCATAGTAGTGTCATGTATTTCCATTAAGGGGACTTGCTTTTTTTATCTTTCTCTCCTTTTCTCTCTTTCTCTGGCTTGTATCCACTCGGCCCCATTCAGCCAACTGTTTTAAGACGTTTATCCCCATCTAGGTGTCGCTTTCTTCCTGGCGAGCGATAGCGAGCCATCATTGTATGGAGAAATCCGGCTTCGCCGGAGAAATTTTTCTATCGACAAATTTACAAATTTAGCTTGCTATCAAAACAAAAATACATATATGCTGGCTCGCTTCCGCTCGCCAGGAAAAGATTGACACCTGGATGGGGGTAAACGTCTTAAAACAGTAGGCTGAATGGGGCCGAATGGATACAAGCCAAATAGAGAGGGAGAGAAAGAGAACAAAAAGCGAGGTGGGCCCCCTTAAGCCACGAGATACCAGTTGCTTAGGGGTTAACAATATCATCAGCTGGATACACATAGACTAGACTAAAAATAGATTACCATAAGCGACCAAAATGTTTATTAAATATTATTTCAGAAGTTGCCAGATGAGAGTTATGGAAAAAAAATGCTAAAACAATAAACAAATAAAAACACGTGTATATTCGCATGTGTGTGTATTGCGTGTTGTGGGTCAGTGTTTGTGTGTGTGTGTGTGTGTGTGTGTATTGCGTGTTGTGGGTCAGTGTTTGTGTGTGTGTGTGTGTGTGTGTGTGTATTGCGTGTTGTGGGTCAGTGTTTGTATGTGGGTGTGTGTGTGAGTGTGTTTGTTTGTGGGTGGGTGTATTGCGTGTTGTGGGTCAGTGTTTGTATGTTGGATTGTCTTTCCCTTCAAAAAAAAAAAGTTTGTATGTGGGTGTGTATGTGGGTGTGTATGTTTGTGTGTGTGGGTCAGTGTGTGTGTGTGGGTTGTGGGTCAGTGTTTGTATGTGGGTGTGTGTGTGAGTGTGTATGTTTGTGTGTGTGGGTCAGTGTGTGTTGTGGGTTGTGGGTCAGTGTTTGTATGTGGGTGTGTGTGTGAGTGTGTATGTGTGTGTTGTGGGTTGTGGGTCAGTGTTTGTATGAGGGTGAGTGTGTGTGTATGGGTCAGTGTGGGTTGTGGGTCAGTGTTTGTATGTGGGTGTGTGTGTGAGTGTGTATGTTTGTGTGTGTGGGTCAGTGTGTGTGTGTGGGTTGTGGGTCAGTGTTTGTATGTGTGAGTGTGTATGTGTGTGTGTGTGGGTCAGTGTGTGTGTGTGTGTGTTGTGGGTTGTGGGTCAGTGTTTGTATGTGGGTGTGTGTATGTGTGTGTGTGTGTGTGTGTGGGTCAGTGTGTGTGTGTGGGTTGTGGGTCAGTGTTTGTATGTGGGTGTGTGTGTGAGTGTGTATGTTTGTGTGTGTGGGTCAGTGTGTGTTGTGGGTTGTGGGTCAGTGTTTGTATGTGGTGTGTGTTTGTGTGTGTGTGTGTGTGTGTTGTGGGTTGTGGGTCAGTGTTTGTATGTGGGTGTGTGTGAGTGTGTATGTTTGTGTGTGTGGGTCAGTGTGTGTTGTGGGTTGTGGGTCAGTGTTTGTGAGTGGGTGTGGGTCAGTGTGTGTGTGTGTGTATTGTGTGTTGTAGTCAGTGTTTGTGTGTGTGTATTTGTGTGTTGTGGGTTAGTGTGTGTTTGTGTATTTGTGTAGTTGCGGTTTAGTGTTTGTGTGCGTGTGTGTGTGTGTGTACTGTAGCCTATATGTGTGTTGTGAATTGTGTGTTGTGGGTCAATGTTTGGGTTGGCTGGTCTCTGTTGTTCTTAGTTTAACTCAGATACACAGTCCAAATCAATAGTTCCTCTACAACCTTGATGATAAAGCCTCAACAGCCCAGTGGATTGTTAACCCCTTCCGTACCAGCGACGTCTTTTCAACTTGATGCTGACTACTGTTAGACGATTTTATTCGGTCCACAAAAGGCCTCCAGCAATGAATAGGCCTCGTACTATCTCACTTAACCCTTTTTACTACCACAGATCCTTTATAAACTTCATAAATGGTCTAAATATAGCTAGTATAAAATGCAAAAGACGTCAGAAGGGGTTAAGGTTTTATCATCGAGACATGGAATTTTCTACATGCATCTATTTGCAGACTAACATGATGTATTTGATGAACTAGTCCATCAATAAAATATAGAAATTGCCGTGTACCTTTCTTGATTAACGAGCGGTGTCTTTATTTCATTAATGGACTATTTCGTCATTTGTATTAACACAAATTATGAAGCCGAAATATACCGTTTATGAAGGATCTGTGGTAGTAGAAAGGGTCAAGTGAGATAGTTCCAAGCCCATTTTATGTAGAAAATTCCCTGTTAGATAATGAAGCTTCTATGCCATCTATTCTATACATCATGCTTTCATCCTGAGAATGTATTTGATCAATGGCAGTAGGGCGGTCAATTACCGTAGGTGGCATTAAGGGGAGATGGGTCGTTTTTCTGGTCCTCTTTCTCCCTCGTGTCAAACCCCATTTGTATTGAGATTATAAGACGTTCGGCCCATTTGTTTGGCGAGTTTAACACCTTTCGCCCCATTTCGTTGTCAAATTTAAGATCTCTTTGTGCCATTTAGATGTCGATATTTTCCTGGCGAGCGATAGCGAGCCTGAAATTTTAAGAGGAAATTTGTCTAAAGAAAAATGGACAAATTTATCTTGAAGGAGAGACTAAGAGTGTTTTTCTAAGCTTGATTGAGGTCTAGCGAGTAAACTAAGAAATAATGGAATAAATAGACGGGGGGGGGGGGGGGGGGGAGATTTGGGCCGGGCTGGATGTGTTTTGTGTGTCCCTATTCTGGCTCTGTCTTGAGTCGCCGCCCCCCTCAAAAAAAAAAGAAAAAAAGAAAGAAGAAAACAATAGGAAAAGTGGGGATTGGGCCTCCGTATATACAGTAGATAGATAGATAGATAGATAGATAGATAGATATATAGATAGATAGGATCTGTGGGTTGGTGCGAGGGAGGGGGTGTGGATTTGTAGGGTGAAGATGGTTGGTGTTAGAATAAATTAGTTAATTATTCTCTCTCTCTCTCTCTCTCTCTCTCTCTCTCTCTCGTTCTCTCTCTCTCTCTCTGTCTCTCTCTCTCTCTCTCTCTCTCTCTCTCTCTCTCTCTCTCTCTCTCTCTCTCTCTCTCTCTCTCGTCACACACACTCCCTCTCACTCACAGATACCCCGCACTCCAGGGTCGTCAGGGCTACAACATGTCTGCACGCTCGCACCATTAATGCCACTCTCTCTCTTTTGTTTTGCACCCGGTGAATGAAACGTGATTCAGTTATCGCGGCGGGGGGAGCGGGTTTCCCAAGTCTGGAGGGGAACATGAACGGGACGATACTTTACTTTTACTAGGCCGAACATTTGTACATTTTTCGGTTGAAAAATGTACAGGCTGAAGGCCGATGCCTCTTCAAATGCAGGCTCGCTGTCGCTCGCCAGGAAAAGGATAGACACCTAAATGGCACGAAAGGTCTTAATATTGGCAAAGAAATGGGGCAAAAGGTCTGAAAACGCCAAACTAATGGGGTGAATGTCTTGAAATCTCATAACTAATAGGGCTAAACATGAGGGAGGAGGAGGAGGACTCGAAAAACCAACTTCCTCCCCTTAATTATGAGATTTTGGCTCTAATATGAAACAGAGAATCACGGTAGTTTTTTATTTCTCAGTTAGTGGTCGAGAAATCAGTTACTAAGGGATTCAATTTAAGGGAGCCCCACCTCGCCTTTTTTCTCATTCTCTCCCTCTCGCTTTGGCTTGTATCCATTCGGCCCCATTCAGCCTACTGTTTTAAGATGTTTACCTCCATCCAGGTGTCAATATTTTCCTGGCGAGCGGTAGCGAGCCAGCATATATATATTTTTGTTTTGACAGCAAACTAAATTTGTACATTTTTCGATAGAAAAATTTCTCCGGCAAAGCCGGATTTCTCCATACAATGCTGGCTCGCTATCGCTCGCCAGGAAGAAATCGACACCTTGATGGGGATAACTATCTTAAAACAGTTGGCTGAATGGGGCCGAATGGATACAAGCCAGGGAAAGAGAGAAAAGGAGAGAAAAAAAAAAAAAAAAAACGGTGACTCCCCTTAAACCGAATGTAGTGAAAGCAAGGTAGTGTGCGAACCCGGCCACACTTGGGGAACATGGGGTTGGTAGGAACCCCAGGGTTACCAAATTAACCCTTCAACGTTGCAGCTCTGACGCGTTTTAGCAGTTTGTTTTGGCTATCATTAGACGATTTTATGCAGCTTCGGAAGTATCTGTGGGTATTAAATGGGTAAATAGTATCTCAATCAACCCTTTGACTTCCATATTCCGTTACTAATCTGAATACAATCGTCTAATAGTAGCCAGAAACAAAACAGAAACGCGTATTGGAGCTTGAAAGGGTTAAGACCGCTAGATAGTAAATATATGCCGAAAATAGCTAGAATAACTGCACGATCTCTATAATATCGCTTTAAACTGGCTCAAATCTATAGAATATCCCAAGAATTCATGTCGCTAGATGTCAAATTTGCCTCTTAGATAAAGTAAATATCTCTAGATCTAGCGGGGAAGTAGCTATATTGGCAACACTAGAATCGGGAGGAAGCCCAGCCCATTTACACACGGATGTCAGAGTCGGGGCCGCCCTTTAGTTGTGGTGTGACCTCTGTGGCACTCTAGGGTCTCTATGGTGTATTGTGGCCACCTTATGTCATTATGGCACCTTATCTTGTACTAGGGTTTATTGTGGCCACCTTATGTCATTATGGCACCTTATCTTGTACTAGGGTTCCTTAGGGGGGTCACCTGTTTTGTTTTCTTCTCTGGGTTGTATCCATTCGGCCCCATTCAGCCTACTGTTTTAAGACATTTATCCCAATCCAGATGTTGATTTTTTTCCTGGCAAACGATAGCGAGCCAGTATTTTTTTAGAGAAATCCGGCTTTGCCGGACACATTTTTCTATCAAAAAATGTACAAATTTAGCCAGCTGTCTAACTCATTATGGTGGTTCGCTAGCGCTCGCCCGGTATTAATCGATACCTGGATGGAGATAAACAGTAGGCTGAATGGGGCCGAATGGATACAACCCAGAGAGAGAAAAAAAGCATGTCACCCCCCTTAAACCACCTTATCTTGTACTAGGGTTCCTTATGGCACCTTATCTTGTACTAGGGTTTATTGTGGCCACCTTATGTCATTAAGGCACCTTATCTTGTACTAGGGATCCTTGTGCCACCTTATCTCGTACTAGGGTTTATTGTGGCCACCTTATGTCATTAAGGCACCTTATCTTGTACTAGGGTTCCTTGTGCCACCTTATCTTGTACTAGGGTTTATTGTGGCCACCTTATGTCATTAAGGCACCTTATCTTGTACTAGGGTTCCTTGTGCCACCTTATCTTGTACTAGGGTTTATTGTGGCCACCTTATGTCATTAAGGCACCTTATCTTGTACTAGGGTTCCTTGTGCCACCTTATCTTGTACTAGGGTTTATTGTGGCCACCTTATGTCATTAAGGCACCTTATCTTGTACTAGGGTTCCTTGTGCCACCTTATCTTGTACTAGGGTTTATTGTGGCCACCTTATGTCATTAAGGCGCCTTATCTTGTACTAGGGTTTATTCTGGCCACCTTATGTCATTAAGGCACCTTATCTTGTACTAGGGTTTATTGTGGCCACCTTATGTCATTAAGGCACCTTATCTTGTACTAGGGTTCCTTGTGCCACCTTATCTTGTACTATACTCTGTTTCATGTCATCTGACGGTATATTGAATCCACAAGCAACCGTTTATTTCGATAACTAACGGAAAAATAAGAAACTACTATGTCTCTGCTTCATATTAATGCCAAGTGTTCATACTAATTAACAATAAATTTCACTGCTTCATATTAATGCCAAGTTTTCATACTAATTAACAATAAATTTCACTGCTTCATATTAATGCCAAGTTTTCTACTAATTAACAATAAATTTCACTGCTTCATATTAATGCCAAGTTTTCATACTAATTAACAATAAATTTCACTGCTTCATATTAATGCCAAGTTTTCATACTAATTAACAATAAATTTCACTGCTTCATATTAATGCCAAGTTTTCATACTAATTAACAATAAATTTCACTGCTTCATATTAATGCCATGTTTCATACTAATTAACAATAAATTTAACTGCTTCATATTAATGCCAAGTTTCATAATAATAACAATACATTTCACTACAAAGCTTCCATAAAAGCGTACTAATCAAGCTGAAGACATGCCAATTTACCGTCAGCCGGAACAAATAACAGAGTATAGGGTTTATTGTGTCAGCTTATCTTTTCCTGTGATTTATATTTATTATAATACGATTCCTTGTGTCACCATATATTGACCCCATGGTTCTTTGTGTCCATATTGTTCGCCCCATTAATTTGGTGATTTTAAGATCTTTCGCTCCATTTCTTTGTCAATGTTAAGACCCTTTGTGCCATTTATGTGTATATTTTGCTTCCTGGCGAGCGATACCGAGCCTGTGCTTTAGGAGGAATCGGGTTTTGGCCGGGACATCTTTCTACTGAAAAATGTACAGATTTATATCGAAGGGGGTAGGGGCGTTTTGTTTATACTTTTTACTTTGGTGGAGGTTCTTGGAGGAAACTGAAGAATATAATAAATAAATATATAAATTATCAAATATATACAAATCTTCCCTTAACCCTTTATTTTCTCTCTCTCCCCCACCAGGTGCGTAGTGTGTCGTGGAGGTGGTAATGAGTACACAGGTAAGGCCTCACGGGACACACCTCTACACTGCACTCATGGGCCTCGCTCATAAGCCTTTAATACTCTGTCATTATTTTATTATCAAACATTAACAACAGCGGCTTCAAATTTGGGTGTGATGTGTGTGTGTGTGAGGGGGGGGGGGGGTTATGTGGGTGTGGGTGTGGGTGTTTTGTTGTCATGTGGGGGGGGGGTATGTGGGTGTGGGTGTTTTGTTGGTATGTGTGTTTGTTTTGTGTGTGTGTGTTTGTATGTGTGTGTGTGTGTGTGTGTTAAATTATGTACTGTAAATCATTAGGCAAAATACGGTATATCTCTCACTTTATATGTTTGTTTTGTTCCGTTCATCATAATTATTAACCCTTTTAGTGAACATGACGCGTTTCTGTCTTGCATTATGGCTATCATTAGGAGATTTTATTCAGATGAGGAATGACGTATGGCAGTCAGAGGGTTCATATAGCTATACTTTACTTCTTTGATTCCTAGAGGGCCTTTTAATGCTAAGTACAGTCGCGCTAATAAGTGATGTCGCGGCACCAAGTATGTTTTGATCAATAATTGGTATCAGCAATATCCAAGCTTCATTTCATCATATCGAGGGAAATATACAAACATGTCCCTACACTTACCCACCCTATTCAACATCTGACAGACATTATTACAGCACAGAGCGAGCCAAATGTAATGCCAGCGGGGACATGACTTATTAGCGCGACCGTACACTATTTTAATGCTACGTAACTACAATTGAATTATCGTCCTTGGACACTGAAAGGGATAACACCTTTAATAATAGTCATTTATTGAAACAATATGAAAGGTTTTCTATATATCTTATTTGCAGTATCCACAAAGTAGCTACTAAAACTCGACACAAAGTAAGAGATGAAAGTTGAAGTAAATGAAGAGGACAAAGGCATTAAATATGAACACAGTGAATAAATAACTTCCTTACGTGTAAAATATCAGGCAGAGTTAGTTACAACACCTGAATACCGAAGACAACATGTATAAGACGCGAACCCTAAAGAATATTATAGTGAAGAGAAGGCAGGAGTTCTAAATTATATATATATATATATATATATATATATATACGGTATATATATATACGTGTATATATACTGTATATATTTTTTTTTATTATACATATTTTTTTTTTTTGTATAAAGTGTAAGTATTTGAATATAGGAACAATTATTATATTACTACTTTAATGAGTTACTTTAAAATTATTATATTACTACTTTAATGAGTTACTTTAAAATTATTATATTACTACTTTAATGAGTTACTTTAAAAAATACATGGCGATGGACGTAACATAAGTACCGGTAGCATAACATTAAGAAGCAGGGAAGGCCAGAGAGAAACATTAAACAGTCTCCCCAAACTTTGATTTGTCAGTGGGTGGTGGGAGAGGGGTGAGGTGTAAAGCTACAGCATTAATATCGTGTAGAATGTTGGGGGGTGGGGGGGGGGGGGAGTGGGTGGCTGTTAGTGTGGTCTATGTTTGGGTCTCAAGGGGGGAGAGGAGGGGGGGGGGGGGGCTATGCTGTTGGCGGTCCCTCTCAAATGTCAGCCTGGATTATTCATCAGCGATTATGTTTTACAAGACGATTACCTTTTTAGATTTGTGTTTCTGGCCTGACATTCCGTACGTGTATGTTTGCGGAGTAGCTGACTTTGACATATCGGGCTCTCTTGTTATGCTGGATTTGCTATTATTTAAATGCTGGTTTTAATTCTTATTTTCTATATATTTATTTTCATGGGTGATTTGATTGCTAGTATATTCCCGTGACGATTTTCTAGGTTCGATGAATCTCAGTTCTTTGTTCTTTATTATATTGTGTATTGGGTTTTGTATTTCATATCCATTTTACAAGATAGAATAATTATGTGATATGTTTATTAGTTATCTCTGATCATTTTAAGGGGAGATTTCCACTTGAGGGATTTTTTTCTGGACACCTTTCTCCCTCACGTTTAGCCCCATTGCTTTTGAGATTTTAAGACGTTCGCCCCATTAGTTTGGCTATTTTAAGAACCCTCGCCCCATTTCTGTCAATTTAAAGATCATTCGTGCCATTTAGGTGTCGAGGTTTTCCTGGCGAGCGATAGCGAGCCTGTAATTTAAGGGGAACCGGCCTTTGGCCGGGAAATTTTTCTACCGAAAAATGTACAAATTTATCTTGAAAGGGGGTCAAGGGGGTGACATTTTTAGATTACTAGAGGAGTAGGAAACAACGTGGAAACCTCCCCTTAAGGTGCATTGCATATTATGTTTGATATGTATATTTTGCTAAAGTTGTTTCATGTTCTGACCATTGTACGACGTGTAGAGGTTGATGTATTTGGTCATAAATATTAGTATTACTTGTGGTTGTATTCTAGATTGTGAAGCTTTATTGTTTGGGTATTCAATTTGGCTTTGACTGATTCTGGTTATAATATTGCACATTAAAGATTTTTTTCTTCTTAGTTTACTAATATATATATATATATATATAAATATATATATATATATATATATATATATATATATATATATATATATATATATATATATTATTGATGGTTTTTGTATTATTCGTATATGATAGTTTACCTAAGGGACAAGCTTGAGTCGAGGCAACCTAATGGAATGCAACATTATTCATAAGTAAAGCAAGTTAGTCGATAATGTCAGGATATTATTATTATTTATATTTGTTCTATGTCTCAACCTCGGGACTGTAGCCTGTTCAGTAGCCTGTAACTCTTACGAGGCCCTGGGAAGATGGATTCAGGGAGAGAGTTTCAGAGCTCAGCTGTTGAATAGAAGAAAGATGATTGGGAATATTGTTTCACTCTTGGGTTAGAGAGTTGCACAGAGTAGGGGTGAGATTGTGTTGCAAGACGGGTGCTACATACTCTATGTAGAGGAGGCGGTATACATTGAGAGAGCTCTGAGGAACACTGATTATTGTAATAGCGGTAGAATAGCAAGAGAGATGCAACATTGCGGCAAAGAGAGAAAGATTGCAGAAAATCGGTGAGTGGACGTGAGTAATGAGACGAAAGTCTTTCTTTTCTACTTTGTCAAGAAGTGCTGTGGGAGAGGATCCTCCCCACACATGTGAACAATACTCAATACATGGACGCACTGTGCCTCTGTACAGACCAATAAGCTGTCCGGGGGTAAAGAACCCCCGGCAGCGCTTGAGCACATCCAACTTCTGGGAAGTCGTTTTAGCAAGGGTAGTAATATGGTCTTTTCAAGTGAGACCAGAAGAAAAGGAGACACAGAGAATACTGTTAGAAGATGAAGGGTTGATTTTTGAGTTGTGGGAGAAACTGGGCTTTAGAAGCATTGAAAGCAACAAGATTCTCTCTGCCCCAAATGGAAATGGTTGATAGGTCAGAAGATAAGTGTTTTATGGCAACATCACGTGACTTTTTTAGTGATTGCTTGCTGGGGGGGGGGGGGGGGGGTTCTGAAAAAGAAAAAGAAAACTAGTAGCATAATGTAAGATAAAGTCATCAAACAGTAGAATAATGTAAGATAAAGTCATCAAACAGTAGAATAATGTAAGATAAAGTCATCAAACAGTAGAATAATGTAAGATAAAGTCATCAAACAGTAGAATAATGTAAGATAAAGTCATCAAACAGTAGAATAATGTAAGATAAAGTCATCAAACAGTAGAATAATGTAAGATAAAGTCATCAAACAGTAGAATAATGTAAGATAAGTCATCAAACAGTAGAATAATGTAAGATAAAGTCATCAAACAGTAGAATAATGTAAGATAAAGTCATCAAACAGTAGAATAATGTAAGATAAAGTCATCAAACAGTAGAATAATGTAAGATAAAGTCATCAAACAGTAGAATAATGTAAGATAAAGTCATCAAACAGTAGAATAATGTAAGATAAAGTCATCAAACAGTAGAATAATGTAAGATAAAGTCATCAAACAGTTAGAATAATGTAAGATAAAGTCATCAAACAGTAGAATAATGTAAGATAAAGTCATCAAACAGTAGAATAATGTAAGATAAAGTCATCAAACAGTAGAATAATGTAAGATAAAGTCATCAAACAGTAGAATAATGTAAGATAAAGTCATCAAACAGTAGAATAATGTAAGATAAAGTCATCAAACAGTAGAATAATGTAAGATAAAGTCATCAAACAGTAGAATAATGTAAGATAAAGTCATCAAACAGTAGAATAATGTAAGATAAAGTCATCAAACAGTAGAATAATGTAAGATAAAGTCATCAAACAGTAGAATAATGTAAGATAAAGTCAAACAGTAGAATAATGTAAGATAAAGTCATCAAACAGTAGAATAATGTAAGATAAAGTCATCAACACAGTAGAATAATGTAAGATAAAGTCATCAAACAGTAGAATAATGTAAGATAAAGTCATCAAACAGTAGCATAATGTAAGATAAAGTCATCAAACAGTAGAATAATGTAAGATAAAGTCATCAAACAGTAGAATAATGTAAGATAAAGTCATCAAACAGTAGAATAATGTAAGATAAAGTCATCAAAACAGTTAGAATAAGTAAGATAAAGTCATCACAACAGTAGAATAATGTAAAATAAAGTCATCAAAACAGTAGAATAAGGTAAGATAAAGTCAATCCAAACAGTAGAATAATGTAAGATAAAGTCATCAAACAGTAGAATAAGGTAAGATAAAGTCATCAACAGTAGAATAATGTAAGATAAAGTCATCAAACAGTAGAATAATGTAAGATAAAGTCATCAAACAGTAGAATAATGTAAGATAAAGTCATCAAAACAGTAGAATATGTAAGATAAAGTCATCAAACAGTAGAATAATGTAAGATAAAGTCATCAAACAGTAGAATAATGTAAGATAAAGTCATCAAACAGTAAGAATAATGTAAGATAAAGTCATCAAACAGTAGAATAATGTAAGATAAAGTCATCAAACAGTAGAATAATGTAAGATAAAGTCATCAAACAGTAGAATAATGTAAGATAAAGTCATCAAACAGTAGCATAATGTAAGATAAAGTCATCAAACAGTAGAATAATGTAAGATAAAGTCTTCAAACAGTAGCATAATGTAAGATAAAGTCATCAAACAGTAGAATAATGTAAGATAAAGTCATCAAACATGTAAATGGATAGAAGTGGAGGTACAGTTGAGAAGATCATTAATGCATATTTGAAAAAAGAATTGGAGGTAGGAGAGAGCCCTGAGGAACACCGGAGTTCATAGGTTGAGGAAGTTAACGATGGCTGTCCACAAACGCAGCTATGGAGCGGCAATACATTTTTTGTATTATACCTGATTTGTTGTATAGTGTTTGAATTAAATATATATCTACGTTTATGGCAAGTTAGATATGCTGATTGTCTAGCTTGACATTTCACGAACAAATTTATTTTGCAAGACTGTTACAATTTCAATTCTTTTTAAGAGACATTGTTTTTTTGGTTTGTTTTTCCCAAGCTCTTATACTGGAGTTTAAATTGTATAATATAACTGATATAGATTTTATCTATTAACCCCTTAAGCATTATATTGCGTGTTGACAGTTTATTTTGGCAATCATTAGATTAGTTTATGCAGCTTAGGATGAATCTGTGATTTATTTTATATTTATTTACTTTGTTGTTTTTATTATAATATTTGAATTGGAACATTTTACTGACACATTTCATTGTCATGTAATTGTCATTAAATTATGTATACTTTCGTTGCGACACTTACATATATTTACGATATAATAACTACTGAGAATAGCCTTTTTGTTGCCTGTTTTGAATATTCGTGAATCGTTTTAGAGGTCTTTATCCATATGAGGTTTTGAAGTATATTGATTTTTGTCTTTATCATGAATCGTGTTGAATAAGTTCACTAAAGAGATATAAATGTATAATTGTCTTGGCTTTACAGTATACAGTACAGTGTATTTGTCAGCATACCTGCTAAAATATATCTTGGGCATGCAGTAAGAATACTTATTTATTTTTGTATTTACGTTTATTACATATTTCGTTTATAGTTATGTAGTGACACGAAGAAGGCGTTTTATTTATCGTGATTATAACATTTATTCTTCGTGTTTTATTGATTTTATTTATAATGTATAATCTTCCTTTTTTCTTTGTTTTCTCTTCTGTTTTCTTGTGGTTATTCTTCCCTTTTTTCAATTTTCAGTTGTGTCTAATGGTTCTTCTTCCTTTGTTCGTGGTTCTTCTTCCTTTGTTCGTGGTTCTTCTTCCTTTGTTCGTGGTTCTTCTTCCTTTGTTCGTGGTTCTTCTTCCTTTGTTCGTGGTTCTTCTTCCTTTGTTCGTGGTTCTTCTTCGTTTTTATCTTGTGGTTCTTTTTTTATATCTTCCTTTATATTGTGTTTTTTCTTTCTTCTTCTTGTTGTCTCATTCTTGATGAGAGCCACCCCCACTAAATCCTGACGAGACAAGCGATGGACACAACAAAAGCCACTGGCAACAAAAACGCAGCCATCATCAGTCACCAGCTGGTCTCGGGGCCACCCTCTCCTAATAAAAGACACGCTCATTTTAATGCTCCCTATCGCTGAACATAGAGAGAGAGTGAGTGAGTGAGTGAGTGAGTGAGTGAGAAAGTGAGACTGACTTAGAGTTAGTGTGTGTGTGTGTGTGTGTGTGTGTGTGTGAGTGAGTGAGTGAGTGGGTGAGTGAGTGAATGAGAGAGAGGTTAGGTTTACGGAGATTTTGCAGTTCATTGAAGGATAAGATATGCACACAACAATTCTATCTATCTATTGCCCGACGTCATGGTCCCCGAAGGGGTGACCACGAATGAATCGCCCCCATTCACCTCTGTCCCCAGTCGGTGGACAAAGAAATGGGGTGAAAGGTCTTAAAATTGCCAAACTAATGAAGCTAACTTCTTATAAATCTGAAAATGAATGGTTCTCGTAATCATGGTCCCCCTTCTTCCACATGTTTAGCCCCATTAATGTTCGGATTGTAGGACGTCTGACCCATTAGTTTGGCGATTTTATGACCTTTCGACACTTTTATTTATCAATATTAAGACTCCACGTGTCATTTAGGTGTCAATATTTTCCTGGCGAACGACAGCGAGCCTGTAATTTAAGAGGAACCGCCCTTTGGCCGGACCATTTTTCTATCGAAAAATGTACAAATGTATCTTGAAGGGGGATCCTGGGTTTGTTTATTTACGTTTGATGGAGGTCTAGGGAGGACACTACAAAAATAATAAATAAATTAAAACATCGACGAAAAAGTGAACCATCCCCCTTAATTAACCACTGATAGTTCTGAGAGAGAGAGAGAGGGGGGGGGGAGGACGAGCGTTAGTGAGTGTGTGTGTGTGTGTGTGTGTGAATGAGTTTAACAAACAAAAAAGTATATTATAACTTTTCTCCAAATCACCTTATAAACTCATCCCCAAGTTCAAAAGTCACGGGCCTATGAATTACTAATGGGGGGGGGGGGCCCCCCCTCCTTCGGTCTGTAAAATGTCACCGTGGTTGTTGAGTATTTTATGGTGACTCTCATGGGTGCGTTTGTTGGGGGGATAAATGTCAGCGGCTACGGATAATCACACACACATAGACTTATATATACAGTCACAAACACGTACTGTACATATACACACACCAGCAGTCATACATAATATATATATATATAAACAGTATATTATACAGTATATACATACATACATACAGTCATACATGCACACACTCGCTCATATATTCACACAGGCTCATACACATGCTCACTCAGTCAGTCACTCACTCACATACACACTTCTCTCTCTCTCTCTCTCTCTCTCTCTCTCTCTCTCTCTCTCTCTCTCTCTCTCTCTCTCTCTCTCTCTCTCTCTCTCTCTCTGTGATCGGTTGTTTGTGGGTAGTATGGATCACAAGGGCTGACTGCATGTTTCAGTGCGTGATTGGATGTTCTGTATAGCCTGGAGTACAGAGGGGGAGGGATACGGGGTAAGGTGTGTGTGGGGGGGGGTTAAGGTGTGTTTGTGGGGGAGGGTTTAAAGTGTGTGTGGGGGAGCTAAGGTGTTTGTGGGGGGGTGTTAAGGTGTGTTTGTGGGGGAGGGTTTAAAGTGTGTGTGGGGGGGGGTGTTAAGGTGTGTGTGTGTTTGTGGGGGGGGCTAAGGTGTTTATGGGGGAGGGTTTAAGGTGTGTGTGTGGGGGGGAGCTTAGGTGTGTTTGTGGGGGGCGGCTAAGGTGTGTTTGTGGGGGAGGGTTTAAGGTGTGTTTGTGGGGGAGGGTTTAAGGTGTGTGTGGGGTGGGGGTTTAAGGTGTGTGTGTGTGTGTGTTTGTGGGGGGGGCTAAGGTGTGTTTGTGTGTGTGTGTGTGGGGGGGGGGTTAAGGTGTGTGTGGGTGGAGTGGGTGGGGGGGTAAAGTGTGTGTGGGGGGGTTAAGGTGTGTGTGTGGGGGGGGGGGGTAAAGTGTGTTTGTGTGTGTGGGGGGTGGGGGGATGTAAGGTGTGTGTGTGTGGTGGGGGGGGGGGGGTGGGGGGTGTAAGGTGTGGTGTGTGTGGGGGGGGGGGGGGGTAAAGTAAAGTGTTTGTGTGTGTGGGGGGGGGGTTAAGCTGTGTGGGTGTGTGGGGTGTAAGGGGTGTGTGTGTGTGTGTGTGTGGGGGGGGTGGGGGGGTGTAAGGTGTGTGTGTGTGGGGGGGGGGGGTAAAGTGTGTTTGTGTGTGTGGGGGGGGTTAAGCTGTGTGTGTGTGTGGGGGGTGGGGGGGGTTAAGGTGTATGTGTGTGGGGGGGGTAAAGTGTGTTGTGTGTGTGGGGGGGGGGGGTTAAGCTGGTGTGTGTGTGGGGGGGGGGGGTTTAAGCTGTGTGTGTGTTTGTGGGGGGGGGGGTAAGGTGTGTGTGTGGGGGGGGTGGGGGGGGTAAGGTGCGTGTGTGTGTGGGGGGGGGGGTGGGGGGGGGGGTGGGGGTTAAGGTGTGTGGGGGGGGGTGGGGGGTAGTATATGTTTCTTGGTAAAGGTTAAGGTGGAGGGGGGGGGGGGTATTTCATTCCCTAGACCTCTATCAAAAACAACTCTCCCAAAATCCTCCTCCTAGATAAATATGTACATTTCCCAGCCAAAGGCCGGTACCTAATATCACTACTATCACTCGCCAGGAAAAATCGACCCCTAAATGGCACAAAAGGTCTTCATAGTTGCAAAGAAATGGGGCGAAAGTTCTTAAAAACGCCAAACTGATGGGACGAACGTCTTAGTATCTCAAAACTATTGGGGCTAAGCATGAAGGAGAATTAGGTTTATTTGAAAGTTAATTGGTGGGTTGGTGATATGAATATGTGGGAAAGGCGTTGTTTAGGCGATCCCAAGTGAACGTTCATTTGTTTTGGAAGATAAAATAGGGAACTTGATTAGTTATTTAGAGACTGCAATACATTTCTAAATATTTCGTTCGATACATCCACTTCCTCTAAATGCTATAAAGCAAATTGGATATAATACCACTAAGTTGACTGTCCATAGCCATTACAGCTGTTTGTATATAGAACACACCGTTGATAGTACAGACACAGTTACAAACACATCATTATACCAATTCAATAACACCAAACATAGGAAACTAAGTGTCATTCATAGTTAAACGTCCCTTTAACCCCTTCTGTACCAGCGACGTCTTTTTAGTTTTATATGTGTGCTATATTTAGACGATTTTGTGCAGTGTAAGAAGGATTCGAAGTTGTATAATGGGATAAGTGAGACAGTTCGAAGCCTGTTCATTGCTGGAGGCCCTTTTTAACAGCGTAATATCGTTGAATAGTGACGTCCTTTTAACTTTATTCTGGCTACTAATAGACGATTTTATTCAGTTTAAAAAGTGCCACCAGCAATTAACAGGATTCGAACTATCTCACTTAACCCTTTGTACCATCACAGACGCTTCCTAAACTGCACAAAATGTCTAATTTTAGCTAGAATAAAATAAAAAAGACGTCGCCGGTACAGAAGTGGTTGACATTCAGTGTAGAAACCAGAACTGTATTAATTCGTTGTTATATATATATATATATATATATATATATATATATATATATATATATATATATATATATACACACGCACACCTATGTGCGCGCGCGCCATGTGTGAGAGAGAAACAAATAGAAAAAAATATTGCAAAATGGCTTCGGTGTTAATCTTTATGGTAAAAGGTTAGAGAGAGAGAGAGAGAGAGAGAGAGAGAGAGAGAGAGAGAGAGAGAGAGAGGGGGGGGGGGGGTAGAGATTAACACCCCTGGTGATTCAATTATTTCTGAGGCGTGAACCTAAGAAAGGTGATACGAAGTGTGTGTGTGTGTGTGTGTGTGTGTGTGTGTGTGTGTGTGTGTGTGTGTGTGTGTGTGTGTTTAGCGACTGGTGAATGAGCTAGACCAGACTATAAGGAGGTGAACTCAGGCTTGTGTTGTGAATACTGGACAAATAATCACAACCTTTACCTTGTATTTGATGATATTTGAAAGTTGATTAGATCACTTTTCAGAATTTAATCTTCGCCGTTTCTTTTGTTATTGTTCACTTTGTTCATGATAATTATATTATTATTATTATTAGTAGTAGTAGTAGTAGTAGTAGTAGTAGTATTTACTTTATAGTTATCCTTAAGGATGCTGTTTACTTAATGTTAATTGGTGATGTGTTATGCATACATTGTGTAAAATCATGATAATCGGGGTTATTTTGCAAGAGCTGAAAACATATTGAGTAGCCGAACGTCTCAAAATCTCAAACTAATGGGGCTAAACTCGAGGGAGAAGGGGTTCCAGAAAACACGAACCATCGCCCCATGTCAACCTACAATTATCGGGTATTTGACTTAACCCTTTGAGTACCTGCGACGTGTGTTTATTGTATTCTAGTTGTATTTTGACGATAATATGCAGTTTAGGAAGGACCTGTGGTAGTATAGAGGGTTTGTTTACATAGTTTGAGGTCATATTTATTGCTAGAGGTCCTTCCTAAACTGAATAAAGTCGTCTCATAATTGCCAGAGTACGATGAAAAGGACGTCTCCCTGGTACTGAATGGGTTAAATTCTATGAAATAATATAAAATGTACTCGGGAATTAATTAGTCATAGTATCAAGACGGCAGCAGACGAACAAAGAAGCTTTAATTAGTACTTGATTCAAGGTACATCAACAACACCAACAGAGTGAGTGAGAGAGAGAGAGAGAGAGTGAGAGTGAGTGGGGGGAAGCTAAAGAGAGAGGGGGAGAGCGAAAGAGAGACAAGAGAGAGAGAGAGAGAGAGAGGAAGAGAGTGTGCTATGGAGAGGATGAGTGGATACATGAGTGAGATTAGTGAGTGGGGGGAAGCTAAAGAGAAGGGGTGGGAGTTGGAGCCCCGGGGAAAGAAGAGCGACAAGGGAAAGAGAGGGACGAGAGAGAGAAGAGAGAGAGGAGTGGCGAGAAGAGAGGAGGGAGAGGAGAGAGAGAGGGGGGGAAGCTAGAGAGAGAGAGAGAGAGGAGAGTGAGAGGTGAGTGGGGGGAGGGGAAGCTAAAGAGAGGGGGGAGCGTGAGAGCGAAAGAGAGACGAGAAGAGAGGGGGGGGGGGGAAGCTAGAGAGTGAGAGTGAGTGGGGGATGAAAGCTTTTAAAGAGAGAGAGGGGGAGAGCGAAGAAGAGAACAAGAGAAGAGGAGAGTGGGAGTGGAGAGAGAGAGAGGGGGGGGGGGGGAAGCTAGAGAGAGAGAGGGAGGGGGGGGGGGGGATATAGAGTGGTGTCTAAGGATTAGTTCAGGCAGGTTCTGTTTTACCCTCCACAGGTTCCACACAGTGATAGGCCCAGACCATTCCTAAAGCCGGTATCACACGGGAGCTTTTATATTCAACATTCGATGATTAATATTCTTCTGGCAACATTTATGAACTATTTTGCACTGTTATGGGGAACTAGACGGATGGTTGATGAATATAGGTAACTGAAATATAGGTAACTGAAATATAGGTAACTGAAATATAGGTAACTGAAATATAGGTAACTGAAATATAGGTAACTGAAATATTATAAATGTTTACCTCACAACCTGCCAGACCAGTGTTGAGTATAAACGTTGAGGGAATAAGCGCTCGTGTGATACCAGCTTAAGACCTCCACTACTAAAACACTATACACACACACACACACACCCTCTTTCTTAAGCCTTCTCAGCCTTTCACACCCTTTCCCTCACAACCCATTTCCTTATACACACCCTCTGTCTTAAGGGTGTAGTGCTTGGTTTTTTGGTCTCTATGTTTGACTTTCCTCGCTAGACCTCCATCAAGTTAAAAAAAAAAAAAAAAAAAATAGAACCCCTTTCAAGATAAATTTGTACATTTTTTGGTCAAAA
>CM064521.1:57351948-57376523 GCA_032716605.1 Paralithodes platypus | reverse complement strand
TATATGCAATACAACCACAGTTTAGGCTCTAACGCGGGGAGCATGGGATGGTTTTTTCTGGACCACTTTCTCCCTTATGTTTAGCCCCATTAGTTTTTTCAGATGTTAAGATGTTTGCCGACCCATAGTTAGTGTGATTTTGAAGAACTGTCGCCCCATTGCTACGTCAGTGCTACGTCATGCTATTTAGGTCGTCGATTTTTCCCCCTGGCGAACGATAGTGAGGCCTGTTAATGTTGGAAGCATGTTTCGACCGTAAAAATGTACAAATTAATCTAGAAGGGAGGAACTAATGGATGTTTTTTTTTTTTATTTGATGGAGGTCTAGGGAGGAAACTAGAAAAATAATGAATACATGCACAAATCGCCCAAAAAGTGAACCATCCCCCCTTATTCTGTTGATTATCGATATAAAACAACTCCAACCTTCCATTATAGCCTGAAACACGTACGGGGTCAATTGAACTGTTGTATATTTGGCTAGTGTGTTGTTCCCAGGGTGTTTGTTTACGTTATGAGGGTGGTTATATGCAAGGCATGTGTGGTGGTGGTCAAGGATATGTACATGGAACATCTATATCATGTTCATAACCACATATATATACACACACACACGCGCGCGCATTCACACACACACACAAGCGCGCATTCACACACACACACACACACACACACACACACACACACACACACACACACACACACACACTCACACTCACACATACACACTTATAAGCTTAATTGATTTCATTAATTGAGTTTTGGAGTAAAATCGGTTGGTGGAGATAACATAATAATTCATTCAGGTTCAAGGGTAATTTATAGAGAGGCCTTCCTTAGGGTTAACCCTATCGCTGCGGGTGACGTTTTGGAACGTCCTGGCAAGTTACAGCAATTTCCAGGCTTTAAAAGCCTGTAAAAACCGTAAAAATTGAGTGTCAGTGGGCGGGAGCGTGAGGGGCCCACCTCCGACCCTCAGAGCGGGTCACTGAGGTTGACTGTGTCTCGCGCGGGTCTCTCTCTGTGTCTCCCAACAGTGTAGCCAAGCGAGCGAGTATTACATAATAGCGGGTTTCCCGCGTTGGACTGGCACCACTGCGGGTGAACCAGGACCACGTACGGGGGCCCGTTCTTGGTGTCATTTTGAAAGCTATTCCCGACTAGTTTTCGGCAAGAATAACACTTAATTTAAATGCAAGATGCTTTGATTTATCAGTAAAGGATGTGCCTGAATATGCCCCTAAATAGCCCAAACATGGACCGCAGCCGAAAAGGGTTAGTCCCCATTAATTACTCCTTCCGTGCATTCTATCCATAGCCTCCATGAAATTTTTTTTTTTTAGCGCAGTTGAAAAGTGTGTACACATGCTTTAGATTGATATGCCGGATTTCGAAACTGCATAAATACATCGTAGGCTTTGTCCACCATTCTAACTGGTCTTCCGTAGAGCAATGGATAACGGCACTGAAATTTCGGTGTAAAGCATTCCCTAGGTTCGAATCACCCCTGGACTGCCACATGTATTTGTTGATTTCATTAATTGAGTTTAGGAGTAAAATCGGTTAGTGGAGGTAACATAATAATACTCTCACACATACAGCCTACACAAACATACATATGTACACACACACACACACACACGCACGCACGCACGCACGTACGCACACACACACACATGCACACACACACACACACACACACACACACACACACACACACACACACACTTATACTCTCTCTCTCTATATATATATGCCTGTATATATATATATATATATATATAGTATAGATATATATATATATATTATCATATATAAGAGTATATATAGTATATAATATATATATATATATTCTCTTTTAAAACTATGATGAGGTTAAAGGCACAATAGCAGTGTTCAGCCTTCAGGATTTTATTGTTACAGCTTTTCAATAGTTCTAGACAATTTTCCTCTGGGGTTCAGAGATGAGGTACAAAACAGGTTAGCAAAAAAATTTTTCACCCCCCATGGTGGACCAAACGTTTCACAATTACACATGCTTGCATCTTCAGGGAATGGAGAGGTAATGATTAAATTAGGCACAAAGCATCATATTTATACAAAATTCGAGGAATCATAATAGGAAGGTGGGCGGAGCTACTGGGTGTGTGGTGGGCTGTTTCATGTGTGGAAGGCCGTCGTTCGCTAGACGGGCACTACATCTTTTTGGTGGTTGGTTGTTGGCTGTGGGTGGGCCTGTGATTGGTTTGGTTGGTTGTCAGTTGTGTTGCTGAGCGTGGAAGCCCTAACGGTAGGGGGGCACAGGGCGAGAGGAAAGGGGGGCAAACATGCCTTGTGTAGCGCTTGCCTGAAGGAAGAATTTGAAGGTCTTGTGTTTGGTTGTTTGTTTGATGCTGGGGTTTGAGTGTTTGGATGTATCGCGCTTCTAAAATAGCTACTCTTCTGGGGTCCTGATTCTTTGTCGAGTATGGTTGGTTTGGTTTTGTCATAGGGTCGGGGACACGAGAAAGGTGCGTGCGAGTTAGGGCAAGATTGGTGGGTGGCTTGATAGTGAATCTTTTATAGCGCCAGATGAAGGTGGAGGTGTAGTCCGACTGGGAAAGGAGAGGCTGTGTCATTCCAACATAGGATAGGGGTCCACAGTCCCCAGAGGTTTGCAAATATGCGACTATTATCACATGATCGTCTTTCGGTTGGTTGGTGGAAATGGGTGCGGTTACGGAGGAAAAGGTTGGAGGTCTTAGGAGATTTGTAGTAAATACTGTGTTTATATTTTATTGTCAGGGTTGTGGGGAGGACGTTTTTTGTGCATTATTTCTTTCATAAGTGGATTCGTCCTATTTCGTTGTTGTGTGTCGGAAGAAGACCTGGATGTAGTTCCTGTAGAAAAATGTGAATGTCATTGGCCCGGGTTGGTGCTAGGGGGGTCTTGTTTGGTACCAGTTTTCTAGGTGGTGGTTGATGGCATTGGTGACGTCAGTGTTGGGAATACCCATTTAGTCAATTTACCGCTCCCATTCCCTGGAAGATGCAAACTGTTTACTTGTGAAATGTTGGATCCACCATGAAGTGTGCTAACCTGTTGTTACCTTCATCTCTGAACCCAGAGGAAAATTGTTAGAAACTATTGAAAGCTTTGTAAACAAATAAAATCTCTGCATGCTGAAAACACTGCTATTGCCTTTAACCTCTGTCTGTTTAAAAGAGGAGTCGATTACCTGGCTATACTAACAGAATATAGATATATATATATATCTATCTATATATACTATATATCATATCGCATATATATATATATATATGATATTATATATTATATATATATCTCTATCATATATACATGTATATATATATATATATATATCATATATATAGATATATATATTAAGATATATATATATATATATAGAGTATAAATATATTCCTCTTTCGCTCTCCTTCCGTCTCTCTCATGAATAATAGACTTCACGCCCAATAGTTTCCTTTAGGAGTGCATCGAAGTCGGTATCGAAACCCAAGGCAGATAACGCCCCAAAGATCCCATTAAGGCTCAGGTGTAATCAGTTGGTTTCGCTTCATAGGATACCCAGTACCCGATATTTCCCATCTAATATCTGTTTCCGATCCTTTCCCATATACCCAACATTACACCAATCCACCTAGCCATGAATGTTGTTATTATAGTTTAGGGGTGTTCGTTATGTCGGGTGTGTGTGTGTGTGTGTGGGTTACAATGTTGTTGTGTGTGTGGGGTGAAATAATGTAGTGTGAAGGTGAAGGGGTATTGTGTGCTAATGTGGTAGTTCTGTAGGGTGTGTGTGTGTGTGTGTGTGGGCGGGTTGTTGTGTGTGTGTGTGTGTGTGTGTTTGTTTGGGGGTGTTGTGTGTGTGTGGTTGTGTTGTGTGTGTGGTGTGGTGTTTGTTGTGTGTGTGTGTGTGGGGTGTGTGTGTGGATGTGCGGTGCGTTGCGACCTTGTGCGCCGCGCGCGGCCTCCATGCGCCTGCGTGACGCGGATCTCTCGCGAACTCTCCTAGAATAACCCCGTCCACTAATAGCAGACTTTTGCCCCCGTATTTTTCGCCTCCACTGATTCGCTCCACCCCTCTATATTATAATTATACCCTTCCTGTTGTACCTTTTATAATCATTTCTATCCTTACTTGATAATGCTGGTTGTCCAGTGTAAAACGCGTCGTATATCCTGTATCACATCCATGTACAGTAATGTACCCTGTACCACCCATGAATTTTGCTAAACCTCATTCTACGTCTCTGCCACCCAGCCGGAAAACATCATCAGAGACCTGGAAACTTTGATATAATAAAATTTCCAATCTCAGAAATTGCCACTTGTCTTTCCAACTTCGTATGTATTAAAGCAAAAAAAAATATATATAGTACCGTATATATATAATTATATCTTATATATTAGATATATATATATAGAGAGAGAGACGAGAGAGAGAGACGCCAGTAGAGAGTAGATATAGATGAACGATAGATAGATAGATGCAAAGGCCTCGTCGTATACCAGCATGGGAGAAAGTTATTGATAAACAACCCAACTGAAGGTGGAAAGGTCACACCAAGTATATCCCTCCGACAAACATACACACATACATTACATACCAGTACACGTTTCAAACCCCTTCTGTACAGGGGCAGGTTTTTTTCTTTCTTTTATTTCCAGCAATATTTAGACGATTTTGCGTAGCTTAAGAAGGATCTGTGGTAGTAGGAAGAGTGTTAAGTGATATGGTCGAAAGCCTGTTAACCCTTTCACGCACATATGACGCAGAGGTTTGCCAGAGTATCCATAAGAAATAGAGGTCTCTCACGCTTATAATTACCTCGCCAAATTAGTTTCTCGCCCACAGCTAACTCACATAGACCAACTGCAGAGGTTGAAATAACGAAACTACTTCAATGTTTCTACTATACCCCTGATGGTAAACAACGGCTTTAAAGTATCCCTAATAGGCTCAAAATCGCGTCATATGTCGGAGAGAGGTTAATTGCTGGGGCCCATTTTTAAACTGACATAGAATCGTCTTATGAGTGGCCAGATTAAAAGTTAAAAGGACGTCGCCGGTCACGGTCAGCAGGGTTAATGGGAGATTTCCACTTGAGGAACCTTTTTTTTCCTGGACCCCTTTCTCCCTCATTGTTTAGCCCCATTGCCTTTTGAAATTTTAAGACGTTCGCCCCATTAGTTGGATTTAATTTTATGAACTTTTCGCCCCATTTCTGTCAATTTTAAGACCTTTCTGTTCACCATTTAGCTGTCGATTTGTTTTCCTGGCGAGCGATAGCGAGACGGATATGTCTAAGAGGAATCGGCCTTTGGCCTGACCATTTTTCTACCGAAAAATGTACACATTTACCTTGAAAGGGGATCTAGGGGGTGTAATTTTAAGATTGATGGAAGTCTAGGGAACTAACTAAAAACCTCCCCTTAAGGGATTAGGATGTATTTATTAGTTTATATATATGTGTATTTATGTATTATTTTTTATTAAATGTAATTCCCAAGCGTACAGGTCTCCCTCGATTTAAGATTGGTTTACTTTCCTGAAAACCCGATATTAAATAGAAAAAATAATATAGCAAACCCTAAAATGAATGGGGTAAATGGGGGCAGCGTTCTTGGACCAGCCAAAACCCAAACACCAACACCTAAAAATCTATAATAATATCGTAAATCAGGGCATCGGATGATGAGGCGAGACCTGACTTGAATATAGTGATAGTGAGGGAGATAGCCTGGAGGGCATGAGTAATAAGTGATAGTTGAGGGAGACCTCGTATGGATATAATTGATAGTGAGCGAGACCTGTATGGATATAATTGAGTAGTGAGGGAGACCTGTAATGGTTTAATTGATAGTGAGGGAGAACCTGTATGGATATAATTGATAGTGAGGGAGACCTGTATGGAATATAATTGAGATAGTGAGGGAGGACCTGTATGGCATACCTAATGATAGTGAAGGAGACCTGTATGGATCTATTGATAGTGCGGGAGACCTGTATGGATATAATTGATAGTGAGGGCAGACTTGTATGCATATAATGCATGATAGTGAGGGTGACCTGTATGGATTATAAATTGATAGTGAGGGAGGCCTGTATGGGATATAATTGATAGTGAGGGGAGACCATGTAGGTATATAACTGGATAGTGAGGGAGAACCTGTTAATGGAGATAATTGATAGTGAGGGAGACCTGTATGGAATATAATTGATAGTGAGGGATACTGTATGGATATAATGATAGTGAGGGAGACCTGTATGGATATATTTGATTAGTGAGGGAGACCGTATGGATAAATTTGATAGTGAGGTGAGACCTGTATGGATATAATTGATAGTGAGGGAGAACCTGTTTATGGATATAATTGATAGTGAGGGTGACCTGTATGGATATAAGTGATAGTGAGGGAGACCTGTATGGATATAATTGATAGTGAAGGGATACCTGTTTGGATATAATTGATAGTGAGGGAGACCTGTATGGCATATAATTGATAGGGAGGAGACCTGTATGGATATAATTTGATTCTAGTGAGGGAGACCTGTATGGATATAATCGATAGTGAGGGAGACCTGTATGGGATATAATTGATAGTGAGGGCCAAGACCTGTAATGGATATACATTGATAGTGAGGGTTAACCTGTATGGATATAATTGTATAGTGAGGGAGGACCTGTCATGGATAGAATGTGATAGTGAGGGAAACCTGTATGGATATAATTGAAATAGTGAGTAGTAACCTGTATGGATATAGATTGATTAGTGACGGGAGACCTGTATCGGATATAATTGATAGTGAGGGAGACCTGTATGGATTATAATTGATAGTGAGGGAGACCTGTATGGATATAATTGATAGTGAGGGAGACCTGTATGGATATAATGGATAGTGAGGGAGACCTGTCTTGGATCTAATTGCTCAGTGAGTATGCCTGTTACGATGATATTGCTATGCTGGAGACCTGTATGGATATAATTGATAGTTGAGGAGGACCTGTATGGATATAAAATTGATAGTGAGGGAGACCGTATGGATATACTGGATAGTGAGGGAGACCTGTATGGATATAATTGATAGTGAGGTTAGACCTGTATGGATATAATTGATAGTGAGGGAGACCTGTATGGATATAATTGATAGTGAGGGAGACCTGTATGGATATAACTGTATAGTGAGGGAGACCTGGATGGATATAATTGTAGTGTATAAAGAGAGCTTAAGGGGAGGTTCTTTAGTGTGTTTCCTAGGACTCCTCCATCAAGCTTGAAATGTACACCCCCCTTGACCCCCCTTTTTCAAGATAAATTTTGTAGACATTTTCTCGGTAGAAAAATGTCCCGGCCGAAGGCCGATTCCTCTTAATTTGCACGTTCGCTTTCGCTCGTGCCAGGAAAAAAATTTGACAGACTCTAAATGAGGACTAAAAGGTTCGTACAAAGGTGACAAATTGGGTGAAAGTTCTTAAAATCGCCAAACTAGTGGCGAGAATGTCTTAAACATCTCAAAAGCAATGGGGCTAACACATGAGGGCAGAAGGGGGTAAACAAAAAAATCCCGTAAGTGGAAATCTCCCCTTAATGTCACCAGTGGCTCCAATATGGAGGAGGTTGGCCGTTGTAGGTCACTATTATAAGATTATAGATAATATAGGGTCTTAGTATTTTGAGGGTGGGGGGGGTGGGGTGGTGGGGGGGGGTGGGGGGTGTGGGGGGGGGGGCTCTTTTTATCTGTGGGCTGTATTTCCGGCGGTGAGAGAGAGTAGAGAGAGAGAGAGAGAGAGAGAGAGAGAGGACGAGAGATGAGAGAGAGAGAGAAGAAAAAAATTTTGTGGGGGGATTGTATGGCACCAATCGATCAGGGCTAGACCCAGGTGAGGTTATAGGCATGTGATAAAGAGGTACGCTTGGGAACGCCTGTTTTCAGTTGCTTGGCCTCTCTTACTACTGACTTTCTTTGTGCGCTCATTAACATTGAGAGCCCAATCCAGCTAGCTTCACACAACACCTCCTCCTCCTATCCAACGTCAACTACACTAAACCTGGCACACCTACACTTCATTCCTCCACACCAAAATTACATGAAATCACCAAATGATGAATTTTTTTGCCCAATCCTCGGAGTCCCCAGGTGGGGGGGGGGGGGGAGAGCCATAAATGACCCCCTCACCAGCCCGGAACTTTCCCGACTGTCCTGACGACCCCACAAAATTACCTGGACCTCGGCCTGTTTACTCTTTCTATTAATTTCTGCAAACATTCGCAGACTTTCCTCTAATTTTCACTCTGTTGAAACACCAATCTCTCCTCCTACAAACCTGATCTTCTTTGCCTCCTCACCGAAACTCAGGTGTCTGATGCAACATCCAGCAGCCCCTTCTCTGTAGCCTCCCTACTTTCTCTATCCTAGTTTCAAAGCCAAAGGTGGATGTTGTGCATATTGTGCACAAGACACCTCACTTGCTCTCGTGGTTCCCGATTTCGACTCCTCTGAATTCTCAACTTTATGGCTCAAACTTTCCTGTCATTCTCCTTACTAAAATTCTTCTTGTGCTGTCTATCTTTCCCCTAACTCTACCAACTTTCCCAAATTCTTTGACTATCTAAACTATACAGTGGAAAAAACACATTCTATCCCATTTCTCCTTTCTCAAAAATCTCCATCTTAGGAGATTTCACAACGTTCAACCGCGCCAATGGCTCGCCTCTCACACTTACTGATAATTACTGACCACCTGGTGAAACCGCCTACGTCTTTTTGCTATCCTAAAATGAACCTAGAGCAGTTAGTTCCCGCAACAACCACCCGTACCTCGGATCGCCTCGGAGATCGGCCGCAACATTCTTGCATTGTTTCTAACATCTAACCCCTTCTTCTTATACTGTCCGCATCTTTTCTCTCCTTTGGGCTTCCTCCGACCACTAAACTTATCCTCTGTCACGCCCTGTCCTAGCTCTCCCAGTAAAATCGGCAAAACCCGCTCCTCCTAGACCGGCAGCTCGTTTGTGGCACTTTGGCGCTGCCGACTGAGAGGCTCATCCGGCCCCGTTACTTCTTTGATTTGCCATGGAATGATTTCTGCTTTCGTGGCCGGGAACCCTCGGAGAGTGTCTGAACGCAGTACCCGAGGTAATCCTATCGGGCATGGAAGCATAGCATTACCATTCTCTTTCTCTCAGGACTAATGCTAAAAAAAATCTTGGTTTACTCACGCCTGTTATACTGCTGTCGTCCGCAATAAGGAGGAAGCATTTCAAACGATACCGACACCTTAAAAACTCCAGACTCATTTTCTTCATATGTTTCCTTGCCCGGAATCAAGCCAAATCCTGTTTCTTGGACTTGCCAAACACCTTCTTTCATCAATAATAAATGCAATGACAACTATCCAAGCACTCTAGCTCTTCCCAAGAGTGTTTACCTTGGCATCTAGCCAAAAACCTCTCCAACAATTCTCTCTTCCTCGTCCTTCCCTTTCCTTTCCCACTATGATGGGCACAACCATCACTCTCTTCACTCTGACAAAGCTAAACTCTTTTCGCTCAAACTTTTGCTAGAAACTCCACCTTGGATGATTCCGGTGTTATTACCTCCCTCTCCACCCTCCTCTCTCTCTGGATTTATCGCTAAATATCCTAATCTCTTCTAAAGATGTACTTTCTACTACCCTCCGTCTGGGGGCTTAAATCCTAATAAGGCGTACGGTCCCCGGACGGTGTTCCTCCTGTGTACTAAAAAAATGTGCTTCCGTGCTGAACTCCCTGCCTAGGCAAAACTCTTTCGTCTCTGTCTATCCCTCTAACGTCTTCCCTTCATGCTGGAAGTTTGGCCTCTTACATTCAACCTGTCCCAAAGAAGGTTGACACGCTCTCGACCTCAAACCCTCTAACTATCGTCCAATTGCGCTCACGTCTTGTATTTCCTAAAGTTTTTGAAACTATTCTTGCTTCTGCTTCCCAAAGTTCTTAAGCATTTTCTCTCTCTCGTAATCTGCTCTCAGATCGCCAAGTATGAAGGGCTTCCTCTAAGGGTCGCTCTACTGGGTGATCGTCTTTCATATCTTACCCTAACTCTTGGTCCATCCTCCTTTCGGGACTTCGGTGAGACTTTTTCTATTGCACTAGAACATATCGAAAGCCTTCGATAGAGTCTGGCACAAGATCTTTAATTTTCTAAACTACCCTCCTTCGGTTTCTATCCCTCCATCTGTGCCTTTGTCTCTAATTTCCTCTCCCGGCCGTTCCATAGCCGTGGGTGTGGACGGCCATCGCTCCACATTTCCTCCCCCCACCCTATAAACTCCGGTGTTTCCTCAAGGGCTCTGTCCTATCTCTCCTAATGTATCTTTCTAATTTTTATAAATGGACTTTCTGCAACTGTACCTCAACTCCCATCCATCTCCATACGCAGACGACTCAACGTTACACTACTACATTAGTTTTTCAGAACGCCCCAAGCCTGAGCAATTCCTCAAACGACAAACGGAATAATGAAGCCATAGAACAACCTTAATTTCTGAGTCTAACTAGCTATCTCCAATTGGCGGCAGAGGAAAACCTTGTTACCTTTAATGCTTCCAAAACCCACGTTTTTCCATCTATCTAACCCGTAAGGAACCCCCATGCGGACTATCCCTTATTCCTTCAACCACATACAAAAATCAATCCTTCATCTCCTCTCAATTATTCTTGGTGTCTCTTTTGTTTTCTGCTATCAGTTATGGAAGGATCATATTACCAGTTTTGCTAAGCTGGGTGTGCTCAACCGCCTTAGGGGGGGTCTTACCCCTGCACAGCTTCTTGCTCTGGTACAGGGGCATAGTGCGTCCTTTTATTGAGTATTGTTCACATATGTGGGAGGGGTTCCTCATCACACCGCTCTCCTACACAAAATTGACCAAGAAAGGCCTTTCGTATGCATTAACTTCTAACTCCGTGGCAACTCACTCACCAACTCTCTGCAATCTCTGCTGTCTCTCGCCCGCAATGTTGCATCTCTCTCGCTATTCTATAATCGCTACTATATTAATCAGTGTTCCTCAGAGCTTTCCCAGTGTATACCACCCTCCGTTACGTAGGGCATGTGGTACCACGTCTTGCAACACAATCCCACCCCGTTCTTTGTGACAAATCTCAAACTCAAGAGTGAACACGTTACTCTCGTTACTTCTATTCAACATCTGAGCTCTGGAAACTCTCTCCCAGAAATTCAGGTCTTTCCCTCTTCCAATGACTTAAATTGCTTCAAACTCCGTGGTCCAGGCATTTTGGCATCGAAACGTCCCTTGCATTTTGGCCCTGTCACCATCTTTCAACGTTGGGGGAGGCACTCTCTATAGGCAGCTTCTGCCTTTTGCCTCCCTCACGCGCATAGAAAGAAAAAAAAAACATTATGGAAAAAAAACATATGGTTTGATTGTATGTGTGTGCGTGGTTTTTGTGTGTGTCTGTCCACTGTGTGTGTGTGTGAGAGATCATTATGCTATCCCTTGTTGAAACCACATAAGTTCTTTCCGTTTTTGTTGTATGGTAGGGCACGAACTTAGCTCTCTCTCTTCTTTCCTCTCTCTCGCTCGTTGCTCTCCTCTCTTGCTCTCGCTCGCTCTCGCTCTCTTTTTCTCTCCCGCTTTTTGTTCTCTCTCGCTCTCTCTCGATCCTTTTTCTCACCTTGCTCTCTGTAAAACACCAATTACACAACATGACACACACACATACACACAGTCACGTGGCTGTAGAATCAGACAACACGAAACAGGTTCACACAGGCTACACACGCACACCCAGCCAATGAAGACCTGTACTTTGTGTGGGGTGTGTGTTGTAGGTTATTTATCGACACATAATAAATTACCCTTTTCTTATACCATAACAATCTATATTTCTGTCCTTTCTGCCAATAATGCAGTAAAGCAATGCTATCTATATATTTGTTCTATCTATTCAATATATGTCTATCATCTATCTATCTGCTGCCAATCATGCCAGTCAGCAATTCTTCTATCTCATATATCTTGCTCTATCTATTTAATCTATTCTATCTATCTATATAACAGTATCTATTTATTTCTCTATAGGTAGCTATTAATTTGTTGTATTATATGTTAAATAGACAGAATAGACAAAGGGACTAATGGTTGGACACTATGCTGGGGTTTTATCATTATAGATTATTTATCGGTCCACAGTAAACTATACCTTGATTTTTTTTCCCCACCTGAGGATGAGAATCGGAGATGTGGCAACTGCCGCAGTGATGGTGCGGTGATTGGGTGGAGTGGACTGGGTTTCATTTGCGTAGGTGGCCTTGGTGATACAAATTAAAAATAACTGTTTTCATTACAATTATTTGAATCATCATAATTTTAAGTAGCTACAAAGGTTAAAATTAATAGTGTCTTTTATTCTAAATCTCGAAAATGCCGCTTAGCATTGATATTTTGCAATACAAGCAGGCAATTAAACCAAAACACCATCTGTACCCAAGTCAACTGATGCCCAAACCGAACACTTACCTTTCAGTCAACTTATTCTATTATAAAATTTAATGACCATTTGACTGTTTTTAAGCGCCTCTAAAACATTATACAGTTAAGTGCATATACTATAAGGCATACTACTTCATTTACAGTAGCCTACATGTTCAGGGGAATTTGTAAATGTGATGGTGGGGGAGGGGGCTCCTGAGGCGGGAAGTTTAAATGTGTTGACCAGGCCTCCTCTAGCCCCTCCATCTAGGCTCAGCTTGAAAATAAACTTCGGCTACTTTAAATGTAGTCTTGCATTTTATATTACATTACTTAAGTGTTATCAAACCTTCTATAATATAATATTATGTAGTCCTTGCTTTATATTACATTACTTAAGTGTTATAAAACCTATATGTGCTAAAAACAGTCAAATGTCTTGTAATGTTTTCAAATATACTGAGCTAGAACAAGTTGACTGAAGGGTAAGTGTTCGTTTGGGCATCAGTGGACTTGGGGTTTACAGATGCTCTTTGTTCGGTTAATGGCCTGCTTGTAAGTGCAATATATCAACTGCTAAGCGGCATTATTGAGATTATAGAATAAAAAGTCAGCTATTATACTTTGTAGATATGATGATATGATGTAGATATGATGATTTCTAACCCTCTCTGGGCTTATTTACTAAGAAGGCGTACGGTCCCGACGGTGTTCCTCCTGTTCCGGTACTTAACACTGTGTCTCCGTGCTGACCCCCTGCCTAAGCAAGACTCTTTCGGTCTCTGCTCTCCTACTTCGAAAAACGTCTTTCCTTCTTGCTGGAAGTTTGCCTCTCATTCAACCTGTCCCAAAGAAGGGTGACCGCTCTCAACCCGCCCAACTATCGTCCAATGACTCTCAGCTCTTGTATCTCTTAAGTTTTTGAAACTATTCTTTGCTATCCAAATTTCTCTAGCATTTCTATTCTCATAATCTGCTCTCAGATCGCCAGTTATGGCTTCCTTAAGGGTCGCTCTACTGGTGACCATCTTTTTCATATCTTACTAACTCTTGGTCATCCAACTTTCGGGACTTCGATGAAACTTTTTCGTTGCACTAGCCATATCGAACGTCTTCGCTAAAGTCTGGCATAAATCTGTATGTTCTAGAATACCCTCCTTCGGTTTTATCCCTCCATATGTGCCTTGTCTCTAATTTCCTTTCCGGCTGTTCCATAGCTGCGGTTGTGGACGCCCTTGCTCAATTCCTCATCCTATAAACTCCGGTGTTCCTCAGGGCTCTGTCCTATCTCCTATTCTCTTTCTAATTTTTATAAATGATCTCCTTAACTGTACCTTAATTCCCATCCATTCATACACAGACGACTCACCTTGCACTACTCAATTAGTTTTTGTCAGAACGCCCCAGCCAGCATCCCTCAACGACAAATGTAATGAATCCATAGAACACTTAAATTCTGATCTAGCTACTATTTCCAATTGGGGTAGAGAAAACCTTGTTAACTTTAATGCTTCCAAAACCCAATTTTTCCATCTATCTACCCGTCAGGATCTCCAGAGGACGATCCCTTATTCTTCAACAATACAAAAATCAACCCTTCATCTTCCTCAATATTCTTGGTGTCTCTTTTTCTGCTGCTCTCCTTTGGAAGGACCATATTACCAGTCTCGCTAGGCAGCCTCCCAGAAGCTGGGTGTGCTCAAGCGCCTTAGGGGGTTCTTTACCCCTGCACAGCTGCTTGCTCTGTACAGGGGCATAGTGCGCCCTTGTATTGAGTGTTGTTCACATGTGTGGGGAGTTTCCTCTCACACTCCTCTGCTGGAGAAAATTGAGAGGAAGCACTTTCGTATCATTACCTCCCGTCCACTCACCAACTCTCTGCAATCTCTCTCTCTCCGCCGCAATGTTGCATCTCTCTCGCTATTCTAATCGCTACTATAATAATCAATGTTCCTCAGAGCTTTCCCAGTGCATACCACCTCCTCTACGTAGGCACGTGGTACCCGCCATGCAACTCAATCCCACCCCTACTCTGTGCAACTCTCCAACCCAAGAGTGAAACGTTACTCTCAGACTTTCTTCTACTCAACAGCTGAGCTCTGGAACTCTCTCCCAGAATCAGTCTTTCCCTCTTCCTATGACTTAAATTGCTTCCAACTCCGTGTGTCCAGGCATTTTGGCTCGAACGTCCCTTGATTTTGGCCCTGTCACTCTTTCAACTATGGGGGAGGCACTCGCTATAGGCAGTTATGCCTTTTGCCTCCCTCATTCACATAGAAAAAAAAAAAAAAAAAAAAAAAAAAAAAAAAACCATAGACACACACACACAAACAGCACTATAAACAACACACACGCTATAAACAACGCACACATCCCATAAACAACACCATAGACACACACACACACACACACAAACAGCACTATAAACAACACACACACTATAAACAACGCACACATCCCATAAACAACAACACCATAGACACACACACACACACACACACACACACACAGCACTATAAACAACACACACACTATAAACAACGCACACATCCCATAAACACCATAGACCACACCTAACACACACACACCCACACACACAGCACTATAAACAACACACCCTACACAATCAAACAACTAACGCAACACCTCCCATAAACAACACACGCATAGACACAATCCCACACACACACAGCCCTATAACAACCACACTATAAACAACGCACACATCCCACAAACAAGAACACCATAGACACACACACCAAGCCAGCACTATAAAACACCACACTATAAACACAGCACACCATCCCCCAAACAACAACCCCATAGACAACACAAACACACACACTCCACCAACAGCACTATAAACAACACCACCACTCTATAACCAACGCACAGCATCCCATACACAACAAACACACCTAGACCCACAACCACCACCCAACAGGCAGCACTATAAACAATACACACACACACACACACACACACTATAAACAACGCACACATCCCATAAACAACAACACCATAGACACACACACACACACAGGCAGCACTATAAACAATACACACACACACACACACACACTATAAACAAAGAACTCAACCCACAAACAACAACACCCAAGTCCGTAAATAACAACACTTCCTCTACGTACTCGCCGACGGGGGGGCGGTCACTTGCCTCCCTCGCGTGTGAAACCCCGCTCGAAACCCGATACTTAAGCGGGGATGGTCGATTTTCCCGTCCCCCTTATTCCGCATGCTTAGCCCCATTAGATTTCAGGATTTATAACGTTCTGTCCATTAGATTGGAGATTGTAAGACTTTTCGCCCCAAAGCAAGTCAGAGGGTTGCTTGGGTCCATCTTTACCCCTTTCACTGCTATTCAAAGTGTCCAACAGTGGTTCAGAGTGGGTAAGGGACAATTGGAAAGGGAAGCACTGCCTTAAGAGAGAGAGAGAGAGAGAGATTTACATAGATTTACATAGATACACTGGCCACACAGATGCTTCACGTATCCCTACGAGGTTACCAGGCACTTAATCCTAATAGGAGATAGCAACCCTAAGAGAAAGTGTGGGAAGGAAAGGATAGCAAAGATGAAGGCTCTCTCTCTCCCCAACCCCTCGCGCTCCCTCCGGCCAATATTGGCCGTACATGAAAATAGTTTTTTAGAAGTGAATAACCTTGCAGGGCTTGGAAATCCGCCTGAAGGAATTTATAGTATAGTTAGAAATGGAAATGGAAAAAGGCCCATGCACCACCTTCACTTTTTTTTTTTTTTTTCCCCTCTTCCAACTGAAAACGTATTTCATTACTCCGCCCCAGGTTCTCTTATCAGTTATCATCTTCTACTGCAGACGCAACTTTTCTGTGATATGTGGCTAACCTGTGTTTTTAAATGTGGATATGCGGGAATCACCTGTCAATAACTGCATTAGGGACCCCCCCGCTTATTTTCCACTCATTAATAATACTGTCTGTGTGACAGAAATTTTAGTTATGTCTAGGTTCGCCTTACTTCCTGCCTGTTAGTATTTAATTTGTTTTCCTCTTGTGGAACCTTCTTTGGACTATCTTAAATAGATTATTAGAATTTAGCTTACTAAAGCGGTTTAGTATCTTCAAACACTCTTATCAGCTGTCCCCTTATTCTCCGTTTCTTAAGCGAAAACAGGTCGACTTCTCTTAATCTCTCCTTGTATGGTTTATTTCCAAGGGAAGGGATGAACTTTATTGCTCTACGCTGAACGGATTCGAGGTTTCTCTATGTCTTTTTTTAAGTATGGAGACCAAAACTGCACAGCATACGCCAGATGTGGCCTCACAATACTTTTATATAGTGTACAACTATGTCTTTACTATGACAATGAAAATTTCTTTTAATGAAACCTAGCACTCTATTTGCTTTGTTAGATGCTGCGGTGCATTGGCTTGTAGATTTTAGATTTTCATTGATAAGCACTCCTAGGTCTTTTATCTGTGATACGCTCTTTATCTTTTCTCCATTCATATGGTATTCGTATTTGTTGTTTCGGGAGCCTATTTGTAGTATCAGGCATTTGTTTACGTTAAAGGGCATCTGCCAATTTTCTGACCACTCTGACATCTTGTTTAAATCTGATTGCAGGCTACTTCTATCGCTTTCTGATATTATTGCATTTCCTATTTTAGTGTCATCGGCGAATTTGGAAATTATGTTATTAATGCCGTTGTCTAAATCATTAATATATATTATGAATAAGAATGGGCCCAGAACTGAACCCTGTCGGACTCCACTAGTCCACCGGAGCCCATTTTGATCCCACTCCATTAATAATTCCACTCTGTTTTCTTGCGCTTAACCAATTCCTTATCCAATTAAGTGTGTTGCCTTGTATTCCTAGATTCTCGACCTTCTGAAGTAATTAATTATGAGGGACCTTGTCGAATGCCTTCTGGAAGTCCAAGTACACTATATCAAGACTTTTGGTAAAATCATTAATCTTAAATAGGTTGTCATAAAATTCGATAAGGTTCGTTAGGCATGATTTTTTTGCGCTGAGGCCGTGTTGACTATTATTATTAAGATTATAGTCTCTATGAAAAGTACAAGTTCGTCTCTTATAATTGATTCTAATAGTTTTACAACAACGGAAGTTAAGCTAATGGGTCTGTAATTCCCTGGTTGTTTTTTATCTCCCTTTTTTAATATCGTTGTAATATTCGCTGTCTTCCAGTCAGTGGGTAATTGTCCATGTTGGAGTGACATGTTAAACATTTTGGTTAGGGGTTCGGCAACTTCATCTTTGACCATTTTTAGGATTTTAGGGATGAATAGGTCTGGGCCGGGAGATTTATTTATTTTCAGTAATTCAATCTGTCTAGTGACGCTTGATTGTCTAATTTTGGTCAGGGAGCACAATGTGCTTGTTTGATTAGTAGCTTGTGGAGTGTTCGTGTTGGCAGCAGTGGTAAAAACGGAGCTGAAATAATTGTTAAGTGTAGAGGCTATGTCTTTGCTATCTGTTTCTAGAACACCTTGAGTGTTAAGTATGGGTCCTATCCCGCTTTTGATTTGTTTTGCTACTGTTAATGTAACTGTAAATTTGCTTAGGATTAGTTTTACTATCTTTAGCTATGCTTATTTCATAATTTCCTCTTTGCTGTTTTTATTAGTGATTTTACTTTTCTTCTGGCGGCCAGGTATTGCTTACATATGGTATTATTCTTTGTTTCTCTCTTTAAGTTGTATAAACGATTTCTTTCCTAATTGCTCTACTGATATTTATATCGTACCAAAGGGGTTTGTTTATTTTCTTACTGTGTCTTTTACGCATTGGGATATGTTTCTTTTGAGCACTCATGAATATTTCTTTAAATCTTTCCCATGTATCGTCAATGTTGGTGAGACCTTCGAGATGCAGATTAATATCTTTTAGGTCATTTCTTAGGCTATTAAGTCTGCCATATTATAGTTGGGAATAAAAGTTTCACTAGTGCTGTTTGTGTGCGACATATTAATTTGGAGCCTGACGATATTATGATCACAATTAGATATTAATTCCCCAACTTCTAAGTCAGAAATTAAATTTTCGTGGGTCGTTATTACAAGGATAAATATATTATCTCCCCTCGTGGGTTTCTGGACTAATTGATATAAGAAGTTATCTTTAATAAATTCGGTCATTTTTTCTGATGCATGGCCAGACCCTTTTACATCTCCCCAATGAATATTAGGAAGATTAAAATCGCCTATGATAAGGGTTTCTTTTGGTTGATAGAGTTTTTTCTAATTATTGTATAGGTCTATATCCTCTTGATAGGTATGAGTTGGACGACGATATACGACAACCACATTAATGTCTATATCCTTGTTATTAATTTTCACACCTAACAGTTCTGAGTTATTAGACGGAATTTGAACCTCAAGTGAGCATATATTTTCTTTGATATACAGTAAATACACCTCCTCCTCTCTTACCTACTCTGTCCTTGTGATATAGTTTATAGGAATTGATCTGATATTCGTGTGTGAAATCGATATTGTTGGGGTCTATATACGTTTCTGTTATCGCAATTATATCTATTTCTTCATTTAGTAACATAATTCTTAGTTCGTCAATCTTATTTCGTAGACTTCTGGCATTAAAATACATTAATTTGATTGCTTGTTTATTCTCTCTCGATCTTTTGTAAGTGGCGGAATCCCACAGCACTGACACGTTCGGTGGTTGGAGAGAGTTTAATAGTTTTTTGTTCGGGTAAAGAGTGATTGAGTCGTACGGAAAATCTAGGTGATGGTACGGGTGGAGCAGCGGGAGACCTGTGATTGAGGGTAGGGAGTGAAGGCGTAATGGAATAAAGGGGAGGGGGAGGGTGGTGCGAAAGAGGGACGTAGGCGGGTTTGGAGGCGAGGAGAAGGGAGTTTGGGAAAGGGTATGGGGTAAGACCTTGGGGAAGGATTAGGAAGAATTAGGTTCTCTGAGAGAGTAGGGTGGCTTATCAGGCTTTTCTTTGTCCTGTCAGAGTTTGAAGGGGATTTGTGAGAAGACTGGTGATTATCCCTAGTTTTCTCGTGGGCGTTGTAAACAGCTGCATTTAATTTCGCAGCTAGCCACGTGGAACCAGTGTGGGAGAGATGAATTCCACATCTCGCTTGAAAAATTCCCTTTTCCCTTTTACTTCATTAAATGGGTTAATGAATGCGACTTGTTGTTGGATGCAGAGTTGATTTAGGGACTCGTTGATGTCATTGGCCCTGAGATTACTGTAACTGCTTTCTTTCATGCGGGGAGGGATTCCTAGTATGATACAATTTTTAGTTTTATTTTTTGCTTCTTGGATGAGTGTTTCATATTTGGTCATTATTTGTTTGCTACTTGTGTTACCCCCGTCGTAGGCATCGTTACTCCCTACACTGAGAACTAGGCAAGTACTTTGTTTGATTTGGGACTTCTTGATGTCGTTGGTGATGTGGGTAATTTTAGCACCTGGTATGACTTTGAACGGATCTTTTACCTGGTGCTAATGTAAGCCCATTGGGCCTCCTGTCCACGTGAGAGCGAGTCACTAACTATTTGTGACTTTATTTCATTTTTGCTAACCAGTGTAGCCTTGGACTCTTGATACGGTTTACTTTTCGTTACTTTACTTTGTGTGCATTGTCCTGCACCTGCGGCCTCATCTGTACTGTTACCTAGTACATCATATCTGTTAGCAAGGGGGATTGTTGATTATCTTTGGGGCAGTCTGTTTTGTTTTATTTCCTCTGACTACCTGGAAGGCAGCTCTAGAATCAGCCTGCGGGCGCGAAATGGGGATGTTTTGTTTCTTAAGGTTGGGCTGTTACGTTGCTCTTTGAGTAAACATATTTCATGTTTTAGTTCGCTCACTTCTCCTTTGTATGCCTCTAGTGTAAGCTCAAGGAACTGGAATTTCTCACCAGTTAGACACTTAAAGCATTTTTCGTCTGGAAAACCATGCCGGAATATCCATTCCGCATAAAATGTCTCTCCACAACATAGAGTTTTGTATCTCTTTGGTGGCATAATATCTCTGTGGTGAACAATAAATAATATAAAATAAATAAATAAAAACTGGACTGGGTAACTTAGTGTGTTACTGTAGTGAGTAGGTAGGTAGCAGCTGTGGGGTCGGGGTCCTTGGGGAGTTGAGCAGGGCGGCTGGAGGAGCTGGTCAGGTATCAACCATCACACACAAGGGTCAGTGACACAATGTGAGGAGAGAGAGAGAGAGAGAGAGAGAGAGAGAGAGAGAGAGAGAGATCTAGAGAGAGAGAGAGAGATCTAGAGAGAGAGAGAGAGAGAGAGAGAGAGAGAGAGAGAAAGAGAGATAGAGCGAGAGCGAGAGCGAGAGCGAGAGCGAGAGAGAGAGAGAGAGCGAGAGCAAGAGAGAGATAGAGAGAGATAGAGAAGGAGAGAGCGAGAGAGAGATAGAGAGCGAGATAAGGGGGGGGGGAGAATTCATTGAGTAGCGAACTCTTATTAATATACCGCAGATATTTAGTGCTTTGTTATTTTAATTATTTTCTGGTATTTATGACTTGGACACTACATTTTTTGAATTGTGGGAGGGTGGGGTGGGGGATGTGTTTGTTAGTTTGTGTGTGTTTAAAGGGGGGGGGAGGGTTTAGCGTGTGTGTGTGTGTGTGTGTGTGTGTGTGTGTGTGTGTGTGTGTGTGTGTGTGTGTGTGTGCGTTTCTTTTTTAGTTTGTATGTGTTTGTTGGCTTGTAGGTGTGTGTGGGGGGGGGGGGGGTGCGCAGAAATCAGACTTACTCAACTACTTAAAAGGGAGCCCTAGCTACCCTCAGACAAATTTATTCAACTTCGAAATGACCTAGTCAGGTTGGAGGATAAAGTACAATAGGGGGTTGATAGAAGGGGGTTGATAAGCTGAAATAACCCCTACCCCCATAATTAAGGAAGCCCACCTCGCTTTTTTTCTCTTTCTCTCCCTCTCTCTTTGGCTAGTATCCATTCGGCCCCATTCAGCCTACTGTTATAAGACGTTTACCCCCATCCAGGTGTCAATATTTTCCGCTCGCTAGCATATATATATTTTTGTTTTGACAGCAAGTTTAATTTGTACATTTTTCGATAGAAAAATGTCTCCGGCGAAGCCGAATTTCTCCATACAATGGTGGCTCGCTATCGCTTGCCAGGAAAAAATCGACACCTGGATGGGGATAAACGTCAGTTGGCTGAATGGGGCCGAATGGATACAAGCCAGGGAAAGAGAGAAAATGAGAGGAAGATATAAAAAGCCAGTGACCCCCCTTAAGCCACCAAACATATTCTAATGTCAGTATAGTTCCTGATACAAAAAAGAAAAAAAAATATATATATACCGGTATATATATTATATCTATTCATCTATCTATTGCCTGGCGCCGTGATCCCCGAAGGGGTGGCCACGAACGAACCGCCCCCATGCACCTCTGTCCCCAGTCAGTCGACGCCCCTCCCCCCAACCAGCACCGCCCTCGTTCATGTACTTCCTCACTCCATCCTTCCACCTCATATTCGGTCTACCTCTCCCTCTCTGTCCCTCCACCTCGCTCTCGTACACCCTCTTAGTCATTCTCTCGTTTTCCATACGTTCCATATGGCCGAACCATCTCAAGTTGTTCCTTTTCACACTTTCCAGCACATCTACCTCCACACCACACCTCCTTCTTACTTCCTCATTAGTCTGTCTATCCCTCCATGTAACTCCGCACGCACTCCTTAACCCATTCACGCACATATGACGCAGAGGTTGCCAGATTAGCAATAAGAAATAGAGTTCTCTCACTCTTATAATTACCTCTCCAAAATTAGTTTTCTGCCCACAGCTAACTCAAGGACAACTGCAGAGGTTGAAGTAACTAAACTAAAGGTTTCTAAATACCCCTGATGGTAACAAAGGCTCTAAAGTATCCCCAATAGGCTCATATGTCAAAATCGCGTCATATGTCGGAGAGGGTTAAGTAATTCATTTCCACTGCTCTCACTCTTGGTCTGAGTCTCTCAACCAACGTCCATGCTTCGCTTCCGTAAGTCAGTGTCGGGATTACCACACTGTCATGCAAGGACTTCTTCACTTCCATACTGACCACCCTATTTCTTGTTACTGCTTTTAGCGTTCCTACAACCCTCTTCCCCTGTTGTACCCTCTCCCGCACTTCTTCATCCATAGTCCCATCTTTACTCAACACACTGCCCAGATACTTAAAAGAGCTGACGATCTCCATAGCCTGACCGTTCAGCTTCACCTCACACTCTGTGGCTTCACCCCTTTCGAAGACCATAACCTTGCTCTTCCCCGTATTTACCTTCAAATTCCGTTTTTCGCACACTGTTCCAAACTCATTTACCAGAAATTATATTATATATTATATACGGTACTGTATATATATATATATATTGCGAAAAAAATATTGCCGGAAAACGTTCGTGTGACATCAAATTAACGCCCCCCCCCCCCCCCGCCCCCTCCTGTATAATCTAATTACAATACGCACAACAATTAATAACGCCTGCTGCTAGGAATAACGCCTGCTGCTAGGAATAACGCCTGCTGCTAGGAATAACGCCTGCTGCTAGGAATAACGCCTGCTGCTAGGAATAACGCCTGCTGCTAGGAATAACGCCTGCTGCTAGGAATAACGCCTGCTGCTAGGAATAACGCCTGCTGCTAGGAATAACGCCTGCTGCTAGGAATAACGCCTGCTGCTAGAAATCGGAATTAAAATAGATAAGAAAATAAAAAACTAATCTAAATGTTGGAGACAGAGAGGGGGATAAATATGCTCAGCGAGAAAAGGTGAGAGAGGGGGAGAGAATAAAAAGGGGAAGAGAGAGAGGAGAGATAAATGAGGGAAAGGGGGGGGATGGGTAAAGGGGGAGGGGGGTGTAGGAAGTGTAGAAGGGGTGTGAGAGGCTTGTTTTAAAACTGCCTGGTTGAGAGAGAGAGAGAGAGAGAGAGAGAGAGAGAGAGAAAGAGAGTGTGTGTGTGTGTGTGTGTGTGTCTGTGTGTGTGTGTCTGTGTGTGTGTGTCTGTGTGTCTGTGTGTGTGTGTGTGTGTGTGTGTGTCTGTGTGTGTGTGTGTGTGTAGCTGTGTGTGTGTGGGTCAAACACCTTACGATCTATTTCTGGGAGAAAGTACGTTAAAATAAAGAGTTTTTTGAAGCGCACTGTACCTCTTATAGTAAACACCCACGCCTCCTTAACCCCGTCTGTACCGACTACACTTCTTCTATTGTATTCTCGCTATATTTTGATGAGTTGGTGTAGCTTAAGGGGAGGTTTTTAGTGTGTTTCCTAGACTTCCATCAAGCTTGATATTACACCCCCATTTCAAGATAAATTTGTAAATTTTTCGGTAGAAAAATGTCCCGGCCGAAGGCCAGTTCCTCTTAAATTACAGGCTCGCTATCGCTCGCCAGGAAAAAATCGACACCTAAATGGGACGAAAGTCTTAAAAGTGATATAAATGGGGTGAAAGTTCTTCAAATCGCCAAACTAATGGGGCGAACGTCTTAAAATCTCAAAAGCAATGGGGCTAAACATGAGGGAGAAAGGGGTAAAGAAAAAAAATCCCTCAAGTGGAAATCTCCCCTTAATATGTGGTACCGTAGTAAAAAGGGTTAATTAAGATAGTTCGAAGCCTACTTATCTTACACTGAATAAAATCGTCTAATATGGTAGTCGCCAGAATATAACCAAAGGACGTCACCGGTAATGAAGGGGTTAAGGGTTCTAGTGGTAATTGTTTGGGTCTATTTATATATTAATTTATCTTTAGTTTCCTCGCTAGACCTTCAGCCAGATATAAAAAAAAAAAAAAAAAAAAAAAAAAAAAAAAAAAAATCCCATACACCTCATTCAAGATAAATTTGTAAATTTTTCGATAAAAAAATGTCCCGGCCGAAGTCCGGTTTCTCTTAAAATTACAGGCTCGCTTTCGCTCGCCAGGAAAAAAATCGACACCTATATAAGACGAAAAACCTTAATAATGAAAAAGACATGGGACAAAAAGGTACCGTATTAATATCGCCAACTAATACGACGAATGCTTTAAAATCTGAAAACTAGTGGGG
>CM064521.1:57334448-57344448 GCA_032716605.1 Paralithodes platypus | reverse complement strand
AGATAGATAGGGATATAAATAGATAGATATAATATACAGATAACTATAACTACACAGACAAAATCAATAATATTTGATTGTGTAAAACCAATAGTGTATGGGTAAATGCAAAATAGTTGGCTATATTGATAGTGAATCAACTTTGATTATTTGACACGAGAGAGAGAGAGAGAGAGAGAGAGAGAGAGAGAGAGAGAGAGAGAGAGAGAGAGAGAGAGAGAGAGAGAGATCTGCAAAACAAAAAGTATTTATCCAGAGTGGACGTGGACATTCTTTAAGAGACAGAAGCAGAGATATTAAAAGGCCGAGGAGAAGAGAGGGATGGAGGGAGGGAAAGAGGGAGGGAGGGAGTGAGAAAGCATAGGAGGGAGGAAGGGAGGAATGGAGGGAGGGAGGAATGGAGGGAGGGAGGAAAGGAGGGAGGGAGTTACAAGGAGTTACAAGGATTTGTATATATCCCGAAGACCTTGCGGTCCATTCTGGGGAGATACCCAAAGTGGAAAGACAATATTAAGTAATGCATTACACTCACTGTAAGGTGTACAACAGACCATCCACTCTGATCTTCAACTGCTCTACTGAAAAAAACTGTTCACCACATTTGGTAGAACAGATCTTACATGAGAACCATTTTCTACACACATAATATAGGGCTAAGGAGGAGTTAGACAAGAGCTACAATGAAGGAGGTAGAGTAGGAAGCAGAGAGGGAGAGGATCAAGAACAAGAACAAGAATAGGCGGAGGGGCAGGAGGAGGAAGGAGGAGGAGGAGGGGAAAACAGAGGAGGACCAGGAGAAGAAGGCGAGAGGGAGAAGAAAGAGGAGGAAACGACAAAAGAGGAAGACCAGGAGGAGAAGGCGGGAGGGAGAAGAAAAAGAGGAGGAGAGGAGGGAGGAGGAGGAGGGGGGGGGAGATGAAAACAGAGGAGGACCAGGAGGAGAAGGCGGGAGGGAGAAGAAAAAGAGGAGAGGAGGGAGGAGGAGGAGGAGGGGGGGGGGGGAGATGAAAACAGAGAAGGACCAGGAGGAGAAGGCGGGGAGAGGAAAACAGAGGAGGACCAGGAGGAGAAGGCGGGATGGAGAAGAAAAAGAGGAGAGGAGGGAGGAGGAGGAGGAGGGGGGGAGATGAAAACAGAGGAGGACCAGGAGGAGAAGGCGGGAGGGAGAAGAAAAAGAGGAGGAGAGGAGGGAGGAAGGGAGGGGGGGGGGGGATGACAAATAGGAGGACCAGGAGGAGGAATATGAAGCTCGTGATGGGAGGAGGCGATGACGAAAGTTTTGAGGGACAGCTGTGTGTGTGTGTGTGTGTGTATGCGTGTATGTGTGTGTGTTAGTGTATATATGTGTGTGTGTGTGTGTGTTAGTGTGTGTGTGTGTGTTTTAGTGTGTGTGTGTGTGTGTGTGTGTGTGTGTGTGTATGTATGTATGTGTGTGTGTTAGTGTATGTGTGTGTGTGTGTGTATATGTGTGTGTTTGAGGAGAGGTCTGTGTAACTCTGTGCGAGTGTGTAAACTGCATACAATCGTCTATTAGTAGCCAGAATAAAGTTAAAAGGACGTCACCGGTACTGAAAGGGTTAAAACCTTGAACTGGACATACAGTACATTACGAGCGCTAAACACAAATAATAACTTCACCAATAACAGTTTCACAATATCCCAACTCCTACCTGGTTATTAAAATACGCGTCCCCCAATAATGAACAGAGAGAGCGATTAATAATGAGAGTTGTGTAATTAATAATGAGAGTTGTGTAATTAATAATGAGTTGTAATTAATAATGAGTTGTGTAATTAAAAATGAGAGTTGTGTAATTAATAATTTGAGTTGTGTAATTAATAATGAGAGTTGTGTAATTAATAATGAGAGTTGTGTAATTAATAATGAGAGTTGTGTAATTAAAAATGAGAGTTGTGTAATTAATAATGAGAGTTGTGTAATTAATAATGAGAGTTGTGTAATTAATAATGAGAGTTGTGTAATTAATAATGAGAGTTGTGTAATTAATAATGAGTTATGTAATTAATAATGAGAGTTGTGTAATTAATAATTTGAGTTGTGTAATTAATAATGAGAGTTGTGTAATTAATGAGTTATGTAATTAATGGGTTATGTAATTAATGGGTTATGTAATTAATGGGTTATGTAATTAATGGGTTATGTAATTAATGAGTTATGTAATTAATAATGAGAGTTGTGTAATTAATAATGAGTTGTAATTAATAATGAGTTGTAATTAATAATGAGTTGTAATTAATAATGAGTTGTAATTAATAATGAGAGTTGTGTAATTAATAATGAGAGTTGTGTAATTAAAAATGAGAGTTGTGTAATTAATAATTTGAGTTGTGTAATTAATAATGAGAGTTGTGTAATTAATAATGAGAGTTGTGTAATTAATAATTTGAGTTGTGTAATTAATAATTTGAGTTTGTGTAATTAATAATGAGTTGTGTAATTAATAATTTGAGTTGTGTAATTAATAATGAGAGTTGTGTAATTAATAATTTGAGTTTGTGTAATTAATAATGAGTTGTGTAATTAATAATTTGAGTTGTGTAATTAATAATGAGAGTTGTGTAATTAATAATGAGTTGTGTAATTAATAATGAGAGTTGTGTAATTAAAAGACAGTTCAGTATCCCGCTGCATATTAATGTTTCTCATTATTCATATATTAAAATTAAGGGGATAGTGTTTTTTTTGGTTTCTATTTATTCAGTTATTAATGTATGGTTTAATTTCCTCCCTAGACCTCCATCAAGCTTTAAATAAAATAAAAATAAAAAACACACACCCTAGACCCCCTTTCAAGATAAATTTGTATATTTTTCGGTAGAAAAATTTCCCGGCCAAAGGCCGGTTCCTATTAAAATTTCAGGCTCGCTTTTGCTCGCCAGGAAAAAATCAACTAGTAAATGGCACGAAAGGTCTTAATATTGATAACGAAATGGGGCGAAAGGTTTTAAAATCGTCAAACTAATGGGCCGAACGTCTTCAAATCATAAAACTAATGGGGCTAAACACGCGGGAGAAAGTGGACCAGAAAACCGGGCCATCTCCCCTTAATAACAATAGAGTTGTATAATTAAAAGACAGTTCACATATCCCGCTTCATGATCACCGGGATATTCATTGGTTCTCATTATTAAAGGATTCACATTTAATCCAATTATGACATAAATCATAATGAGGCTATCCTGCAATGTCAACATGTATGGGTTTCAGGGGGAAGGATTTATTTGTTGGTCGATTTTGTCATATATGTATTATTGTTTTCAGTTGCATCCCTAGACCTCCATCAAGCTTTAAAAAACACCCCCTAGACCCCCCTTCAAGATGAATTTGTACATTTTTCGGTAGAAAAATGTCCGGGCCGAAGGCCACTTCCGTTTAAAATTTCAGGCTCGCTTACGCTCGCCAGGATAAAATCGATACCTAAATGGCACGAAAGGTCTTAATTAAAATTGACAACGAAATGGGGCGAAAGGTCTTAAAAACGTCAAACTAATGGGCCGAACGTCTACAAATCTCAAAACTAATGGGGCTAAACACGAGGGAGAAAGTGGTCCATACAAACGACCCACTCCCCTTACATCCAATTATACTGTACCGCATAAATCATAATTGGGCTATCGTACAGTCGGTCAAATAAGTCATGTCGCGGCACCAAGTATATTTCGATCAATAATTGGTATCAGCACTATTTAAGGTATAAATCATCGTTCAGAGTGAGATATACAACCATGTTCCTATCTTTACACACCCTATTCAACATCTGACAGACATTAATACAGCATACAGCGAGGAAAACGTAATAGCGACGCGACTTATTTGGCCAACTATACCAGCGACGTGTGTTGTATTGTATTTGGCCAACTATACCAGCGACGTGTGTTGTATTGTATTTGGCCAACTATACCAGCGACGTGTGTTGTATTGTATTTGGCCAACTATACCAGCGACGTGTGTTGTATTGTATTTGGCCAACTATACCAGCGACGTGTGTTGTATTGTATTTGGCCAACTGTACCAGCGACGTGTGTTGTATTGTATTTGGCCAACTATACCAGCGACGTGTGTTGTATTGTATTTGGCCAACTATACCAGCGACGTGTGTTGTATTGTATTTGGCCAACTATACCAGCGACGTGTGTTGTATTGTATTTGGCCAACTATACCAGCGACGTGTGTTGTATTGTATTTGGCCAACTATACCAGCGACGTGTGTTGTATTGTATTTGGCCAACTATACCAGCGACGTGTGTTGTATTGTATTTGGCCAACTATACCAGCGACGTGTGTTGTATTGTATTTGGCTAACTATACCAGCGACGTGTGTTGTATTGTATTCTAGCTATATTCAGACGCTATTAGGCAGCTTAAGAAGGATCTGTGGTAGCTAAAAGGCTTGGTTGAGATAGTTTGAAGCCTTATTATTGCTAGAGGTCCTTCTTAAGCTGAATAGAATCGTCTAATAGCTGCCAAAATGTGATGAAAAGGACGCCCCTGGTAGTGAATGGGTTAAGGATGGAACGAAAAGGGTAACTCAAGGGTCCATATTAATATAGCCATAAGAAGGTATATTGATATTGAAAATTCATCTAATATACTGTATATCTATCTATCTATCTATTGCCTGACGCCGTGATCCCCGAAGGGGTGGCCACGAACGAACCGCCCCCATGCACCTCTGTCCCCAGTCAGTCGACGCCCCTCCCCCCAACCAGCACCGCCTTCGTTCATGTACTTCCTCACTCCATCCTTCCACCTCTCATTCGGTCTACCTCTCCCTCTCTGTCTCTTATATATATATTATTTATTTTACATATTTGTGTATACCTTGATTGCTAATGTACATATATCTACTCACAGAATGTAAATACAAATTCATTCTAGCCTTACTAACTTTCAGGCAATCACACAAATCTCTCTTTGATCAGTGTACACAATATAACAACAATTATCCATTTCATAAGCTATCAAAACCTCATATGCATATTTAGATTAACTGTAAAACTTTGGATTGCTTTTCGCTTCATTGAATATACCATCTCTTTCATCGATCTAGATTATTATCATGCCGATTACAGGCTTTTAATGATGCTTTGTCGTCTGTTTGTCTGTCTGTCCGTCTGCCTGTTGGTCTGCCTGTCTTTCCCTATCTGTGTGGTCATCTGTCTATCAGTCTGTCTGTCTGAGATGGAGTTACCGGTATCAGCCAATGTTCTATCTATCTATCTATATAATATTATTCTGACATATACCACAATTGTTTTTTCTGTTTGCCATTTAAAAAAAATTGGGGGTGGTCGACTCGAGACAGAGCCCGAACAGGGGACACCCCCCCCCCCCCCCCAAAAAAAAAAAAACACACACACACACACACACAAAAGTAAATAATAAATTAATAAATTAACTTATAAATACAAATCTCCCTTTAAAAATACCTTTGAATGGTGGTATTTGGGAGCGGGGGCGCTATCCAACGTAAACCAAAAGTTGATAGCATCCTTCGAGGTACAAAATTAAGGGATTGACCAAATCTCGTCGAAATCCATTTATTCGTTCTCGATATATTTTGCAGACAGACAGACACATATGCCCTGGGGTGAAAACACAACCACATCTCGTGCTTCACTCCTATTTCGTTAGGCAGTAAGAGGGTAATACAGTCATCAAATGTTATAATGTACAGTTGGTCAAAGTTCCAGCTGACCCACCCTCGCTCTGGGGCTCGCAGAATTATCTGGCAATACTGGTGTAGGAGGTGTGTCTTACTAAGATTGGGATTGGTAGATCTTATTTCGGCTATATCATAGTTAGAAAATATACTAAACAAGGGAAAGTAAGCCTATCTCAAATAAAAACGCATACATCGCTATGTATGATCCCGAACATTCGCCTAAAGTTCGTAGATTTGCTTAAATAATAAAGTTATTATATCCAATGATTGGCGACTACACCAGTATTGCCAGCTAATTCTGCGAGCCCCAGAGCGAGGGTGGGTCAGCTGGAACTTTGACCAACTGTACATTCAACTTGTTTAATGCCGGTATCACACGAGCACTTTTTCCCTTAACATTTATCTTCAACACTGGTCTGGCAGCTTAGGAGGTCAACATTTACAATATTTCGGTTCTACCAACAGTCTAGTTTCCGATACTAGTGCAAAATATTCCAGAAATGTTGCCAGAAATATGTTGATCATCAAATGTTGACTATATAAGCTCTTGTGTGATACTGGCTTAATCCGCAGTCTCAAAATCATGTTTAGGCGTATTAGAAGCTTAACCCCTTCTGTACCGGCGACGTCTGTTGTATTTTATTCTACCTATATTTTAGATGATTTTATGCAGCTTATGAAGGCTCTGGGGTAGTTAAAAGGGTTGACTGAGATGGCTCTAAGCCTTATAATTGCTAAAGATCCTTCCTAAACTGAATGAAATCGTCTAATAGTTGCCAGAATATAATGAAAAAGTCGTCGCCGGTACTGAAGGGGTTAACAGTTAATGCATACATTAGATTTGCAATATGTAAAACTAAAAAAGGGTTGAATCAAGAATGATATAAGCAACACTGTTCCATACACTGTTCCATACACTGTTCCATACACTGTTTCATACACTGTTCCATACACTGTTTCATACACTGTTTCATACACTGTTCCATACACTGTTCCATACAGTTTCATACACTGTTTCATACACTGTTCCATACACTGTTTCATACACTGTTCCATACACTGTTCCATACACTGTTCCATACACTGTTCCATACACTGTTTCATACACTGTTCCATACACTGTTCCATACACTGTTCCATACACTGATCCATACACTGTTTCATACACTGTTCCATAGTTTCATACACTGTTTCATACACTGTTCCATACAGTTTCATACACTGTTTCATACACTGTTCCATACACTGTTCCATACACTGTTCCATACACTGTTTCATACACTGTTCCATACAGTTTCATACACTGTTCCATACACTGTTCCATACACTGTTTCATACACTGTTCCATACACTGTTTCATACACTGTTCCATACACTGTTTCATACACTGTTCCATACACTGTTCCATACACTGTTCCATACACTGTTCATACACTGTTTCATACACTGTTCCATACACTGTTCCATACACTGTTTCATACACTGTTCCATACACTGTTCCATACACTGTTCCATACACTGTTCCATACACTGTTCCAACACTGTTCCATACACTGTTCCATACACTGTTCCATACACTGTTCCATACACTGTTTCATACACTGTTCCATACACTGTTCCATACTGTTTCATACACTGTTCCATACACTGTTTCATACACTGTTCCATACACTGTTTCATACACTGTTCCATACACTGTTCCATACTGTTCCATACACTGTTCCATACACTGTTCCATACACTGTTCCATACACTGTTTCATACACTGTTCCATACACTGTTCCATACACTGTTCCATACTGTTCCATACACTGTTCCATACACTGTTCCATACACTGTTCCATACACTGTTCCATACACTGTTCCATACACTGTTCCATACACTGTTCATACACTGTTCCATACACTGTTCCAAAACTGTTCCATACACTGTTCCATACACTGTTCCATACACTGTTCCATACACTGTTTCATACACTGTTCCATACACTGTTCCATACTGTTTCATACACTGTTCCATACACTGTTTCATACACTGTTCCATACACTGTTTCATACACTGTTCCATACACTGTTCCATACTGTTCCATACACTGTTCCATACACTGTTCCATACACTGTTCCATACACTGTTTCATACACTGTTCCATACACTGTTCCATACACTGTTCCATACTGTTCCATACACTGTTCCATACACTGTTCCATACACTGTTCCATACACTGTTCCATACACTGTTCCATACACTGTTTCATACACTGTTCCATACACTGTTTCATACACTGTTCCATACACTGTTCCATACACTGTTCCATACACTGTTCCATACACTGTTTCATACACTGTTCCATACACTGTTCCATACACTGTTCCATACACTGTTCCATACACTGTTCCATACACTGTTCCATACACTGTTCTGAAAACAAATATATAATTGCATAACTCAAATGTCTGAGACTGCGGATTAAGGGGGTAGTACTCGCTTTTTCTGGACCCCTTTCTCCCTCATTTTTCGCATATTAGTTTTGAGATGATAAGATGTTCGTTCCATTAGTTTGGCGATTTTGAGACCTTTCGCCCCATTTCTTCGTCAATATTAAGACCTTTCGTGCCATTTAGGTGTCGATTTTTTCCTGGCGAGCGATAGCGAGCCTGTAATTTTAGAAGGAACCGGCCTTCGGCCGGAAATTTTTTCTATCAAAAAATGTACAAATATATCTTGAAAGGGGGTCTAGGGGGTGTTTTTGTTAAGCTAGATGGAGTTCTTGCGAGGAAACTGAGAAAAACTGAGCAATAAAATAATAAATATATTCATAGACCATAAACCAAGTACTACCGGTACCCCCTTAACCAAATACTACCGGTACCCCCTTAACCAAGTACTACCGGTACCCCCTTAACCAAGTACTACCGGTACCCTCTTAACCAAGTACTACCGGTACCCCCTAAACCAAGTACTACCGGTACCCCCTTAACCAAGTACTACCGGTACCCCATTAACCGAGTACTACCGGTACCCCCTTAACCAAGTACTACCGGTACCCCCTTAACCAAGTACTACCGGTACCCCCTAAACCAAGTACTACCGGTACCCCCTTAACCAAGTACTACCGGTACCCCCTTAACCGAGTTGACTGTACGGTCTTCAGGTAATCCCTTCACCTTCACCTTCACCTGACCTGACCTGACCTGACCGGACTATACATTATACGGATTTGTTCTTTCACTCTATCAAACACGGGACCAGACCGGAAGTAGAGGGTAAACACACGCCGCGCCGCACCGGAAACGAACAAACAATGCACGCGTTAACATTACGCCTGGAACCCCCCCCCCCCTCCTCCCCCCCAATAAACAAAACATTCACGCGTTACATTTATCACCGGAGTTTCCCCTCTCCTCCCCCACCCTCACCCTCTGTAGCACCGGACTCTCCACCCCCCACCCCGCACCCCTCTCATCCTCCCCTCCCTCACCCTCTCTAGCACCGAACTCCCCCCCCCCCCCCCCCCCCCCCCCCCTCCTCCCCTCCCCCCCCCCCCCCCTCTCCTCCTTCCCTCCCCGTCCTCTCTCTTTTCCTCCTGCTCCTTCTCCCACTCTAAACCACTGTTTGGACACTTGATCCTCAGTGTTTTGGAGGACAAGCAACCTAGAAGGGTCACTAGATCTGTTGTTGCTTGATTTCCTTTGTACTCCTTTGTACTCCCCTTGCCCCCAACCCTCTTTACCATACTACCCCTTCCTCCTTCTCTTATCCCTACCCACAACCTTCACTACCACCGGACTCCCCCCCCCCCCCCTCCCCCCCCCACCCTTCTCCTTCCCCTCGTCCCCCGCCCTCTCCCCCTTTACTCATATCACTAACATAATAACATACCATTAATACATATTATAACACCAGCCTGTTCCCTCCAAAGCCCCCCCCCCCCCCCCCCAGGTATTAATTGAGTGAAAGCCCCCCCCCCCCCCCCCTCCCTCCCCCTCGCCTCATTAGCGCCCCAAAGTTCAACACCAGCGGCCACTTTTTTATTACAACACATACATACATACTGTACATACATACATACATACATACCAGGGCTTCGGGGAGGACGCGGCCTTGATTCTGAAATTCATGGGAAGCTATTACGTACATTCTTAATATTTGTATTATTATTATTATATTCCCCAGTTAAATCCATACACTTACTCTTAGATATGTACCGGTACCTAGTCTAGCTAAAATTGTACATTCTTCGGTAGATAATGTCGCCAAAGAATGCTGGCTTGCTATCGCTCGCCAGGAAAATATCGTAAGCTAATCACTTGC
>CM064521.1:57304448-57329448 GCA_032716605.1 Paralithodes platypus | reverse complement strand
AACTGCATTACATTATACCTCGATTTATAACCCGACCTATTCCGACGTTTATTGTAGTTCAGTTTGTTTCTCTCATTTTAACATTTTTTTAAAATTGTTTTGTTTATTTTTATTTTTTTTACTCCTCCCCACTCCCCTAATTCTAACTAATATTACCTTCACCTTTAGAGGGGTAGGGATTATTCGTTCCATTCGTCTATACATTCCATTCGTCTATACATTCCATTCGTCTATACATTCCATTCGTCTATACATTCCATTCGTCTATACATTCCATTCGTCTATACATTCCATTCGTCTATACATTCCATTCGTCTATACATTCCATTCGTCTATACAGTACATTCCATTCGTCTATACATTCCATTCGTCTATACATTCCATTCGTCTATACATTCCATTCGTCTATACATTCCATTCGTCTATACATTCCATTCGTCTATACATTCCATTCGTCTATACATTCCATTCGTCTATACATTCCATTCGTCTATACATTCCATTCGTCTATACATTCCATTCGTCTATACATTCCATTCGTCTATACAGTACATTCCATTCGTCTATACATTCCATTCGTCTATACATTCCATTCGTCTATACATTCCATTCGTCTATACATTCCAGTCGTCTATACATTCCATTCGTCTATACATTCCATTCGTCTATACATTCCATTCGTCTATACATTCCATTCGTCTATACATTCCATTCGTCTATACATTCCATTCGTCTATACATTCCATTCGTCTATACATTCCATTCGTCTATACATTCCATTCGTCTATACATTCCATTCGTCTATACATTCCATTCGTCTATACATTCCATTCGTCTATACATTAAGCTACCATAGCGCAGTTGGAATATATGTACGGTCGAGGTTAATAAGTGTTGTCAGATATTTCACAAAGTATCGGACACTGACTAATACTTTGAGGGATAAGCATATATATATATATATATATTTATTTATATATTTGTTCCGGTATAATAATGTCCCGGCCAAAGACAAGGTTTTCCTAATGTGCAGGCTAGCCATTGCTAACCAGGTAGAAATATATACCTAAATAGGGGGAATCATCCTATAATCGCCCAACCAATGGAGCGAAACGTCCTAAGAGCATAACTATATTCACCCTCAATTTCCCCCAGCCTCAGGGACGGAACAAATACAACATAAATACAAAACCCAATATTACAAATCAACAGTAGGGAGAGGCGAGCTAAAACACCCAACCATTATATACGGTAGAGGAGAAACAATATATATACGGTAGAGGAGAACCATTATATACGGTAGAGGAGAAACAATATATATACGGTAGAGGAGAAACAATATATATACGGTAGAGGAGAACCATATATATACGGTAGAGGAGAAACAATATATATACGGTAGAGGAGAACCATATATATACGGTAGAGGAGAAACAATATATATACGGTAGAGGAGAAACAATATATATACGGTAGAGGAGAACCATTATATACGGTAGAGGAGAACCATTATATACGGTAGAGGAGAACCATTATATACGGTAGAGGAGAAACAATATATATACGGTAGAGGAGAACCATTATATACGGTAGAGGAGAACCATTATATACTGTAGAGGAGAACCATTATATACGGTAGAGGAGAAACAATATATATACGGTAGAGGAGAAACAATATATATACGGTAGAGGAGAAACAATATATATACGGTAGAGGAGAAACAATATATATACGGTAGAGGAGAAACAATATATATACGGTAGAGGAGAACCATTATATACGGTAGAGGAGAACCATTATATACGGTAGAGGAGAAACAATATATATACGGTAGAGGAGAAACAATATATATACGGTAGAGGAGAACCATTATATACGGTAGAGGAGAACACAAATATATACGGTAAATCAGAGTGAAACTAAACAGGCGAGAACACTCAAATGCAACATCTCTATTTCTTCTCTATAAATTAACAAATAAATAAATAAATACAAAACATATAGATATACCAATAAGTAATATATATATATACCGCTTTATACTAAACAATTTTTTTTATTTCTTCACTATAAACAAATAAATCAAAATAATATATATATTTACAAATAAATAATACATATACCGCTATATAACTAAATAAATACATTCTAAATAAAAGGATAGTTTATCAATTTAATCGTTCTTCCCTATAAATAAACAAAATAAATATATACAAATAATACATATATATACAAATCATTAATATATATATATATATTTTTTTCTATGTGATTGAGGGAGGCAAAAGGCATTACTGCCTATAGCGAGTGCCTCCCCCATAGTTGAAAGAGTGACAGGGCCAAAATCAAGGGACGTTCGAGCCAAAATGCCTGGACACACAGAGTTTGAAGCAATTTAAGTCATAGGAAGAGGGAAAGACTGATTCTGGGAGAGAGTTCCAGAGCTCAGCTGTTGAGTAGAAGAAAGTTTGAGAGTAACGTTTCACTCTTGGGTTGGAGAGTTGCACAGAGTAGGGGTGGGATTGAGTTGCAAAACGGGTACCACGTGCCCTACCGCTATATAACTAAATAAATACATGCTAAATAAATGGATATAGTACCGGTATAACAATGGATATAGTACCGGTATAACAATGGATATAGTACCGGTATAACAATGGATATAGTACCGGTATAACAATGGATATAGTACCGGTATAACAATGGATATAGTACCGGTATAACAATGGATATAGTACCGGTATAACAATGGATATAGTACCGGTATAACAATGGATATAGTACCGGTATAACAATGGATATAGTACCGGTATAACAATGGATATAGTACCGGTATAACAATGGATATAGTACCGGTATAACAATGGATATAGTACCGGTATAACATGGATATAGTACCGGTATAACAATGGATATAGTACCGGTATAACAATGGATATAGTACCGGTATAACAATGGATATAGTACCGGTATAACAATGGATATAGTACCGGTATAACAATTAATCGTCCAACTTTCAAAGAACCCTTTCTAAACTATACAAAAATATCTAATAATACACAACAAACCATGAACCCGTCCAGTACCAAGGAACGGCTTTGTTTTCATCATGTTCTGGCAACTATTAGACGACTTTATTCAGCTTAGGAAGGACCTCTAGTAAAAGCGAGGCTGCAAATGGTCTCAACCAACCCTTTTAGCTACCACAGATCCTTCCAAAGCTGCATAATATCGTCTAAATACAGCTAGAGTAAAATATAACACACGTCGCTGGTATTCAAAGGGTTAAGAAATGTGCGCCATCGTATACTGAAGGTGTGCAACTAAATACTAAATCACCTAAAATTAGCCACACCTAGAGGGGCACTAGGTAGAGCGCATACCTCCACCTACGCTGGCTGGATCTTTTTTGGAGCATTCATCTTTAAGTTTCCTCACTAGACCAGTAGACCTCCATCAAACTTAAAAAAAAAAAAAAATCCATTAAATCCCCTACTACATTAATTTGCTGTACATTTTTCGGTATCAAAATGTTCCGGCCGAAGAACGATTCTTCCAAAATTACAGGTTCACTATCGTTCGCCAGGAAAAAAAACTCGACACCTAAATAACATGAAAGGTCTTAATTTTGACAAAGAAATGGGGCGAAAGGTGATAAAAATTGGCAATCCAATGGGGCGAACATCTTAAAATCTCAAAACTAATGGGGCTAGGCGGGTGCCCAACCCCGAAAGGGTTGAAATAGGGGAGCTATCCGCCTTTGCTTTCTAGGGCCTTTCCTAGCTGATGCCGAGAGGATTGGGTTCTAGTCATGTGGTGATGGGCTGGTCTATCAGAGTGAGAACTGAGCGATCTCTGCCATACCCATAGCTTAGTCTGACTGTTCCTTTTACTTATATATTTTCTAGATCTCAAGTGACAGCGTCTCTTCCGTGGTCATCCCAATCTACCAAGATTGGAAGCCAAAGCGTCACATTTTTTTCATTTGCCCCTCAACTTTCTCTTCATAATTGCTGAGGGGCACAGGGCCCTGGGTGGGTCTTTGGTTTCCCGGGCGTTTCCGCACCCTCCTCAGCCCCCCGCCATGGAGTGGCTTCGGTCACCCAGGCTTTATTGTGGTCGGCAGGGAGGGTTCTGTGGGGGCGCTCGGTTATGGCCTTGGCCTTGCTCGGGGCCTTGGGGCTGTTCGGCTAGGCAGCTTGGGGAACAACAACAACAACTAATGGGGCTAAACATGAGGGAGGAGGAGGAGGACTCGAAATAGCAACTGCCTCCCCTTAAGCCTGAATAACAGAATGTATGTATTGTAGTCGTAATACAGACAAGGATTATGTCTGTGAATAACATAAGCCGGAGGGATTTATAAGATCAAAGGAATTAGATAGATAAAAAAAAAAACTATACTGGGTTTCATTTCATTTGGCGGTAAATTGAATTCCTTACCAGCTAACTTCTCGATACTTAGTGGACAAATATGAAACTACTACCATGTCTCTGCATCACATTAAGACTAAGTTTATATAATTAGCACCGTATTTCACTACACAATCTTCAAAATAACCGAGAAATGTTGATGGGAACTTTGCCATTTACCGTCAGTTACAAAGAAACAGGGTATACTGAATATATTAACCTTTTTCAGTAACATGCGTCTTTTTACAGCTTATTTTCGCTAACTTTAAACGGTACTTTATTTAAACTTGATGGGAGGAAACTAAATACATTAATAAGTGTATAGATTAATAAATATATAATACACAAATATCCCCTAAACACACACACAGCACATACACACACACAGCACACACACACACACACACATACACACACACACACAGCACATACACACACACATCACATAGCACACATACACACACACACACAGCACACAATAACTATCGCCCAATATTTTGAAGATTTTCAGACAGTGCGTTCTACTAGGTTGTCAATTATAGGACGTTAGCCCCATTCATGCGTTGATTGGACCTGACAAGCGATAGCGAGCCTCCAATTTAGGAGAACCTGGTCTTTTGCAGGAACTACATACAACAGAAACTGTACATATCTCTCTTAGACCCCTTGAGAATAGGACCCGGTTTAGCAGTATATTTTGGCTATCATTAGACGATTTTATACAGCTTAGGAAGTATCTGTGGGAATTAAAAGGGTAAATTCTACCTCAGTCAAACCTCTGACCCTAATCTGAACACATTAACTATCTTATGTGTGCTAAGTATTGGTATTTACGGCTCCACCTTACGTATAGATTAACACTGGCAACTGAACAATTAAATGTTACACACACACACACCCACACACACACACATATATTACAAGATATCCAATACAAGGAAGAACAAATATATATATATATATACAGGTATATATATATATATATATATATATATATATATATATATATATATATATATATATACAGTATATATATTACAGTATATATATATTTTTGTTTTCTTCCTTGTCTTGGATATCTTATGCTATTGTTTGTGTGTTTTTGTGTGTGTGTGTAACTTTTTATATAATATATATATATATATATATATATATATATATATATATATATACAGTATAAATAACAGGGTTCCGATATTATATACAAGAGAAATACAATATTTTGTTATTGTAGCTGAAGGTAAATTGCTATTACTCTACCTTGATTACTCAGGTGTTACAACGACTTCGTAATGTAATATGTTATTAATTATGAACACTTGATATTAATATGATGGAGAGACATATTAGTTTCATATTATCTCCATTACGAAACGAGCAATCAACGCTAAACGGGGCTAAAGGATTAAACTTCATTTAAGGGGACAGTGGTAATTGTTTGGGTCTATTTATATATATATATATATATATATATATATATATATATATATATATATATATATATATATATATATATATTCATCTATATTTTGTAGTTTCCTCCGTATACCTCCATCTAACTAAAAAAAAACACAAAAAACATTAGATCCCCCTTCGAGATTAATTTGTACATTTTTCGGTAGAAAAATGTCCCAGCCAAAGCCCGGTTCTTCTAAATTTACAGACTCACTATCGTTCGCCAGGAAAGCAATCGACACCTAAATAGCACGAAAGGTCTTATTATTGACAAAGAAATGGGGCAAAAGGTCTTAAAGTCGCCTAACTAATGGGCCGAACGTCTTAAAACCTGTAAACTAATGGGGCTAAACATGAGGGAAAAGGGGGACCAGAAAAACGACCCATGTCCCCTTAACAGTATTATTAAGACGCAGACGTCATTGTCACGACTACACCACCCCCGTTCCTTACAACCAGGCGACAATCCCGGACCCACAACCTCCCTTTACAACCCCCTTATTACTATAATAAAACCTTGTCCAATCGACCTTACATCGCCCCAATTGACCACTTGCGAGTTTCAGGCTATAAGGAAGTTGGAGCCGTAGACAACGATATTTAGAAGAATTACTAGCTAAAATACGGTCGTAGTTCATATATAGATACATAGATAGATAGTACATATATAAATACATAAAACCCAATTCAACATACCATTTATCCATCAGAAACCCAATTCAACATACCATTTATCCATCAGAAACCCAATTCAACATACCATTTATCCATCAGAAACCCAATTCAACATACCATTTATCCATCAGGAACCCAATTCAACATACCATTTATCCATCAGAAACCCAATTCAACATACCATTTATCCATCAGAACCCAATTCAACATACCATTTATCCATCAGAACCCAATTCAACATACCATTTATCCATCAGAAACCCAATTCAACATACCATTTATCCATCAGAAACCCAATTCAACATACCATTTATCCATCAGAAACCCAATTCAACATACCTTTTATCCACCAGAAACCCAATTCAACATACCTTTTATCCACCAGAAACCCAATTCAACATACCATTTATCCATCAGAAACGTACATTATTGTTGCATTTCTGTTTACCATCGATGTCTACAGCTCCAACTTCCTTATCCCCCTTCAAGATATATGTGTACATTTTTCGATAGAAAAATGGCCCGGCTGAAAGCTGGTTCCTCATAAATTACAGGCTCGCTATCGCTCGCCAGGAAAAATCGACACCTAAATGATACCAGAGGTCTTGATATTGACAAAGAATTGGGACGAAAGGTCTTACAATCGGCAAATTAATGGGTCGACGTTTTATAATCTGAAAACTAATGGGGCTAAACATGAGGAAGAAAGGTGACCAGAAAACTGGCCCATTCCCCCCTTAATTTTAATCCCAACATCAAACACCTCCCAATGAAATTAATGAAAGCATGTGATCCTACCGGGATTCGAACCTGGGTTACCACATACAGATCTTAAACACTCTAACCTTTACACCATCAAGACAGTTATAAGTAAAGCACATTACCACGATTGATATCCATTTATCGAATACTGGACATTACCACGATTGATATCCATTTATCGAATACTGGACATTACCACGATTGATATCCATTTATCGAATACTGGACATTACCACGATTGATATCCATTTATCGAATACTGGATATTACCACGATTGATATCCATTTATCGAATACTGGATATTACCACGATTGATATCCATTTATCGAATACTGGATATTACCACGATTGATATCCATTTATCGAATACTGGATATTACCACGATTGATATCCATTTATCGAATACTGGACATTACCACGATTGATATCCATTTATCGAATACTGGATATTACCACGATTGATATCCATTTATCGAATACTGGACATTACCACGATTGATATCCATTTATCGAATACTGGATATTACCACGATTGATATCCATTTATCGAATACTGGATATTACCACGATTGATATCCATTTATCGAATACTGGATATTACCACGATTGATATCCATTTATCGAATACTGGACATTACCACGATTGATATCCATTTATCGAATACTGGATATTACCACGATTGATATCCATTTATCGAATACTGGACATTACCACGATTGATATCCATTTATCGAATACTGGATATTAATTTAATCATGAGATAGTTCGAAGTCTGTTCATTGCTGGAAGCCCTTCTGTAACTCAATACAATCGTCTATTATTAGCCAGAATACAGGTAAAAGGACGAAACTGGTACTGAACGGGTTAACGGGGCCCACCTTGTGTTTTTTCTCTCTCTCCCTCTCTCTCTGGGTTGTGTCCATTCGGCCCAATTCAGCCTACTGTTTTAAGACGTTTATCCCCATCCAGGTGTCGATTTTTTCCTGGCGAGCGGGAGCGAGCCAGCATTTTAAAATAATGTATTTAATAGCAGGCTAAATTTGTACATTTTTCGATAGAAAAATGTCTCCGGCGAAGCCGGATTTCTTCATACAATGCTGGTGTTGGGACTCGGGAGTGAAATAAATAACTTAAGACCCTTTTACTACCACAGATCTTTCTTAAACAGCACACACTTGTTTAATCATAGCTCGAATAAAATTAAATATAAACGCAGGAACAGAATGGCTAAATAAAGTTTAAAAAAAGAAAAAAAAAAAAAAAACGATGCTGGTACGGAAAGAGTTAAAACAAAGACAAAAATACATAACAATACAACAACTAAGTACAGTATATACCGTATAGCTTGGGACTTTACAACACGGTACACGAGTTACTGTAGATTGGCTATGACACACGGCTCTACCCAATTACACACATTGTCACCCCTTTGTCACTCCCTGAAGGCAATCTGTTGGCACAAAATAATATGATGCCTAAATTACGAGTACTTTACGATTTTATGTATATATATATATATATATATATATATATATTTTGTTTGTCTTTGGGTAACATCTGTGTTTGTATATATTTCTATAAATGTATCTATTTATCTATCTATCTATCTATCTATAGGTGTGTGAATATCCATTTTGTCTTGTTCGTCATTTAAATGCTAACATTTCTTTTCATCATGCGTTTGCCAAGGCCAGATGAGGCTGTAGTATATATATATATATATATATATATATATATATATATATATATATATATATATATATATATATATAAAATCTTCCTCCCTCCCTCTCTCTCTCTCTCACACACACACACTCCCCTCACACGCACTCACTCTCTCTCACACACACACACACACTCACACACACACACACACACACTCTCTCTCTCTCTCTCTCCACTTCACTACATATATATTCCCACAATGTCCTACTCTATTTTATATCCCCGCCGTCTGCCCCTCACTAATGATATTCCTACGGTCCTGTTGCCTTAGGGTTATGGCGCCATTTCTCTTTAGGGTTAAGGCACCATATCTCTTTCTCACATATTTTCGCTCTTACCTGTGCAATACTTTCTTTCTTAATTAACCCTTTCTTCTTTCTCACATATTTTCGCTCTTACCTGTGCAATACTTTCGTTCTTAATTAACCCTTTCTTCTTTCTCACATATTTTCGTTCTCACCTGTGCAATACTATCTTCCGTAAGGGGGGTGACCTGCTTTTTGTTATTTCTGTCCTTTTCTCTCTTTTTGGCTTGTATCCATTCGGCCCCATTCAGCCAACTATTTTAAGACGTTTATCCCCATCTAGGTGTCGATTTCTTCCTGGCGAGCGATAGCTAGCCAGCATTATATGAAGAAATCCGGCTTCGCCGGAGAAATTTTTCTATCAAAAAATGTACAAATTTAGCCTGCTGTCAAACAAAACTAAAAAATATGCTGGCTCGCTACCACTCACCAGTAAAAAATTGACACCTGGATGGGGATAAACGTATTAAAACAGTAGGCTGAATGGGGCCAAATGGATACAAGCCAGAGAAAGATAGAAAAGGACAGAACAAAAACAGGTCCCCCCCTTAATCAACCCTTTCTTCTTTCTCACATATTATTTAAGCTCTTACCTGTGCAATATTTAAGCTCTTACCTGTGCAATATTATTTAAGCTCTTACCTGTGCAATATTATTTAAGCTCTTACCTGTGCAATATTTAAGCTCTTACCTGTGCAATATTATTTAAGCTCTTACCTGTGCAATATTATTTAAGCTCTTACCTGTGCAATATTATTTAAGCTCTTACCTGTGCAATATTATCTAAGCTCTTACCTGTGCAATATTATTTAAGCTCTTACCTGTGCAATATTATTTAAGCTCTTACCTGTGCAATATTATTTAAGCTCTTACCTGTGCAATATTATCTAAGCTCTTACCTGTGCAATATTATTTAAGCTCTTACCTGTGCAATATTATTTAAGCTCTTACCTGTGCAATATTATCTAAGCTCTTACCTGTGCAATATTATCTAAGCTCTTACCTGTGCAATATTATTTAAGCTCTTACCTGCGCAATATTATTTAAGCTCTTACCTGTGCAATATTATTTAAGCTCTTACCTGTGCAATATTATTTAAGCTCTTACCTGTGCAATATTATTTAAGCTCTTACCTGTGCAATATTATCTAAGCTCTTACCTGTGCAATATTATCTAAGCTCTTACCTGTGCAATATTATTTAAGCTCTTACCTGTGCAATATTATTTAAGCTCTTACCTGTGCAATATTATTTAAGCTCTTACCTGTGCAATATTATTTAAGCTCTTACCTGTGCAATATTATTTAAGCTCTTACCTGTGCAATATTTAAGCTCTTACCTGTGCAATATTATCTAAGCTCTTACCTGTGCAATATTATTTAAGCTCTTACCTGTGCAATATTATTTAAGCTCTTACCTGTGCAATATTATTTAAGCTCTTACCTGTGCAATATTATTTAAGCTCTTACCTGTGCAATATTATTTAAGCTCTTACCTGTGCAATATTATTTAAGCTCTTACCTGTGCAATATTATTTAAGCTCTTACCTGTGCAATATTATTTAAGCTCTTACCTGTGCAATATTATTTAAGCTCTTACCTGTGCAATATTATTTAAGCTCTTACCTGTGCAATATTATTTAAGCTCTTACCTGTGCAATATTATTTAAGCTCTTACCTGTGCAATATTATTTAAGCTCTTACCTGTGCAATATTATTTAAGCTCTTACCTGTGCAATATTATTTAAGCTCTTACCTGTGCAATATTATTTAAGCTCTTACCTGTGCAATATTATTTAAGCTCTTACCTGTGCAATATTATTTAAGCTCTTACCTGTGCAATATTATTTAAGCTCTTACCTGTGCAATATTATTTAAGCTCTTACCTGTGCAATATTATTTAAGCTCTTACCTGTGCAATATTATTTAAGCTCTTACCTGTGCAATATTATTTAAGCTCTTACCTGTGCAATATTTAAGCTCTTACCTGTGCAATATTAAGCTCTTACCTGTGCAATATTATTTAAGCTCTTACCTGCAATATTAGCTCTTACCGTGCAATATTATTTCATATACTTTCGTTCTTAAATGTACAATATTTTCTTACTAAATTAACCCTTATTGTACACGTTGATGCTATTCTTCAATATATAAAAACAATCAGTTAGTTTATATATTTCTTGCAGGTATATATTCTGTTATATATGGGTTTGCTACAGCCAATATACTTAAGGGGAGGTTTTTAGTTTGTTTCCTACTCCTCCAGCAATCTAAAAATGTCACCCCCTTGACGCCCTTTCAAGATAAATGTGTATATTTTTCGGTAGAAAAATGTCCCGGCCAAAGGCCGGTTCCTCCTAAATTACAGGCTCGCTATCGCTCGCCAGGATAAGATCGACACCTGAATGGCACGAAAGGTCTTAATATGGGATGAAAGTTCTTAAAATCGCTAAACTAATGGGGCAAACGTTTTATAATATCAAAAGCAATGGGGCTAAACATGAGGGAGAAAGGGGTCAAGAAAAAAATCCCTCAAGTGGAGATCTCCCCTTAAGGGGGCCCACCTCGCTTTTTTTTTTATCTTTCTCTTCCTTGAAAAATAACATGCTCGTTTCCGCTCGCCATGAAAAAATCGACACCTAAACGGCACGAAAGGTCTTAATATTGACAAAGTAATGGGGCGAAAGGTCTCAAAATCGCCAAAATAGTGAACGAACGTCTTAAAATCGCAAAACTAATGGGTCTAAACATGAGGGAGAAGGGGGTCTAGAAAAAGCGAGTAGTACCCCTTTAAGACTCCGCCAACCCAAATGACCTCTTTCCTTTGTCAGCGTGACCGGTAAGCCAACATCTAATTACTTACGAAGCCAGTGTGTCTACCTACCTAATTACTTACGATTATTATTATTATACCTCTCTCTACCTGACTACCTAATCAGCACAGGTAGGAGAGAGAGAGAGAGAGAGAGAGAGAGAGAGAGAGAGAGAGAGAGAGAGAGAGAGAGAGAGAGAGAGAGAGCGAGCGAGCGAGGGAGCGAGAGAGAGAGAGAGAGAGAGAGAGAGCGCGAGCGAGCGAGAGCGAGAGAGAGAGAGAGAGAGAGAGAGAGAGAGAGAGAGAGAGAGAGAGAGAGACTGGGTGGGGAGAGACCCTTCTTCTTTGCTATCCTTGCCTTCCACTTTGTAGCAAATTCTATTTTAGCATTAAGTCCGGACTACCTAGTAGGGACCGCAAGGTCTGTGTAATCTGTGTATCTGTGTAACTCTATGTAACGGTAACTCTCTCTCTCTCTCAAGACACCCCTACCAACAGGTCATCTCTCCTTTGTTTCATTGCCTCGTTTACTTAATTTTCTCGTCAAGATGATGGGAGACAATTAAATCATTAAGAGAGGTAAAACACACGCACATACGCACACGCACCAATATACGGACACACAAACTCATACGCACACACATTCACACACTCACTCTTTTATCACACACAAGTACTCTCTCTCTCTCTCTCTCTCTCTCTCTCTCTCTCTCTCCCCTCTCTCACACACACACATACACTTCCTCATAGAGAATCGTGGACTCATATTTGTATCAACCCAAAATATCTATCGCCATTTGATTTACGAATTAAATTTGCTAAAGCTACATAAGTCCTAAAGAAGTACCTAAGCCCTTGTAACGCAACCTTTTTCAAGATACGATGACGCATTTCGCCTGCGAGTTTCAGGCTATAAGGAAGTTGGAGTTGTACACATCGATATATAACAGAAATGGAATAATAATGTAGATTTCTTATGAATAGTAGGTACAATTAATTTGGATTTATGTACTTTGTTTTCCCTGTTCTTGCTCTGTCTTGAGTCGGCCACCCCCAAGAAAAAAGGAAAAAAAAAAAAAAAATAGAATGAAATAGAAAATAAAAATAAAAATAAGAAAAATGGGGATTGGGCCTGAGCATATAGATAGATAGATAGATAGATAGATAGATAGACAGATAGATATAGATAGATAGATAGATGTACTTAAAAATGTACTACGACCGTATTTGAGTTGGTAAATCTGCTAAATATCGAAGTCAGATCCCATTTTCTTTACACTTGGGCATACTCCTCAAACACAGATCCCATTTTCTTTACACTTGGGCATACTCCTCAAACAGATCCCATTTTCTATACACTTGGATATACTCCTCAAACACAGATCCCATTTTCTATACACTTGGGCATACTCCTCAAACAGAGATCCCATTTTCTTTACACTTGGATATACTCCTCAAACACAGATCCCATTTTCTTTACACTTGGGCATACTCCTCAAACACAGATCCCATTTTCTATACACTTGGGCATAGCCTACTCCTCAAACACAGATCCCATTTTCTATACACTTGGGCATACTCCTCAAACAGAGATCCCATTTTCTTTACACTTGGATATACTCTTCAAACACAGATCCCATTTGCTATACACTTGGGCATACTCCTCAAACACAGATCCCATTTTCTATACACTTGGGAATACTCCTCAAACAGAGATCCCATTTTCTTTACACTTGGATATACTCCTCAAACACAGATCCCATTTTCTTTACACTTGGGCACACCATTTGACAGACTACAGACGCACGGACGAACACACACACACAGATTTTAATGAGACTCAGACCCAATAATAGCTATGGTATATAATTGGGGGAAAAGAAAGGGGTAGGGGGGGAATGGGGGGGGGGGAGTACGCCCAGTCAGTAGAAAGATTTTGATAGATACAGATAGATAGGTATAGCTAGATAGATATAGATAGATAGATACATAGATAGGAGATATATAGATAGATAGATACATACATAGTGACTGATAAATATGTAGATAGCTATATAGATACATATAGATATTTTGATAGATAGACCGACAAACGAATAGATAAATACCATACGTTGTGTGTGTGTAAGTGTGAGAGTCCGAGTGTAGGGGGTGAGACAGTGAAGCACGGGAACGAGGTGGCTTCAGAGGTGGGGTCGTTTCGGGCCATGAGTGAGCACCGTGCCTCATGTGAAGGCGAGATGGCAGGTGCTCGTTGTACTCTACGTGCTTCACATGTCTCACTCCCTAGACTGGAACAAGACCTCACGGGCTTCACTGTTCATTGTAAAGCGGTGAATGTTAAGGCTCTCAGCCTATGCCCGAGAGGAAGTAAGTTGGAATATAGAAAAAAAAAAAAAAAAAAAAAAAATATATATATATATATATATATATATAATTTGAAGGATAGAGGACATTAGGTGGATTGATTATGAACACAACTGTGGATATTTACTTAGATCTGTACTGAAAACCTGGGAAGATGATCAAATAGATAAATATATACATCCATACATACACACAAACACACCAAAGTAAATATAGTAGATAAGTTAATATGCAGGTAAATACACAATGAAATATAGATATACTGTATAGACAGAGTAATTACTGTGTGTGTATATGAGAGAGAGAGAGAGAGAGAGAGAGAGAGAGAGAGAGAGAGAGAGAGAGAGAGAGAGAGAGAGAGAGTGTGTGTGAGTGTGTGACGTGTGTGTGTGTGTGTGTGTGTGTGTGTGTGTGTGTGTGTGTGTGTGTGTGTGTGTGTGTGACGTGTGTGTGTGTGACGTGTGTGTGTGTGTGTGTGTGTGTGATGAGTGATGAGTGAGCGTGTGTGTACCTGCTTGTGTGCGTAAGTGTGTGTGCGTTCAGGCTTGTTTTCCTGGCACACGCTTGGGGTGATAGCAGATTCTGAAATTACACGATAATGAAGGGAAGGAGCTGAAGGCAAACCAGATAAGATAATAATGTTAATAAGATACAAGATAATAGCGTTAATAAGATACAAGATAATAGCGTTAATAAGATACAAGATAATAGCGTTAATAAGATACAAGATAATAAGGAAGATACAAGCTAATAATGCTAATAAGATACAAATAATAACGTTAATAAGATACAAAATAATAACTCTAATAAGATACAACATAATAACTCTAATAAGATACAAAACAATAACGCTAATAAGATACAAAATAATAACGTTAATAAGATACAAAATAATAACGCTAATAAGATACAAAATAATAACGTTAATAAGATACAAAATAATAACGTTAATAAGATACAAAATAATAACGTTAATAAGATACAAAATAATAACGTTAATAAGATACAAAACAATAACGTTAATAAGATACAAAACAATAACGTTAATAAGATACAAAATAATAACGTTAATAAGATACAAAATAATAACGTTAATAAGATACAAAATAATAACGTTAATAAGATACAAAATAATAACTCTAATAAGATACAAAACAATCATGTTAATAAGATGCAGACAAGAACGACAGATGTAAATGCTGATGAGACAATGTAAAGAGGAGGTGAGCTTAACAAAGGAGCTCATTATTAACCCTTTTAGCTCATTATTAACCCTTTTAGCTCATTATTAACCCTTTTAGCTCATTATTAACCCTTTTAGCTTTATTTTGGCTATTATTAGACGATTTTATTCGGTTTAAAAAAGGGCCTCCAGCAATTACCAGGCTTCGAACGCGCTCACTTAGCCTAACCCTTTTCACTACCACAGATCCCTCTTAAACTGCACAAAATCCTCTAAATATACCTAGAATATAATAAAAAGGACGTCACCGGTACAGGGGTTAAGGGGAGGTTTAGTTTGTTCCCTAGACCTCCATTACGCTTAAAATGTCACCCCTAGATAAATTTGTATATTTTTTGGTAAAAAAAATATCCCGGCCGAAGGCCGATTCCTCTTAAATTACAGGCTCGCTATCGCTCATCAGGAAAAAAACTACATCTGAATGGCACGAAAGGTCTTAAAATTGACAGAAATGATGCGAAATATCTTAAAATCCCCAAACTAATGGGGCGAACGTCTTAAAATCTCAAAACCAATGGGACTAAACATGAGGGAGAAGGGGGTCCCGAAAAACGAACCATACCCCCTTTTAAACAATGTACTCCCATAGAATAATGGGTATATGCCGCCCCTTAACTCCTGTACCGGCGATGTCTTTTTAATTATATTCTAGCTATATCTAGACGTGTGTGTTCAGTTTAAGAAGGATCTGTGGCAGTAGTAAGGGTTACGTGAGATAGTTCGAAGCCTGTTAATTGTTGGAGGCCCTTTTAAAATGAATAAAATCGTCTAATAGTAGCTAGAAAATAGTTTAAAAGAACAGTGTCGGTACAGAAAGGGTTAACCCATTGAGTACCAGGGACGTCCTTTTCATCATATTCTGGTAACCATTAGACGATTTGATTCAGCTTGGGAAGGACCTCTAGCTATGATAAGGCTTCAAACTATCTCAACCAACCCTTTTAACTACCGTAGCACAGATCCTTCCCAAGCTGCATAATATCGTCTAAATATAGCTAGAATATATTATAACACGTCGCTGGTACTCAAAGGGTTAACCCTTTCTGTACCGACAACGTCTTTGATTTTATATTTCGGCTACATTTAGACGATTTTATGAAGCTTAGGAAGGATATGTGGTAGTTAAAAGATGAATCGAGACGGTCTATAGCCTTATATTGAGTAGACATCCTTCCTAAGCTGATCAAAATCGTCTAATAGTTGCCAGAATATAATGCAAAGTACATCACCGGTACTGAAGGGGTTAATACATTGTAAATATATACGTGTAACTCCCATGTCTTCATTCTAGACCCTGATGATGACATGTTAGTTTTACAGTATATCGTGTTTTACAGTATATCGTGTTTTACAGTACCCGGTATATCGTGTTTTACAGTATATATATCGTGTTTTACAGTATATCGTGTTTTACAGTATATCGTGTTTTACAGTATATCGTGTTTTACAGTATATGGTGTTTTACAGTACCCGGTATATCGTGTTTTACAGTATATATATCGTGTTTTACAGTATATCGTGTTTTACAGTATATATATCGTGTTTTACAGTATATCGTGTTTTACAGTACCCGGTATATCGTGTTTTACAGTATATATATCGTGTTTTACAGTATATCGTGTTTTACAGTATATCGTGTTTTACAGTATATCGTGTTTTACAGTATATCGTGTTTTACAGTATATCGTGTTTTACCGCATATCGTGTTTTACCGCATATCGTGTTTTACAGTATATCGTGTTTTACAGTATATCGTGTTTTACCGCATATCGTGTTTTACAGTATATCGTGTTTTACATAATATGGTGTTTTACAGTATATGGTGTTTTACAGTATATGGTGTTTTACAGTATATCGTGTTTTACCGCATATCGTGTTTTACAGTATATCGTGTTTTACAGTATATCGTGTTTTACCGTATATCGTGTTTTACCGTATATCGTGTTTTACCGTATATCGTGTTTTACCGTATATCGTGTTTTACCGTATATCGTGTTTTACCGCATATCGTGTTTTACCGCATATCGTGTTTTACAGTATATCGTGTTTTACCGAATATCGTGTTTTACAGTATATCGTGTTTTACCGTATATCGTGTTTTACCGTATATCGTGTTTTACCGTATATCGTGTTTTACCGTATATCGTGTTTTACCGTATATCGTGTTTTACCGTATATCGTGTTTTACAGTATATCGTGTTTTACAGTATATCGTGTTTTACAGTATATCGATCGTGTTTTACAGTATATCGTGTTTTACAGTATATCGTGTTTTACAGTATATCGATCGTGTTTTACAGTATATCGTGTTTTACAGTATATCGTGTTTTACAGTATATATATCGTGTTTTACAGTATATCGTGTTTTACAGTATATCGTGTTTTACAGTATATCGTGTTTTACAGTATATCGTGTTTTACAGTATATCGTGTTTTACAGTATATCATGTTTTACAGTATATCATGTTTTACAGTATATATATCGTGTATTACAGTATATCGTGTTTTACAGTATATCGTGTTTTACAGTATATCGATCGTGTTTTACAGTATATCGTGTTTTACAGTATATCGTGTTTTACAGTATATCGTGTTTTACAGTACCCGGTATATCGTGTTTTACAGTATATATATCGTGTTTTACAGTATATCGTGTTTTACAGTATATCGTGTTTTACAGTATATCGTGTTTTGTTATTTTCTTTTTTCATTTGCAGCCTACGGTTTTAAGACGTTAACCCCCATCCAGGTGTCAATATTTTCCTGGCGAGCGGGAGCGAGCCAGCATATATATATTTTTTGTTTTGACAGTAAGCTAAATTTGTAAATTTTTCGATAGAAAAATTTCTCCGGCGAAGCCGGATTTCTCCATACAATGTTGGCTCGCTGTCGCTCGCCAGGAAGAAATCGACACCAGGATGGGGATAAACGTTGGCTGAATGGGGCCGAATGGATACAAGCCAGGGAAAGAGAGAAAAGGAGAGAAAGATACAAAAAAAGCCGGTGACCCCCCTTAAACATTGTAAATAAATATGTGTAACTCCCATGTTCTAATTTCTAGACCCTGATGATGACATGTATATTAGTTTTACAGTATATCGTGTTTTTTTTTTTTTTTTTTTTCTTCATTTCTAGACCCTGATGATGACATAAGTTGAAATGTCGAATCGTTGGTACGGTTGGCCAATTAAGTCGCGTCTCCGCTGGCATTACGTTTTGCTCGCTGTGTGCTGTATTAATGTCTGTCAGATGTTAAATTGGGTGTGTAAAGATAGGACCATGTTTGTAGTTGGCCAAATAAGTCGTGTCTCCGCTGTCATTACGTTTTGCTCGCTGTGTGCTGTATTAATGTCTGTCAGATGTTGAATTGGGTGTGTAAAGATAGGACCATGTTTGTAGTTGGCCAAATAAGTCGTGTCTCCGCTGTCATTACGTTTTGCTCGCTGTGTGCTGTATTAATGTCTGTCAGATGTTGAATTGGGTGTGTAGAGACAGGACCATGTTTGTATATCTCACTCTAAAAGATGAATTAAAACTTAAGATAGTGCTGATACCAATTATTGATCGAAATATACTTGGTGGAGCGACATCACGTATTTGGCCGACTGTACCATAATATTCTTGGTGGAGCAACATCACGTATTTGGCCGACTGTACCATAATATTCTGTGAGCAACATCACGTATTTGGCCGACTGTACCATAATATTCTTGGTGGAGCAACATCACGTATTTGGCCGACTGTACCATAATATTCTTGGTGGAGCAACATCACGTATGTGGCCGACTGTACCATAATAATCTTGGTGGAGCAACATCACGTATTTGGCCGACTGTACCATAATATTCTTGGTGGAGCAACATCACGTATTTGGCCGACTACCATAATATTCTTGGTGGAGCAACATCACGTATTTGGCCGACTGTACCATAATATTCTTGGTGGAGCAACATCACGTATTTGGCCGACTGTACCATAATAAAGATGTTGTTCGCGACCTATACCCTTGTGACACTTTTCCAAGTTAACCCCTTCTGTACCGGCGACGTCTTTTTAAATATAATCTGGCTATAATTAGACGATTTTGTGCAGTTTAAGAATGATCTGTGGTAGTAAAAACGGTTAAGTGGGATAGGTAGAAGCCTGTTAATTGCTGGAGGCCCTTTTAAACTGAATAAAACGGTTAAGTGGGATAGGTAGAAGCCTGTTAATTGCTGGAGGCCCGTTTAAACTGAATAGAAGCGTCTAATAGTAGCCATAATTAGGTTAAGGAGAGGCTGGCCGTTTGTTTGATCTATTAATCAATTTATTCATATATATTTTTAGTTTCCTCCCTAAACCTCAAACAAGCTTAAAAAAAACACCCCCCCAATACCCTCCTTCAAGATATATTTGTACATTTTTCAATAGAAAATGTCCCGGCCGAGGCCGGTTCCTCTTAAATTACAGGCTCGCTATCGCTCGCCAGGAAAATATCAACACCTAACAGGAAAAATCTTAATATTCTGACAAAGAAATGGGGTGAAAGGTCTTAAAATCGCCAAATTAATGAGCCAAACGTCATAAAATCTGAAAACTAATGAGGCTAAACATGAGGAAGAAGGGGGACCAGAAAAACAACCCATCTCCCCTTTACCGATGATTAGGGTCAAATTGGCTGCCACACAAGCGCAATTTCCGTCGACTATTTTTGCCGCCAATCTGGTTCGGCAGCTTGTGAATTAAGGGAGTGTTGTTTTTTCTGGACCCCTTCGCCCTCAAGTTTAGCCCCATTAATGTTGACATGTTAAGACGTTCGCCCATAAATTTGGTGATTTAGCCCCACTTTTGTTTGTAAATGTTCAGACCTTTCGTGCCATTTAGACAGCCTGCAATTTATGATGAACATATACTTAGCTCATCCTGATTTTTTCCTACCGAAAAATATACAAATTGGGGTATATTTCAAAGCCTGATGGAAATCTACGAAGCAAATTAAACAAAAATAATATACCGTACTATATATATATATAAATAACATTAATAACAATTATAATAATATTAATAACAATAAAATAATAATAACAATACAAAAATAAATTAATAATAATAATAATAATAACAATATGCAAATTATAATGAAAATAATAACGATGAATATTAACAATGATTATAATGCAGGAATTAATAACATGCAAGAAGTCCGTAATGAGTTTGTGACAAGAGTGATAATGAAAGGAATCTGGACGGGTAATATTATGCTAAAAAGATAATGAGGGAATTAATGAGAGAGAGAGAGAGAGAGAGAGAGAGAGAGAGAGAGAGAGAGAGAGAGAGAGAGAGAGAGAGAGAGAGAGAGAGAGAGAGAGAGAGAGAGAGAGAGAGAGAGAGAGAGAGAGAGAGAGAGAGAGAGAGAGAGAGAGAGATATTATGCTAAAAAGATAATGAGGGAATTAATGCGAGAGAGAGAGAGATAGAGAGAGAGAGAGAGAGAGAGAGATTATGCTAAAAAGATAATGAGGGAATTAATGAGAGAGAGAGAGAGAGAGAGAGAGAGAGAGAGAGAGAGAGAGAGAGAGAGAGAGAAAAATATTTATGCTAAAAAGATAGGATAATGAGGGAATTAATGCGAGAGAAATATTTATGCTAAAAAGAAAATGAGAGAGAGAGAGATTTACATTTACATAGATACACTGACCACACAGACCTTACGATCCCAGCGAGGTGGCCAGGACTTAATTCTAGTAGAAATAGCAGGGACAGTGAAAGGAAAGGATAGCAAAGAAGAGAGAGAGTGTGTGTGTGTGTTTGTATGTTTCGTGTATGTAAGTGCGTGTGTATATATGCTTATATAGGTGTGTGTATACATACGTGTGAGTATATATATGAGTGTATATAATTGTGTATGTGTGCATGTAAGTTTATGTATGTACGTGTGTGTGTGTACGTATATTTTACTAACTCACAAATAACTTAAACAAATTACAGAAAGCTTTAAGGGGAGATTTCCACTTTTTTCTTGACTCCTTTCTCCCTCATGTCATTGCTTTTGAGATTTTAAGACGTTCGCCCCATTATTTTGTCGATTTTAAGAATTTACGCCCCATTCTGTCAATTTAAAAATCTTTCGTGCCAATTAGGTGTCGATTTTATCCTGGCGAGCGATAGCGAGCCTGTAATTTAAGAGTAACCGGCCTTTGGCCGGGAAATTTTTCTACCGAAAAATTTACAAATTTATCTTGAAAGGGGGTCAAGGGGGTGACATTTTTAGATTGCTGGAGGAGTAGGAAACAAACTAAAAACCTCCCCTTAAAATACATCCCGCTAAATACAGTAGATATAATATCAATGTACAATATCAAAGTAAAACACACATTAAACAAAACACACACGTATTAGTTAGGGAAAAAAATCGACACCTGAATAGCACGAAAGGTCTAAATATTGCCGAAGAAATGGGACAAAAGGTCTTAAAATCGACTAACTAATGGGGCAAACATCTTAACATCTTAAAACTAATGGGGCTAAACATGAGGGAGAAAGTGGTCCAGAAAACCGGCCCATCCCTCCTTTGGAAAAAAAAAAAAAAAAAAAAAAAAAAAAAAAAAATATATATATATACTGTATATATATATATATATATATATATATATATATATATATTGTACAAACTCATGTGGGCTACAGTACACTCGGATACCATAGCCTCTAGCACACTCATAATAAAGCCGGTATCACACGAGTGCTTTTTCCCTTAACATTTATCCTCAACACTGGTCTGGCAGCTTATGAGGTCAACATTTAATATATTTCTGCTACCTAAATTCATCTATCATCAATCTAGTTTCCGATACCAGTGCAAAATAGTCCAGAAATGTTGCCAGGAAAATGATGATCATCGAATGTAGACTATAAAAGCTCTCGTGTGATACCGGCTTAATTCGTGGACTTCACCTATTTCTACTTATGGAATTATATCTCTGGAAACCAAATGAAGTTATGTATGCATATATGTATTGTGTGTGCATATGTATGCATGTATATATGTATGTATAAATTATGTATGTATGTATGGAGGTATGGAGGTAAATTCACAAATACGTGTGATCAAATTATGTAGAAAACTCGCTAGGAAAATTGAAAAATGGAACACCAAGCTTTTGTATGTATGTATGTATGTATGTATGTATGTATGTATGTATATATGTATGTATGTATGTATGTATATATGTATGTATGTATGTATGTATATATGTACGGTCGGTATGTATGTATGTGTGTATGTATGCACTTACATATCTAAAACATTCAAATATCTATACAAGTACAGTCGCGCTAATAAGTCATGTCTCTGCACCAAGTATGTTTTGATCAATAATTGGTATCAGCAATATCTAAGCTTCATTTCTTCATATCGAGTGTAATATACACACATGTTCCTACACTTACCCACCCTATTCAACATCTGACAAACATTAATACAGCACAGAGCAAGCCAAACGTAATGACAGCTGGGACATGAAATTGAAAAAATGTATGTATGTATGTATGTATGCACTTACATATCTAAAACATTAAAATACCTATACAAGTACATATTTATTTATAAGCGAATATGGACCACTGACTCTCTTCTACTAAATGGTAGCAGTAACAGTAATTATAGTTGCAGTAGCAGCAGTGGTAACATTAGAACCAGCAGTAGAATAGGGAGTATTAACCCTTTCACGCTTTTATGACGCAGAGGTTGCCAGATTAGCAATGAGAAATAGAATGCTCTCACTCTTATAATTACCTCTCCAAAATTGAGTTTTCTGCCCACAGCGAACTCAAAGACAACTGCAGAGGTTGAAGTAACTAAACTAAAGGTTTCTAAATACCCCTGATGGTAACAAAGGCTTTAAAGTATCCCCAATAGGCTCAACACAGCTAACTCAAAGACAACTGCAGAGGTTGAAGTAACTAAACTAAAGGTTTCTAAATACCCCTGATGGTAACAAAGGCTTTAAAGTATCCCCAATAGGCTCAACACAGCTAACTCAAAGACAACTGCAGAGGTTGAAGTAACTAAACTAAAGGTTTCTAAATACCCCTGATGGTAACAAAGGTTTTAAAGTATCCCTAATAGGCTCAACACAGCTAACTCAAAGACAACTGCAGAGGTTGAAGTAACTAAACTAAAGGTTTCTAAATACCCCTGATGGTAACAAAGGCTTTAAAAGTATCCCCAATAGGCTCAACACAGCTAACTCAAAGACAACTGCAGAGATTGAAGTAACTAAACTAAAGGTTTCTAAATACCCCTGATGGTAACAAAGGCTTTAAAGTATCCCCAATAGGCTCAACACAGCTAACTCAAAGACAACTGCAGAGGTTGAAGTAACTAAACTAAAGGTTTGTAAATACCCCTGATGGTAACAAAGGCTTTAAAGTATCCCCAATAGGCTCAACACAGCTAACTCAAAGACAACTGCAGAGGTTGAAGTAACTAAACTAAAGGTTTGTAAATACCCCTGATGGTAACAAAGGCTTTAAAGTATCCCTAATAGGCTCAAAATCGCGTCGTCATATGCGTGAAAGGGTTAAGTAGAATAGTATTAACCCCTTCTGTACCGGTGATGTACTTTCCATTCTATTCTATTCTGGCAACTCTTAAGGGGAGATCTCCACTTAAGTTATTTTTTTCTTGACCCCTTTCTCCCTCATGTTTAGCCCCATTGCTTTTGATATTATAAAACGTTTGCCCCATTAGTTTAGCGATTTTAAGAACTTTCACCCCATATTAAGCCCTTTCGTGCCATTCAGGTGTCAATTTTATCCTGGCGAGCGATAGCGAGCCTGTAATTTAAGAGGAACCGTCCTTTGGCCGGGACATTTTTCTACCGAAAAATGTACAAATATATCTTGAAAGGGACTCAAGGGGGTGTAATTTTAAGCTTGATGGAGGTCTAGGGAACAAACTAAATACCTCCCCTTAAGGGGGGTGACCTGCTTTTTGTTATTTCTGTCCTTTTCTCTCTTTCTCTGGCTTGTATCCATTCGGCCCCATTCAGCCAACTATTTTAAGACGTTTATCCCCATCTAGGTGTCGATTTCTTCCTGGCGAGCGATAGCGAGCCAGCATTATATGAAGAAATCCGGCTTCGCCGGAGACATTTTTCTATCGAAAAATGTAAAAATTTAGCCTGCTGTCAAACACAAATAAAAATATACTGGCTCGCTACCGCTCACCAGTACAAAATTGACACCTGGATGGGGATAA
>CM064521.1:57294448-57301948 GCA_032716605.1 Paralithodes platypus | reverse complement strand
TGTGGGTGTGTGTGTGTGTTTGTTTGTGTGTGTGTGTGTGTGTGTGTGTGTGTGTGTGTGTGTGTGTGTGTGTGTATTCACTTGCTTGTTCGTCAAGGGGAATCCACGCAATGCGAGCTAAGCTCATTATTATCGCGCCTCCTTAACTGGGAATGCATTGCGTGAAATGCATGTTAAGTGTTTTATGTATCGTTGGAATGGCTGTGGATGTGTGTGTGGATGTGTGTGTAGTCTGTATTTTAGCCAATTGGCGACATCTGGAAACGAAGGCTTAGGGTTGTTGTTGTTGTTGTTCCCTAAGCTGCCTGGCCGAACAGCCCCAAGGCCCCGAGCAAAGCTAAGGCCATAACCGAGCGCCCCCACAGAACCCTCCCTGCTTACCACAATAAAGCCTGGGTGACCGAAGCCACTCCATGGCAGGGAGCTGAGGAGGGTGCGGAAACGCCCGGGAAACCAAAGCCCCACCTAGGGCCCTGTGCCCCTCAGCAATTATGAAGAGAAAGTTGAGGGGCAAAGGAAAAATGTGACGCTTTGGCTTCCAATCTTGGTAAATTGGGAGGTCAATCCACAGAAGAGACGCCGTCACTTGAGATCTAGAAAATATATAAGTAAAAGGAACAGTCAGAGTAAGCTATGGGTATGGCAGAGATCGCTCAGTTCTCACTCTGATAAACCAGCCCATCACCACATGACTAGAACCCAATCCTCTCAGCATCAGCTAGGAAAGGCCCTAGAAAGCCGCCTTTGGCGGGGGGATAGCTCCCCTATTTCAACCCCTTTCGGGGTTGGGCACCCGCCTCAGGGTTAATCTGTACGGTACCATTCTCACCCGAAGGCTTAGGTTGACCAGTAGCTTAGGTTGACCAGTACGATACCCATCTCACCTTGTAACCGATCACCAACCCCAGATGGGACGTCGCAACTGCGTCCACTTATACCAGGTTCCTATTTATACTGCTAGGTGAACAGAGGCTACACCATTAGGAGACTTGCCCAAATGTCTCTTCCCCGCCCGGGTCTCGAACCCGGGACCTTCTGGTTGTGAGCCAGACGCGCTATCAGTTACGCCACGGGGATGTGTGTGTGTGCGTGTGCATGTGCGTGTGCATGTGCGTGTGCGTGCGTGCGTGCGTGCGTGCATATGTGTGTGTGTGTGTGTGTGTGTGTATGATCGTTCCGTTATACAGTCTCGTCTCGGGATAATGACATATTTCGGCTGGGACCTCCATTTCGTCTTCTCGGAAATGCCATTACGGGGGAGGTGCTTTCTTTTTCTCGACCCCTTTCACCCTCGTGTTTAGCCTCATTAGTTTGGACATTTTAAGACGTTCGCTCCATTAGTTTGGCGATCTTAAGATGACCTGTGCCATTTAAATATCGATTCTTTACCGGCGAGCGATAGCGAGCCTGTAATTTTAGGAGGATGCTTCGGCCGGGACATTAACTACCGAAAAATGTAAAAAATTATCTTGAAAAGCGGGTCTAGTAGGATATATTTAAAGTTTGATGGAGGTCTAGCGAGGAAACAAAAATACATAAATAAATACATAAATAGACCCTTAAATAACCACCACCCCCTTAAATAACCACCACCCCCTTAAATAACCACCACCCCCTTAAATAACCACCACCCCCTTAAATAACCACCACCCTTAAATAACCACCACCCCCGTAAATAACCACCACCCCCTTAAATAACCACCACCCCCGTAAATAACCACCACCCCCTTAAATAACCACCACCCACTTAAATAACCACCACCCCCGTAAATACCACCACCACCCCCGTAAATAACCACCACCCCCGTAAATAACCACCAACCCCTTAAATAACCACCACCCCCGTAAATAACCACCACCCCCTTAAATAACCACCACCCCTTAAAATAACCACCACCCCTTAAATAACCACCACCCACTTAAATAACCACCACCCCCGTAAATAACCACCACCCCCGTAAATAACCACCACCCCCTTAAGGAAGGAGAGGAGGATTCGGCAGGACAGGAATTTTAAGAGTTTTTATTCTCTCTCTCTCTCTCTCACACACACACACGCACACACCGAACTGACCTTCTGTCCTCCCTCTCTCTCCCTCTCTCTCTTCTATATATTCTTAATCTATTGTTAATCTATTTTATATATGTTTAACGTATTCCTGGTAAGAGTAATTTACCTGTAAACTCTTAACGACACTGTTAATGTATTATGTATTATGTAATTTGTTTAAATTAATTGTATTATATGAACAGCCATTGTATATTAAACAGAAACAAATAATCTGAATCTGAATCTCTAGGAGTACAGGGAATGGTTAGTATTTCAAAGATCCTGCGGTTCATTCCGGGGAGATAGTCTAAGTGTCTATGTATTATGTAATTTGTTTAAGATGACTCTGTTGTATGAACAGCCATTGTATATTTAATGGAAATAAAATAATCTGAATCTGAATCTGAATCTCTCTCTCTCTCTCTCTCTCTCTCTCTCTCTCTCTCTCTCTCTCTCTCTCTCTCTCTCTCTCTCTCTCTCTCTCTCTCACCAATTACCCCCACTAAGCCTCCTGAGCCCGGTAAGTCCTCCAACTAGAACCTTTTCCATTATATTCAGCTTAAGAAGAGCCTATTGTAGCAACCGGTGACGTAAGAAAGCTCCTACCACTTTCCTGACTCGAGCTCCTTCCTAAGCTGCATACAATAGTCCAGTGTTAGCGAGAATGACCATACGGCCATCGTACTGAAGGGGTGTGCTAATATACACAAATAGATAGATAGATAGATAGATAGATAGATAGACATATAGTTAGATACACAGATAGATAGATAGATCCAAAGCTAGATAGATATATAGATAAATAGATATATAAATATATATATAAATATATATATATAGATATATATATAGATAAATAGATATACAGACATATACCTATATAGATAGACAGAAATATAGATAGATAAACAGATTGATAGATGGATAGAGATATAGACACAGATAGATAGATAGAGAGAGAGAGAGAAAAAAAAACAGTGAGAGAGAGAGAGAGAGAGAATAATCAGAGTGAAAGAGTGAGAGAGAGAGAGGGAGAGTGAGAGAGATAGATAGATAGAGAGATAGATATAGAGAGAGAGAGAGATAGAGAGAGAGAGAGATAGATCGATAGATATAGAGATAGAGAATAGATTGATAACTACAGTATAAGAGATCAAATATCAACGTCTACCTGCGGGTGTATTCGACAGGTGACCGAAGACGACCATTATACTAATTAATTAACCTGTCCACACTCTCGGGGTTACGTCTCTTGTATATACGTTGTGTCCCTCCTATGGCATTAAGGGGAGAGGGGGCGTTTTTCTGGTCCCCCCCCCCCCCCTTCTCCCTCATGTTTAGCCCCAGTAGTTTTGAGATTTTAAGACGTTCGTTCCACTAGTTTGGCGATTTTCAGACCTTTCGACCCATTTCTTTGTCAATATTAAGACATTTCGTGCCATTTAGGCGTCGATTTTTTCCTAGCGAGCCTGTAGCTTTAGGATAAACTGGCCATCGGCCGGAATTTTGTTCTACCGAAAATTGTACAACCTTCGTGGCATAATGCATAAGGTGTTGATATTCGGTGTGAGCGTCCTGGGTTCGAATCCACGGACTGCCACACGTGTTTGTAATATTTCATTAATCGATTTTAGGAGTAGAGTTGGTTGTTGGATAGAACAAAATACATGTATCTGTTGTTGTTGTTGTTGTTCCCTAAGCTGCCTGGCCGAACAGCCCCAAACCCCCAAGCAAAGCTAAGGCCATAACCGAGCGCCCCCACAGAACCCTCCCTGCTTACCACAATAAAGCCTGGGTGACCGAAGCCACTCCATGGCGGGGAGCTGAGGTGTATCTTGAAAGGGGGTCTAGGTGGTGTTTTTTTTTAAGTTTGTTGGAGGTCAATGGAAAAAACTAGAAAACTATTATCTAAAAAAAAAAAAAAAAAAAAAAAAGTGAACCATCTCCCCTTAAACTTTATAGGTCCAGATTAGAAAGGATCGCTCGGGCAGTTACTGAATAAAAGTGTCTCAATTGCCGACTTGCGAGTTTCGTTCTATAAGGAAGTTGGAGCTGTAGACATCAATATTTAAGGGGAGTGGACCACTTGAGGGACTTTTTTCTTGACCCCTTTCTCTCTCATGTCTAGCCCCATTGCTTTTGAGATTTTAAGATGTTTGCCCGTTAGTTTGGCGATTTTAAGAACTTTCACCCCATTTTAAGACCTTTCGTGCCATTCAGGTGTCTATTTTATCCTGGCGAGCGATAGCGAGCCTGTAACTTAAGAGGAAACGGCCTTTGGCCGGGAAATTTTTCTACCGAAAAATGTACAAATTAATCTTGAAAGGGACTCGAGGGGGTGTAATTTTAAGCTTGCTGGAGGTCTAGGGAACAAACTAAATACCTCCCCTTAACAGAATTACGAGCTTAAATACGGTCGTAGTCCATTCATAAATACATAACACCCAATTCAACATACCCTTTAGCCACCAGCAAACTACGTTATTATTGTATTTCGGTTTAATATCGATGTTTAAGGGGAGGTTTCCACTTAAGGGATGTTTTTCTTGACCCCTTTCTCCCTCATGTTTAGCCCCATTGCTTTTGATATTATAAAACGTTTGCCCCATTAGTTTAGCGATTTTAAGAACTTTCACCCCATATTAAGACCTTTCGTGCAATTTAGGTGTCTATTTTATCCTGGCGAGCGGTAGCGAGCCTGTAATTTAAGAGGAACCGGCCTTCGGCCGGGACATTTTTCTACCGAAAAATGTACAAATTTATCTTGAAAGGGACTCGAGGGGGTGTAATTTTAAGGTTGATGGAGGTCTAGGGAACAAACTAAATACCTCCCCTTAAGCGGGGTGACCTGTTTTTGTTCTGTCCTTTTCTATCTTTCTCTGGCTTGTATCCATTTGGCCCCATTCAGCCTACTGTTTTAAGACGTTTATCCCCATCCAGGTGTCATTTTTTTACTGGTGAGCGGTAGCGAACCAGCATATTTTTTATTTGTGTTTGACAGCAGGCTAAATTTGTACATTTTTCGATAGAAAAATTTCTCCGGCGAAGCCGGATTTCTTCATATAATGCTGGCTCGCTATCGCTCACCAGGAAGAAATCGACACCTAGATAGGGATAAACGTCTTAAAATAGTTGACTGAATGGGGCTGAATGGATACAAGCCAGAGAAAGAGAGAAAAGGACAGAAATAACAAAAAACAGGGATCTATGTATGTATTTATTAAGTTATTGTTTAATTTCCTCGCTACACCTCCGTCAAGTTTCAGATAACACCCCCTAGACCCCCTTTCAAGATAAATGTGTACATTTTTTGGTAGAAAAATGTCCCGGCCGATGGCCGATTCCTTCTAAAAATTACAGGCTCGCTATCGCTTGCCAGGAAAAAATCGGTACCTAAATGGCACAAAAGGTATTGATATTGACAAAGAAATGGGGCGAAAGGCCTTAAAATCGACAAACTAATGGGCCGAACGTCTTAACATCTCAAAACAATTATGTTAAGGATGAGGAAGAAGGGGGACCAGAAAAACCGGCCCATTCCCCCGGCCATAAGACACGTTTAAGAGAAGCCCCTATACTGTATATACGTATAAGAGAAGCCCCTATACTGTATATACGTTTAAGAGAAGCCCCTATACTGTATATACGTATAAGAGAAGCCCCTATACTGTATATATTAAGAGAAGCCCCTATACTGTATATATAAGAGAAGCCCCTATACCGTATATATAAGAGAAGCCCCTATACTGTATATACGTTTAAGAGAAGCCCCTATACTGTATATACGTATAAGAGAAGCCCCTATACTGTATATATTAAGAGAAGCCCCTATACTGTATATATAAGAGAAGCCCCTATACTGTATATATTAAGAGAAGCCCCTATACTGTATATATAAGAGAAGCCATTATACTGTATATATAAGAGAAGCCCCTATACTGTATATACGTTTAAGAGAAGCCCCTATACTGTATATACGTATAAGAGAAGCCCCTATACTGTATATATTAAGAGAAGCCCCTATACTGTATATATAAGAGAAGCCCCTATACTGTATATACGTTTAAGAGAAGCCCCTATACTGTATATACGTATAAGAGAAGCCCCTATACTGTATATATTAAGAGAAGCCCCTATACTGTATATATAAGAGAAGCCCCTATACTGTATATATAAGAGAAGCCCCTATACTGTATATATACGTTTAAGAGAAGCCCCTATACTGTATATATAAGAGAAGCCCCTATACTGTATATATAAGAGAAGCCCCTATACTGTATATATAAGAGAAGCCCCTATACTGTATATATAAGAGAAGCCCCTATACTGAATATATAAGAGAAGCCCCTATACTGTATATATAAGAGAAGCCCCTATACTGTATATATAAGAGAAGCCCCTATACTGTATATATAAGAGAAGCCCCTATACTGAATATATAAGAGAAGCCCCTATACTGTATATATTAAGAGAAGCCCCTATACTGTATATATAAGAGAAGCCCCTATACTGTATATATAAGAGAAGCCCCTATACTGTATATATAAGAGAAGCCCCTATACTGTATATATATTAAGAGAAGCCCCTATACTGTATATATATTAAGAGAAGCCCCTATACTGAATATATAAGAGAAGCCCCTATACTGTATATATAAGAGAAGCCCCTATACTGTATATATAAGAGAAGCCCCTATACTGTATATATAAGAGAAGCCCCTATACTGTATATAAGAGAAGCCCCTATACTGTATATATTAAGAGAAGCCCCTATACTGTATATACGTTTAAGAGAAGCCCCTATACTGTATATACGTTTAAGAGAAGCCCCTATACTGTATATATATTAAGAGAAGCCCCTATACTGTATATACGTTTAAGAGAAGCCCCTATACTGTATATACGTTTAAGAGAAGCCCCTATACTGTATATACGTTTAAGAGAAGCCCCTATACTGTATATACGTTTAAGAGAAGCCCCTATACTGTATATACGTTTAAGAGAAGCCCCTATACTGTATATACGTTTAAGAGAAGCCCCTATACTGTATATACGTTTAAGAGAAGCCCCTATACTGTATATACGTTTAAGAGAAGCCCCTATACTGTATATACGTATAAGAGAAGCCCCTATACTGTATATACGTTTAAGAGAAGCCCCTATACTGTATATACGTTTAAGAGAAGCCCCTATACTGTATATACGTTTAAGAGAAGCCCCTATACTGTATATACGTATAAGAGAAGCCCCTATACTGTATATACGTTTAAGAGAAGCCCCTATACTGTATATACGTTTAAGAGAAGCCCCTATACTGTATATACGTATAAGAGAAGCCCCTATACTGTATATATATATTCCAAGTCATTGTTATTTCTTCATGTTTATTGTCCCAGGTCCATTGTCAAATAATGTATATATAACCCGTACAGTAGATTGTACAGTGACAGT
>CM064521.1:57284448-57289448 GCA_032716605.1 Paralithodes platypus | reverse complement strand
TCCGGCTTCGCCGAAGACATTGTTCTATCGAAAAATGTAAAAATTTAGCTTGCTGGCAGCAAAGCAAAAATATATACAGTTTATGCTGGCTCGCTTCCGCTCGCCAGGAAAATATTGACACCTGGATGGGGGTAAACGTCTTAAAACAGTAGGCTGAATGGGGCCGAATGGATCCAAGCCAAAGAGAGAGGGAGATAAAGAGAAAAAAAGCGAGATGGGCTCCCTTAAAAATACCTCATTATCGGTGCCGGAAACGAGACGCGATATTGTGACTGATATAAAAATACATCTGACAGACATCCTGATAATAAAATACAACTGACAGACAGACCCCCTTCGGTGGTAACGAGCAGGATACGTAGAAGGCCCATTGTTAAGGGGACCATACTTTTTTTTTTTTTTTTTTTTTTTTAAAAGGGGAGGTAGTCGCTTTTTCTGGACCTCTTTCTCCCTCATGTTTAACATTTTAAGATGTTCGTTCCATTAGTTTGTCGATGTTAAGAACGTTCGCCCCATTTATTTGTCAATATTAAGACCTTTCGCGCCATTTTGGTGTCGATGGTTTTCCTGGCGAGCGAAAGCGAGCACGTAATTTTAGAAGTAAATACATGAACAAATCAACCAAAAAAAAAAAAAAAAAAAAACCCATCTCCCCTTAAGAGGAAAATATTGCTGAGGTAGCAATGGCAGGAAGCGACTGTGCAAGGTCTACTGTTGAATTGGAACGCAGATAATAGTACACAATAGGAACACTTCTTTTTATTGACTTTATTTCTATTCTTTTTGGAAATGCGGTTTCGAGGACTGGACAGATAATGACGCCCTTCAAGCTTTTCTTCTCCTTCTATGTCGTGGAGAATCAGATAATGCCAGGAGAGGTTGGTACACTTGAGGATCGAAGGACATGCAACAATGGGGGGGGGGGGGTATCTCTCTCTCTCTCTCTCTCTCTCTCTCTCTCTCTCTTCTTATTCTCTCTCTCTCTCTTTCTTATTCTCTCTCTCTCTTTTCTTATTCATTCTCTCTCTCTCTCTCTCTCTCTCTCTCTCTTTCTTCTTATTCTCTCTCTCTCTCTTCTTATTCTCTCTCTCTCTCTTTCTTGTTCTCTCTCTCTTTTCTTATTCATTCTCTCTCTCTCTCTCTCTCTCTTTCTTATTATCTCTCTCTCTCTCTCTCTCTCTCCTCTCCTCTCTTTTCATTATTCTCTCCTCTATTCTCTCTCTCTCTCTCCCCCCCCCTCCTCTTGCCATTTTGATATGTTTTCCTTCTTACTCAACTTCCTTTGCTATACTACTATTATTTGTTCTTCTTTCTCTTCTGCCCATGACTACTACTACTTTACATCCTCAGTTTTCCTCCTTTACTGCCTCTTCCTCCTCCTCACCTCATTCTCCCCCACCTCCTTCTTCCCTTCCTTCTTCCCCTCCTCCTCCTCCTCCTCCTCCTCCTCCCCCCGCCTCCTTCTCTCCCCCTACCCTACCTCCACACCTCCCCCCTCACTCCTCGAAACGTTACCCAGAAAAAAAAACCCGTTACCGGTAGAAAAATCGCCGAAAAAAGCCACTCATGCAACTCCACCTTTATATAAATCAAATAAAAATAGCAGTAAAAAGAAACTATACAAAAATACATAATATAAACCCCTTTCATCGTATACATAATATAAACCCCTTCCATCGTATACATAATATAAACCCCTTCCATCGTATACATAATATAAACCCCTTCCATCGTATACATAATATAAACCCCTTCCATCGTATACATAATATAAACCCCTTCCATCGTATACATAATATAAACCCCTTCCATCGCATACATAATATAAACCCCTTCCATCGTATCACTAGTTGTATTTACTGTATTTGTGCAACCACCAGATTATTTTAAGTATCATTGGATCGTTCACCAAGACTCAAAGGTTTAAGCCTATCTCAACTAGCCGTTTAAGGGGAGATGGGTCGTTAAGGGGAGATGGGTCGTTAAGGGGAGGTGGGCCGTTTAAGAGGAGATGGGTCGTTAAGGGGAGATGGGTCGTTAAGGGGAGATGGGTCGTTAAGGGGAGATGGGTCGTTAAGGGGAGATGGGTCGTTAAGGGGAGGTGGGCCGTTAAGGGGAGGTGGGCCGTTAAGGGGAGATGGGTCGTTAAGGGGAGATGGGTCGTTAAGGGGAGATGGGTCGTTTCTCTGGTCCCCTTTCTTCCTCATGCTTATCCCCATTAGTTTTGATATTCTAAGATGTTGGCCCCATTAGTTTTTTCGATTTTAAGACCTTCTGCCCCATTTCCTCTTCAATGTTAAGACCTGTCGTACTATTTATGTGTAGATTTTAATCCTGGAGAACGATAGTGAGCCGGTAAATTTGAAAGGAATCGGCCTTCGGCCGGGATATTTTTTTACCAAAAAATGTACCGGTACAAATTAATCTAGAAGGGGGAAATAATGGATGTAATTTTTAAAGTTTGATGGAGGTCTAGGGAGGAAACTAATAAAATAATAAAAGATACATAAATTATCAAATAAATACGCCCACCTCCCCTTAATAAATACGCCCACCTCCCCTTAAGCCAAAACAGATATATAAAAAGAACCCCAAGACAGACGAACACATCACAAGTTTTACTAACCCATCTGTCCCCTACTAACTTCCTAATCCTGCCACGAACATTAGTTCCAGGGCAGTAGTTCCCTTTCCAATGTTCCCTTACCCACTCTAAACCACTGTTTGAACACTTGATCCTGTGTTTTGGAGGACAAGCAGCCTAGAAGGGTCACTAGACCTGTTGTTGCTTGATTTTCTTTGTACTCCTTTGCACAATATATATTATAAACAAGAACTGGTGCAAGAACATTGGAAATATACCCGCAGGAATTTCTCTGAAGGTTCCATTAAGGGGACAGGGGTTATTTTTGGGGGGGTCTATTTCTTTATATATTCATTGATTATTTTAGTTTCCTCGCTGGACACCTCCATCAAACTTACAAAAAACATTCATTCGATCCTTCTACGAGATTAATTTGTACATTTTTCGGTAGAAAAATTGTCACAATTATCACAATTACAGGCTCGCTATCGCTCGCCAGGAAAAATTCGACACCTAAAGGGCACGAAAGGTCTTAATATTGACAAAGAAATGGGGCAAAAGATCTCAAAATCGACAAACTAATGGGGCAAACGTCTTAAAATCTCAAAACTAATGGGGATAAACATGAGGAAGAAAGGGGACCCTAAAAACGGCCCATCCCCCCTTAAAGACAGCTCCACACGGACTATTTCGAGGCAACTTTTCATGGTAATTCGTTTCTGTCAAAATGTCGAGGCCATTTAAATTAAAGGTAGTTTATTAACCCCTTCAGTACCGGCGACGTCTTTTCTATTTTCATCTAGCTATATTTAGACAATTTTGTGGAGTTTAAGAAGGATCTGTGGTGATAAAAAGGGTTAAGGGGGAATGAGCCGGTTTTCTGGACCATATTCTCCCTCATGTTTAGCCCCATTAGTTTTCAGGTGTTATGATTTTTGCCCCATTAGTTAGTCGATTTTAAGACCTTTCGCCCCATTTCGTCGTCAATATTTAGACCTTTCGTGCTATTTAGGTGTCGATTTTTTCCCTGGCGAACGATAGTGAGCCTGTAATGTTGGAAGAACCGACATTTTTCTACCGAAAAATGTACAAATTAATCTAGAAGGGGGATCTAATTGATGTTTTTTTTAAATTTAATGAAGGTCTAGGGAGGAAACTAGAAAAATAATGAATACATGCAAAAATCGGCCAAAAAGTGAACCATAGTGAGATAGTTAGAAGCCTGTTTATTGCTGGAGGCCCATCACAAACTGAATACCATCGCCTAATACTAGCCAGAATAGAGCTAAAAGGACGTCACCGGTACAGAAGGGGTTAAGGGGGCTGAATTATATTGCTAGTTGAATTTATCCATTGTTCAATCCGAGTTGCTGGAATTGGGTTGCCAGGAAAATGCGCTATTGTGAATTTGCCTTTATGCGCTTAGGGGAAACGCACTTTAGTTTATATGCTAATAGAACGAAAGCAGCCAGGGAACGAGAGAGAGAGAGAGAGAGAGAGAGAGAGAGAGAGAGAGAGAGAGAGAGAGAGAGAGAGAGAGAGAGAGAGAGAGAGAGAACATTATACAGGAAAGATAGCAATTAAGGGCACGGATACTTAACTGATATATATATATATATTAACTTTAATGCTTCCAAAACCCAATTTCTCCATCTATCTACCCGTCAGGATCTCCCAGCGGGGACTCTTCCCCTATATTCTTCAACAATACAAAATCAACCCTTCATCTTCTCTCAATATTCTTGGTGGTCTCTTTTTATCTTTCCTGCTCTCATTTGGAAGGGACCATTTTACCAGTCCTTGCTAAGGCAGCCTCCCAGAAGCTGGGTGGTGCTCAACCGCCTTAGGGGGTTCTTTTCCAATGCCACAGCTTCTTGACTGTACAGGGGCATAGTGCGCCCTTGTATTGAGTATTGTTCACAGTGTGGGGGAGGTTACTCTCACACTGCTCTCCTAGACAAAGTTGAAAGGACGGCCTTTCGTATCATTAACTCCCGTCCACTCACCAACTCTCTGCAATCTATCTATCTCCGCCGACGCAATGTTGCATCTCTCTCGCTATTCTATCGCTACGTCATAATCAGTGTTCCTCAGAGCTATACCGAGGGCATACCAAAACTCCTTTACGTAGGGGCACGTTGTACCCGTCTTGCAACTCAATACCACCCATACTCTGTGAAACTCTCCAACCCAAGAGTGAAACGGTACTCTCAAACTTTCTGCTACTCAACAGCTGAGCTCGGGAACTCTCTCCCAGAATCAGTATTTCCCTTCTTAATATGACTTTAAATGATTACAAACTACGGGGTGTCCAGGCATTTTGGCTCGAAACGTCCCTTGAGTTTGGCCCTGTCACTCTTTCAACTATGGGGGAGGCAATCGCTAGAGGCAAGTGATGCCTTTTGCCTCCCTCAAT